>CM053403.1:65051012-65077089 GCA_028644305.1 Xerus rutilus | reverse complement strand
TACACCCATCCTAAACTATAGAAGACTTTGGTTGAGCTACCTGTAATCTTCTGCACTGTAGGAATGTCTTTAATAGATTTCTTCTAACAGTGAGTTTAAGTCATTAGACTGGATTGGGGAAGGAGGGAGGGTACTAACATCTCTCACACTAAGGGTAAGGCTTTAAATATATTACCACACTTTTTAAAAATAAATCTCAATAAAGTAGGTATTGTTGCTTTTGTTTACAGTAAGAAACTCCAGTTTATCTAACTTAAGTCACAAAAACAGACTCTACATTTACATGGTGCTCCAAGAAAAGAAAAAGATACCATATCCCCCCTGAGAGAAGCATTTTTCTTTTTGGGGGGAATCATCAAGATTACCTAGAGTTAGTTAAAATTACTACCAATGTGCATTTAGAGTCTTCCTTATTGCTTCTGTTTTATGGTTCACTAAGTCACCAAGTCATTTTCTCCCTGAAAGTTGGCTTCAGACTGCAAAGTGGTCTCTCTGGATAAGGATAGGATGAGGAGGGTAGAGATAGATGTCACTGGAAATACCCTTAAAATAGGCCCGTGATAGAATTAATTATGGGTATGTGCCACTTAACAAGGGCCCTGAGAAATGCATCATTAGTTGATTTCATCATTGAGCGAACATCACATTATGCTTACGTAAATTAAAATGTATACTCTCATGAGACCTTTGTCCTTTATGTGGACCACCATTAACTGATACATATTTATTGGGTGCATGATTTATTGCTTTCTAAAGATATTAACCAGCATACTCCCTGGACTTAATATCGGATTTCCTCTGTCCTGGAGTAGGAGGGTTCATCTCACTGATACTCCAAATCTCTTCTCCTCTTTGTGTTTATCCATGTGTGTGCAAGTGCATGTGTGTGTATGCATATGGTTATATAATATATGTACAATTCATATAATTATTCATATATAATGTACATGTTCTTTTGGACTGAATATGTTCTCCTAGTATTCATATATTGAATCTTAACACCCAGTACATCAAAATGTGACTAAATTTGAAATAGGGACTTCAAAGAAGTAATTAAAATGAAGCCATTATGGTGGGCTTTAATGCAGCTTGACTGGTGTCCTTATAAGAAAAGGAAATTAGGACACATATACACAGTAAAGACCATATGAAGACAGAGAAAAAACAGTCATCCATAAACCAAGGAGAGAGGCTTCAGAAGAAATCAACCCTGCTAGCACCTTGACCTCAGACTTTTAGCCTCCAGAATTAAGAAAATGTTTTTTGTTTATGCCATCCAGGCTGTAGAACTGTGTCATGGCAGCCCAGCAAACTAACAGTTGTATAGAATAAAAGCAAAGTAAAATCAGACCAACTAACCTTAATTCCCAATAGAGTGAAAAAATACAAGAACAACCACATGTTATAGATTTTTACAAAGACAGTTTGTAGGGCCTGGATGCCTTTGGCTCATTACATGTTATGCCCAATCTCCCACTTACTCAATATTTGCATTACAGGGTCACAGCAGTAAGTTGATTTGCAGAAACCTGACCCTGGGGCACATTATTACTTGCAGTCATGAAAGAAAAAATTCAGTCATGTTTAGTCTATTACACTTATGAAAGCAAGAAAATGGATTATTAGATTTTAGAAATATTCGTAAGTGGGAACAAAATGGGTTTTGAGGATTGACTAGAAATTTAGTTTATTCAACAGCTCTAGTGGCCTAATATTGTATTAAGGCAGCAAAGACCTTACTAAAAACTAGCCTCCTATTTCTAAATTCAAACAATGATACTCTTTGCACACTTTGCATTTCCATATTTTCTCACAACATAGAAAGGATCTTTGGAGCATTGTCTCCCCTTCTGTGAAGCCTTCTCAGGCTCCACCAGACTCAACAGTGTTTGATTTCACATTACTCAGCTTTCCCTCCTGATAGCTTTCACTGCTCTGTAACTGTTTTTTTGTGTTGATCTTCTCAAAGGCAGTGACTCTGCCTTTAAAATGTCCATTCTCGAGGCCCAGCATAGTTCCTGCCATACAGCAGGTGATTAGTAAATGTGTATGGCTTTCCACACTAACTGTTTTTATAGCTGAGTAACCTGAGGTCCGGAAAGTTTACTTGACAAGTAAGGCTGGGGACACATACACATCCCAGAAGTTAGGGTCGAGAAAGGAGTTGTCAGCAGTCAGACTAGATCATTTTACATGTGGAAATTCTTTTTCTCTAAGAGAGATGGAAAGCCATGGATGATTTTAAAAGAAGCAAGATATAATTTCATTTACATTTTGGAAGATTTCTCTGGCCACTGAGAGAAGTAAGGAGACCAATTAAGAAAATACTGCAGTCACCCTGGAGAAAGGTCATGATGACTTGGACTACAGAGGAAACAGCTGAAAGGAAAAGATGAAGATAGATTCTAGAAATATTTTAGAATAAAAAGACCTGACTATATCTGCTCACATTTTTTATGTGAGTGGCCTATTTATTAATTTGATAAGTATTTGTTATTACTTGTTAAGTGTCAGACACATAGATACCTAATCAGAGAACTGAATCACAGGAAGGTACAAACTATGTGAACATCTAAGACAAAGCATCCCATGCAGAATGATGGTTAATGCATAGGACCTGGGATGGGAGCAAATTTGGCTTGTTATAGAAGTAGGAAGGCCAATGTGGTGAAAAAGGTGAAGGGTCATTGAGATGACCCTTAGATGGTCTAAGAAGTAGTGGCAGGCAAGATGTGGTATGAAGCTTTGTGGGCCACCTAACAAGTGTAACAGGAAGCCAGGGTGAATTTTAGGCTGGTTTATAAAATGATTACTTTAGTTGTAGTGTGGAGAGTAGATTATGGGGAGGCAGGATACAGTGATCTAAGCAAGACATGATGTTGGCTTGGACCAGCGAGGCAGCAATGGAGATGAAGAGGAACATAGTTTGAGCATATGGGAGGGAAAGTAGACACGAGGAGTAGCAGGAAGAGACAATTTGAAGATGACTCTTTGTGTCCTTGAGTACTGGAGATGACATCACTTAGAGATAGAAAGATTATAGTGGAAGAGCAGATATAGAGAAGAGAATCAAGATTTCTCTTCAGACAAGTGCCTACTAGGCCCCCAAGTTATGATGTTAAATAGGCTGATTATTATAAAAGGAAAGAAAATGCTGGGCAAGGTGGCACATACTTTTAATCCCAGAGGCTCAGGAGGCTAAGGCAGGAGGATCACGAGTTCAAAGCCAGCCTCAACAAGGACTAGGTGCTAAGCAACTCAGTGAAACTCTGTCTCTGAATAAAATACAAAATAGAGCTGGGGATGTGACTCAGTGGTCAAGTGACCCTGAGTTCAATCCCTGGTACCTAAAAAGAAAAAGAAAAAGAAAGGAAAAAGGTGTGAGTTTCAGGATTTATGGTTTCAGGAATAAAATACAAACATGATGATGAGATGCCCACTAAACATCATCTTGGAAATATTAATGAAGCACGCTGGCTTAGGTAAGACTTCATTTTCCCTTGCTTAGACAAATCAATACCTAACAAACCCAAACCCCTGAGCTTTTTGTGAATAGAGTCACACCTTCTGCCTAGGAAATGTAGTCACAGTTCCTAGTACCTACCTACCATAGAGTACCTAACTGCATGCTCACGGAGTCCAGGTGAATACATCACACCAGAGGAAAAGGCACATAGCACAGCTTGTGTGCATCCTATATGGATTTGGGGGCAACTTACTTCTGGATTTTCCTTTCCCTCCATTGCTCACTTCTGGAAAGCATTCCTTGGCTCCTTCTAATCCCTGGGAGCCTTTCCCTCACATTTGCTTCCTTGCTTTGTAAAGATGTAAGACAATATATGTGCTCATGTTTCCACCTATTCCACTATTTTAGCTATCCTCTGGGAGCCATAATTAAGCTGTAACATTTAACAGTGTTAGCTTTAACTATATTGGATGAAAACTTCTCATAGATTACCTATGTAGGCTTTGGGGAAAAATGTTTCTTTTAATTCCAATATACTTTTAATATAGAGCCACATTCAACACAATAAATCAATGGAAATATTTACTTGTAAAGATAACATAAACCAAACATTGAAACTTTACATTTCAAAAATCTACCTTTGTCAACTTTGTGAGCTACTTAACTCTGCAGTCACATTCCTGATGTATGTGCTAATGGTGTGCTTTCTCACAGTTATCTAAACATACCCTATTATGCTCATTTCAGAGTCAGAATCCTGTGTCAAGGCCCTATTATGATCTGAGCAAGATGGATTTATACTACCCTATTTAATCAGCATATCAGCTCTCTGAAGGGTAGTTTTCCCACTATTATATTCTCCATTTCCTGCTTTTGAATGGTGATCAAATTAGCTTGGTCTAAAAATTAATTATGCTACCCTGCTTACTCTAATGTCTGTTCTTTTGGTTTGCTGTTTATCCAACTTCCTGAATCGCATGTTATGATTTTATAGAAATACTTTTACTCACTAATAATTTTCATGTTCCAAAATATGGTATGTAAAACAAATGCTGGCTTGAAATTTCCTATTTGCATCCTGGTTTTCAACTGAGCTTCAGCTATATGAAAGATTCATAAGAGCAGAGACTCTGCTGTTTTACCCTTGTATTCTCAGTGCATAGACCAATAGACACTCAGCAAATACGTATCAAGTGGATGAGAAACCTGTATTGCTTACTGGATATCTCATCTTTAATATCCTAGAGAATCTAAAAACTTAAAAAATTCCAGAGGGAACTCATAATTTTCCCTGCCCCTTAATTTGTTTTTTCTGTTCCTTTCTCTCCCACCCCTCTTGCCCTCTGTCTTGGCATGACAATTATCATCCACTCAGCTTCATTGTATTTTCATCACCCCTGTATCCACAACTCATCAAGTCCTGAAAATTCCTCCTTTTCATAACTGTGACATCTACTATTTGCTCTCCTGTTATTCATTTTTTTAAATTTTTCACTTATAGATGGACATAACTTTATTTATTTATTTATTTTTAGCTATTTTTATGTGGTGCTGAGGATCAAACCCAGTGCCTCACACATGCTAGGAAAGCGCTCTACCACTGAGCCACAACCACAGCCCCTCCTCTCTGCCGTTTTGCTAGTTCAGGTTATCATCCTTTTTCCTTGGAATACACAACAGGCATCTAACATTTCTTGCTTACATCCTTGCTTCCTCTTAACCCATTCTTCACTAAAAGTCAGAACAAAAAGACCCAGACACAAATCTTATGCCAGCACTACTCTGTTTATAGTTGTTCAGTGGTTCCCTCTTGCTCTAATAAATTCCAGAAAATTGTCAGGATTTTGTGAAATTCCTTGCGTCTTCAGCTTCACCCTTTGTAATTTCTCCCCTGCAGTTCCCCTTGACATTTTTTGCTATAGCTATAATGAATGTCTTTAATTCCTAGATGACACTATCCCTTGTCTTTGGGTCTTTGGATATTTTATCCCCTGCCTAAAGCACTTAAAATATGTGAATTTTTAAAATTGTGAAATAAGACACAATGCAGAAAAAGACTTAAGCGCAGTGTATTATGTGAATAAACCCTGCATGTCCTCTGCTAAAGTGAGAAGGAAAGAAAGCATTTCTGATATCCCGGAGACTCCCTGATGTTTGATGTTACACTCTCTGGATCTCTTCCCCACAAATCTGCAGTCATCTGAACTTCACTGTCACCATCTCCTTCCCTTTTTTTATGGTTTCACCAATTGCTTATGTATTCCCAAACAGTGCAGTTGAGTTATTACTCTTTTTGAAATTGATATAACCATGTTCTATGTTTTCTTTCTACCACTCATAGTTATATTTGTAAAGTTTTAGAGTATATCTGTACAGTTTTATAGTATATCTCCAGTTACCTCATTTTTATTGTGGCTTTATATTATATGAATGTAACTTTATAAAAATTCATTCTGCTCTTAATAGGCATCTGTGTAGTTTCTCATTTTTAACTATTTGAAATAATACTTCTAGGATCGTTCTTATGTGGCTGTCTCGTAGAGTACATGTACACCTATAACTCTAGAACACTTGGTCATAAGTTTGTGCTGATGAATCGTTCCATTCATTTGTCCAGTTTTCCTGCATTTCAGATTTATTTACAGGTAGTTGTTCTTAATTTTCCTTTAGTATCTTTAAGGCCTGCAGGATTTGTAGTGATGGCTCCTTTTTCATTCCTGATATTTTTATGTGTGCCTCTTTTTAAAAAAGCAATTATTTTCTATAGTCTCCATAGTCTTTTCAAAGAATGAATATTTTTCTTTGTTGATCCTTTTAGTTGCATGTTTATTTCACTAATTTCTGTTATTTTTTCATTATTTTCCACTTTTTGCTTGTTTCTAACATCTGTAAGTGAATATTTAGTACATTACTTTACAGGCATACTTCTTTTCTTTTTTTTTTTCCTTTCTTTCTTTCTTTTCTTTTCTTTTTTTTTTTTGGTACCAGGGATTGAGCTCAGGGGTTCTTGACCACTGAGCCACATTTCCAGCCCTATTTTGTGTTTTATTTAGAGACAGGGTCTCACTGAATTTCTTAGCACCTCACCATTGTTGAGGCTGGCTTTGAACTCGTGATTGTCCTGTCTCAGCCTCCCAAAGTATATTTCTTTTCTTATATGTGTATTTCAAGATGTAATTACTAAGCCACATGTCAGTATTTTTAGTTATCTATTTGTTATTTACTTTTAGCATAATAGAGTTGTGGTCATAGCATATTCGCTGCAGAATTTCAACATTTAAAAATTTGTCAAGACATATTTAACAATTCTTTATCCCTTATGATCCTATGTTCACTTTTTGAAGAATTTCTGATTTGTTTTAAAACCTGTGTTCTGTAATTTGGAGATGTATACTTCTCTATATGTCCATCAGATAAAGCTTACTAATTGATTCAGTTCTTCTATATTTTTACTGATTTTTATGGTCTACTTTTAGTTAATGAGATCAATATATAGATATATTAAAAAATTTCAAGAGATAGAAGATGTCTTACTGTGGCAACACTTTTATTATTATAAAGAGATCTTAAATTGTGCATATATTTAAAATTGTGTATTTTAAATTGTTATATTTTTTGTCATTTTGAAGTGATTATTTTTGGAAATACGTTTTGCTTTTAAAGTCTGCTTTGTCTAATATTATTCATGGGTAGCTTTTTTCCAGTCTTTTCTTTTCAACCACTAAGAAAATATTTTAGACATCTATATTCATATAACATCATGTTTATAAATGCACAGTGATTTTTAGAAATAATCTGAAAATCTTTTTCTTTTTTTTAAATATCTTTATTTTATTTATTTTATGTGGTGCTGAGGATCGAACCCAGTGCCTCACATGTGTGAGGCAAGCGCTCTGCCACTGAGCCACAACCCTAGCCCCAATCTTTTTCTTTTGATTGAAACATTTGCCCTAGGTTTGTTTAATGTAAGTAGTGATGTTCTTGTATTTAAATATGTCATGTAAATTTGTGTTTTTCTTTTTAATCTTTTGTCTTTTTTTTTCCTTTTGGTTGAATCAGTAGTATCCATAATTGCACTTACTTTCTTTTAACAGTATGAAAGTTAAAAACCATCTTAATTCTGTTTGTGTTATTGTAAGAATTTGAAAAAATATATTATTAACCTATCAAAGCCCAATATTTTTCTTATCCCAATATGCTTTCTTTTCTCTTAGTTATTTTATCATCTATTACTTCCATCTGGAATTATTTTTCATCACTTCTCCCTAAAGCAACTTCTTAAAATTTTTATTTCTTTAGTTATAGGTCTGTTAGTGACAAAATTCCCCATTTGTTTCTTTGAAAATATCTTAATGTCACCTTAATCTTGAAAAACATTCTAGGTTCAAATTTATTTTTGAGTTCATCATGCTGAATATATTATTTTGAATATCATTTCACTGCCTTCTGGCTTCCTTTGTCTGTGTTAAAAAGGTAATGGTCAATGTAATTGCTTCTTTTTTTTTGTTTTTTTTTTTTTTTTTTGGTACCGGGGATTGAACTCAGGGGTACTCGACCACTGAGCCACATCCCCAGCCCTATTTTGTGTTTTATGTAGAGACAGGGTCTCACTGAGTTGCTTAGCGCCTCGCCGTTGCTGAGGCTGGCTTTGAATGTAATTGCTTCTTTATTTCTTTTTTTTGGGGTGGCGGGTACTGGGGATTGAACTCAGGGGCACTCGATCACTAAGCCACATCCCCAGCCCTATTTTGTGTTTTATGTAGAGACAGGGTCTCACTGAGTTGCTTAGTGCCTCACCATTGCTGAGGCTGGCTTTGAACTCGTGATCCTCCTGTCTCAGCCTCCCAAAGGGCTGAGAGTGCAGGTATGCGCCACCACGCCCGTTTCTTTAAAGGTAATCTGTCCTTTCTCTGTAGCTTCTCTAGAGAGTTCCTCTTTGCTTGTCTCTTTCTCTTTTACAATGGTTTGCCTACATTGAACTTTTTGAAATGTATTTATGAAGCTTGGAATTTCTTGAGATTATTCAAAAGGTGGATTGGTTTCATTCCTCAGTTTTAGAAATTTCTTTTCTTTTTTTCCCTTTGTTTCTGTCCGCTCCCCCCCCCCCAACACACACATTGCCACTCTGCCATTGTCTTCCATTTTTGCGGCATATCTGTGATTTTCTTACCCTCTCTTCTGTTTTTGCCTGCTTTCTATCTTTTCTTGATAATGTTCTTATAGTTTATTTTTAGCCAATTAGCTTTCCTTAGTCTTCTATTAATTTATTTCTTAGTTCCAGTCATTGGTTTTTACTTATAGAATTTCTCTTTGTGAGTTTTCAGACTTGCTACTTCATTTTAAAAGTTTTGTGTCCTTTTTGAAATTTTATGGTCCAAGTTTTATTTCTTGACTTTTATTTCATGGAATATAGTAAGCATAGTTGTTTACTACTCCATGTTTGGTCATTATATTTGGGCATTTTGAGTGAATGTGTTTCTGTGTCTCCTCTTGAATGTCAGTATTAACACCTTGCTTCCTTGGATACCTGGTTATCATCTACTCTATAATTGACATTTCGCATTTGAAAACATACTCTAGGAATAATTTGAGGCTTAAGAAGGTGGTTTCTGTCTCTGAGTAGGTTTTTGTTTGGGCTAGGGAATGCCTCAGAACCTCTCAATATAAGGTCAAGGCCTGAGGTATAAAGCGTGGTACAGCTGAAGTGAATGTTCATGCAAGGGCTGTTTTATTCACAGTTCAACTTGTCTTTAGGGCATGGTTGCTCATACTCCCAATGTAAATGATTTGTCAAAACTTCACCTTTTCAGATAATTAGGCTTTCATTTGTAATCATGAGCTTCCAAGGGTTGCCAAAGTCAGAATTCACAGCCCTTCCAAGTAAAACCAGCTTTGATTGCAAGGCATACCTGTTGGAATCTTTCTGTCTTCTATTTTATCTCAATAATACCTCGCTTCCTTGTAGCAGTTTTATGCTTTTACAGAATATTGTTTTTAGTGTATTATTCAGCTTTTTAAACTTTTTTCAGCAACAGATTTGATCTAAATTTTATAGTTCCATCTTAACCTAAAACTGAAACCTCAGGTTACATCTCCCTAGAACACTCATTGCTCATCTTCTTAACTTTTACTATTCTTTGCATTATAGCACATATTTGGAATGGTAATTTACATTTGTTTTTATACTCCCCATTAGTCTGCAAGCTCTTTAGATATAGGGATCATATCATGTTTGATCATTTATTCATCAGAATCCAGTGCAATTCATAGCATATAATAGGCATTACACACTTCTCAGTTGAAAAAATGAATGAATGCCAAGTAATCTAAGGTCACAGATGAAATAGTACAAATTGAAAACAAAGTCAGCATGTTTTCATTGTATGTGAATAGGAAAATTATTTCTGTATTCCATGAAATCACACTAAATAAAACAATGATATCTGCAGGTATTTATTGAGCACTGCTATGTGAAGAATTTTAGGATACTAAAGCTCAGTATAGAATCAGAAGAAAAAATAGTCAGGAAAGTAATTATTTTTCTATAAATTGTTATGGCTTTGATGCCACCAATGAAACCTGCTTAAATTATCATATCACTTAAACAAATGTGAAGATATTACATATAAGGAGAAATGCAAATATATGTTTGTGTGTTTTGCCACTAAGCATTTATGGCAAAGCTGAAAGAAGTTGCACATAGGCAAGAAAGTGAAGCATTACTTAAGTACCAGTTCCACGTGAAGTATAGTTGAGATTTTAAGTGCATAAGGACAGTGACTTTTAAATTGATTTTTGTATCTCAAATGCCAATACAATGGTACATAATAGTAAACACAGTAAAAATTTATACAAGGGATAAAGGGAAAGGAAGGGGAGAAAGTAGGTAAGCAATGTGTTCTAGTTTTTACCACATCTGATGTTTTATGGTTTTAAAAACTCAACTTTATTTTCCGTAGTAGTCTTTATAGTATCTAAAGACAAAGGTGTATTTTCTTAATCATTTCTGGAGTCAAAGAACTAGTTCAATCCCGGATCCTATTGACAAATTCAGCTGCTTTCAAGTGAATTAGGAAATTCTATCAATTTATCTTTTAGGACAGGTGTACTCAATTGATCATGGAACTCCACATGTGATCTGTCACTTGGACCATTACCAGTTGTCCTGGATAATGTACCTTGAATTTTGCCTGCACTTATTTTAGATTTTTGTTATTTTATCACTGTTGATTATTTTGATGACACATTGTGCAAATTGAACTAATTGTCAAAAATAACATTAATATAGATTTCTCCATTTCATAAGACTACATTTTATAGTGTAGAATTTTTAGTATTCCACCTTTAAATATGTTTCCATATGATTTCTAGTTTTAGACAGTTTTTTCTTTCTATTAGTCACAAGTTGTGCAAACATACTTTCTTAGTGTTTGTCTAAATAGTTGATAAAATTGTAGAACAGAGCAAGGTTGAACACAAGCCTGGCAGTTTGACAGTGGTGCCTGCTGCAGGCAGCACCAAACCTTTTGCTATTTATTGCTTTTGAGGCATGGTCATTGAATAAGCCACACATACCTGTGGCATTAAGGATTGTCCATCAGAAAATGTTTTCAAATGCACTGAATCAAGATGTCAAGTAATACCAGATGTGGTGGCACATGCCTGTAATCCCAGCGGCTTGGGAGGCTGAGGCAGGAGGATACCAAGTTCAAAGCCAGCCTCAGCAACAGCAAGGCGTTAAGCAACTCAGTGAGACCCTGTCTCTAAATAAAATACAAAAAGAGCTGGGGATGTGGCTCGGTGGTTGAATGCCCCTGAGTTCAATTCCTGGTACCCCAATGATCATTACTTTTATCTATCAAGATTAAACCCTTCACCAGGACAAAATTGTTGATTTTGTATGACTTTCTCTTCTTGCACTCTGTTGGCTTTTTAATGATCTACATACTTACTCAAAATTATTCAACAATTATTTAAATTTTTCAATGAGAGGCATCACATTTACTAGCATATTGTTTTCAGAAGTATAAAATGTGACTTTGGCAATTGGGATATTTGATTCTCTTCATGGCTTTAGCCTCTTTTCTATTCTTCATAAATCTATCAAGGCCAATCAACAGTGCCAGTATGATAATTTTTATTCCAGATGTTTGGAATAATGGGATATATACACACACAAACACGTGAATGGTATAAAATAGATAGTTGCTATTTTACTATTTACATCTCCAAGAGTCTGAGCTATGACTTCATATGTCTTTGTTAAAATTTCAGTTTTAGCCAGATGCAGTGGTGCACACCTCAGGAGGCTGAGGCAGGAGGATTGCAACTTCCAAGTTAGCCTCAGCAACTTAGTGAGACCCTAACCAACTTAATGAGACCCTGTCTCAAAATTTAAATAAAAAAAGAAAGAAAGAAAGAAAAAGGGGAGGCTGAGGATATGGCTCAGTGGTTAAGTGATTCTAGGTTCAATCCTTGGTACAAAAACTAAAATCAATTTTAAAGATCATTATTTTACATAAAAGACCTAAGCAAAATAAACACATGCAGTTTCTGGGATTATATTTATATTTTCTTTTCATTATTTTATTTACAATTATAAAATCAGTTTTGAATAGGAAGTGCATGCATATGAAACCAAAATGGATTCTACTGTCATGTGTAACTAAAAAGAACCAATGAAAAAATTCAAATGAAATTAAAAGATACTTAAGCAGTAGTGATATCTCTTGCTATGTTAGATTATGTTTTACTGAGAGTGACAGAAACTTGACAGCAACAGTGGCTTAAAAGGAGTCTAGAAGTGACCAATCTAGGGCCAGTATTGCGGCTGCACTATTTACAGATTCCCGATATCCTTGTATTTTGTTGCACTGCTATCTTTGTCATTCTACCTCATGGGCGAAATAGGTGCTTGAATCTTCACACTGTAGTCTGTGAGAAGGAAGAAGAGAATAATCAATGCAACACATCTTTTTCTTCTTTTAAGGGCACTTCCCCAAAGTTGCACATATGACATATTTATTTACATATCAGTGGCTCAGATCTAGTTACATGGCTATCATGTGGCTGCCATATGCATTTTGAGTATTAAAGTATTCTATCCTTAACAAAGAGCGAAACGGATATGCAATGACTAGTGGTCTTTGCCATCCTCTCTTGTTCTTGTGCCCCAGTTACCTAGTTCTTCTCCTCAAAAAATCTTATTTCTTTTGTATCACATGGTGTGATACAAAAGAAATGGTGTGTGTGTATAAATTTATATATTAATATATATAATTTCTTTATGTATAAAGAAATTTTTTGTTTATTGCATACAAATTGTATGAGAGTACATTATAGATACTGTTCTGAACAAATCTTCCCATTTAATCATGTATTTTTAAGATCTTTCCATTTTGCATAGATGGACCTCAATTTATTTAACCACTCCCCTGTTGATAAGTTTGGTTGTAATGAACTTTGGTTTAGTTTCTAATGAATATCTTTCTACATATATTATCTCACTCTGATAAGAAATTGTAGTATATGTTTATAGAAATTTAATTATTGGAACAAAGAAATGTGCATTTTTAATTTTGAAAAGTACTGTCAAGTTGTTTATCTTAAAATTTGTACCAAATCTCACCATTGCTGGATAATGTATGGTATTATTTGATAATTTGTCTTATCAGACCATTTTATTAACACAGTATATGATCAAAAATTTTAATCTTTGCCTTTGATAAATGAAAAAATAGGTGGCAATCCTTTGCAGTTTTAATTTGTATTATTCTTAGTTTGAATGAGATTAGTAATTTTCTTTTTATTTGGTAACTATGGGCTTTTTGTCATATGAAAATATTTTATTTGTATGTCATCTAACTTACAATATTTCTGTTTATGACTTCTAGGATTCGTGTTGTTAAAAGTTTTCCCTACTCTGAAATTATGGAAAAACATTTCTGTGTCTTTTAGTAGTTTTATAACTTTCTTTCTTTGTATTTAATTCTTTAATTTTTTTAGAAAATGAGAATTAATAAACTTCCATGATTTTTAAATTGTCAGTCCAGTAGTCCCACCATTTTTCCTATGGTTTCCCCCACTAATTTGAAATATTATTGTCATTATTATTGATCTCTGAACTTTCTAGTCTTATCTATTGATCCATTTTACATCCTTTCATCAATACTAAACTTTTTAAATTAGTGGTGCTTTATAATATGTTCATAGTATAATTTAATATCTGGAGAATGGGCCCCCATTTTTTTCTTTTTCAGAGGTTTCTTTGTTGTTTCTCACTTACCTATTTGATTTTAGAGTGGGCATTAGTCATAGTAGAATGAATGTCCTCACAGAATATATAGAAATGGGCTAGAAGGTCACTATCTCATATAATTTAAAGACAGACTCAACCAGAAAGCTAAACCTGAGAAACACTGGAGGGTTCTCTGCACATTATTACAATTTAAGAGTTTACATGTTCCTGAGGGTTTAAAAAGTTAGATTTAACACTAAATATGAAGAAATTCAAATTTCTTTTCTTTTTTTATAAATGTTATTGTTAATTGTACAATGATTGCATATATTTATGGGATACAATGTGATGTTATAACATATGTACACATACACATTGTGAAATGAATAAATCAGGCTAATAAATGTATTCATTACTTCACATACTAATCATTTCTTTATGGTGTAAACATTTTTTTCTTTTATAATGCAGTTTACTCTTATTAAGGCAAAATTTACATACCATAAAATTTACCTATTATAAGGGACAATTCAATGATGTGTTAGTAAGTTTAGGGACTCCTGCAACAATCATTATAATCCAAGTCTTACACACTTTTCAAGCATTTTCACCATCCTAAAACAAAGAGGTGTCTCATGCCCACTTTCAATTAATCCCTGCTCCCACACTCAGCTCCAGGCAACTACTGAAATTCTTTTTGTCTCCATAGATTTTGCCTGTTCTGAATATTTTATATAAATGGACTCATGCACTTTTCATCTGACTTCTTTCTCAAAAACTAATCATAATGTTCTTCACATGCATCCGTGTTATAAAAGGTATCAGTATTTCATTCCTTTTTCATTGATGAATGGTGTCATATTGTATAGATACATTTTGTTTATCTAGTCACCTGTTAGGTAGCTATTCATCCAAATACAAATGGATGGGGAAGGACAATGAAGGGTGATAACTTACAAGGAGGATGTCAGACGTGTACAACAAAAACAGTTTATGGGTCACAGGACTGGAAATCACAGGGAACCTTATCAAAACAAACATCTGGAAAATGGGAATTTATATGCCAAACCTCCCCCAGCCATAGTTAATTATAACAAGATCATGTCATACCCACCCCTTGTGACTAAGTTATCACGACCCTCACAAAGAAAATTTACTGAGGACTCAACAAAGAGGCAATAAACTGTTTAAGTTAATATGAGAGAACACAAAAAGAACAAAAGGACCCCAAATACCTATAAATTCCAGGGCCATGCCATCGTCCATAGAGGCAGCCATCAGTGCCTGTACCTAGTATCTATACTTTCTTTCCAATAAATTCCTGTTCGTTTCTCTGTGCAACTTGCTGAAAATTCTTCTGTGGCTGTGGACTCCCCATGGCCACTTCAGCGCCATGGTCAGGTCTCCTGTACAACATACCTGTCAATGCGTGTCAACTTTGTTCATTCTATTATGAATACTGCTGTTTTGAGCAGCTTTGTGCAAGACCCTCTGTGGATATGTTTCTTTCCCCTTGGATTTATACCTGGGAGTGAAATTGCTGGGTAATAAGATAATTATGTTTAATATTTAAAATCTATTCTCCAACAATTTTGAATATGACTATAGTCCTCACTGCTGCTCAATAGTTCACTAAAACACATTCCTCATCTAATGAAAATTTGGTATTCTTTGACCGACATCTCTGTTTTCTCCCTCCATCTTTCCCCTCTCTAATAACCTTTCTAATCTCCACTTGTATGAGCTTGACTTTTTGAAATTCCATTTATAAGGAAAACAATACAGCATTTGTCTTTCTGTGCCTGGATTACTTCACTTAGTATAATATCCTCCAGGTTAATCTATGTTATTGTAGATGATAAAATCTTCTTCTTTTCAAAGGTTGAATAGGATTCCATTATATATATAAACACAATTTCTTTATCTATTCATCCTTTAGTGAGCACTTTGGCTGATTCCATATCTTGGTGCTTGTTGAACAATGCTTCAATGAGCATAGGAGTACAGGTACTGGTTTTATTTCCTTTGTACATACACACAGAAATGGGATTGATGGATCATCTATTAATTCTATTTTTAATTTTTGGTGAAATCTCCATAATGTTTTCCAAGATGACTGTACTGTACTAATTTATATTCCCACCATAATGTACAAATATTCCCTTTTGTTACAACACTTTTTATTCTTCATCTTTCTGATAATGGCATGTCAGTAAAGATAAGGTGATATTCATTATAGTTTTAATTTGCATTAAATAATAATCCTGGTGATTATTGATTTTGAGCATTTTATCATATATCTGTTGGTCATTTGTATATCTTCTATATTTTCTTGCTATTGAGATTTTTTAGTTCCTTATATATTTTGAATATTAACCGCTCGTCATTTGTATATTTGCAAATCTGTTCTCCTGTTTTGTAGCTTGTCTCTTTACTCTATTGATTGTTTTCTCTGCTTTGCTGAAGATTTTGAGATTAAAGAAATACTACTTGTCTCTTTTTGCTTTTGTTGCATGCATCTTTGTGGTTGTATGCAAGAAATCATTGCCTAAATCAATATTGTAAAGCTTTTATCTTATGTTTTCTTCTACTAATTTTATAGTTTTATGTATTATATTTAAGTCTTTAATTCACTTTGAATTGACTTTTGTGTATAGGCTGAGCTAGAGCTTCAATTTTATTCTATTGCATATGGATATCTTTTTTTTTTACCAACACCACCTCTTGACAAGACTATCCTTTATTCGTTGTGTTTTCATGGCACTTTTGTTTCAGATCAATTGACTGGATTTTCTAATTTATTCCATCGACTGATGTGTGCTTATACTAATGTCATGCAGTTTTGATTATTATAATTTTGTAGTTTATTTTGAAATCAGGTGATTGATGCTTCCAACATTATTCTTTTTGCACAAGATTGCTTTAGTTATTCAGAATCTTTCATTGTTCTATGTTACACATTTTAGGATTGGTTCTTTTTCTGTTTCTCAGGAGGAAACACTGTAATTTAAAAAAGGAATGCATTGGAATTTGTATATCATTTTGGTAATAGAAAAATTTTAACAATATAAACGCTTCTTATTTATGAACATGGGATATCTTTCATTTATTTGTATTTTATTTCATTGGTGGCTTCTGTGTTTTCAATATTTCAATGTCTTTATAGTTTTCAAGAGCTTTTTCCTTCTTGCTTAAATTTCCTCCCAAGCATTTTGGTTTTTGGATGCTATTATAAATGGAATTATTTTCCTAATTCCCCTTTAAATACTTTCTTATTGCCATTTTAAAATATTACTGATTTTGTGTGTTGTTGTTATATTCTGAAACTTTACCAAATATAAATGTTCTAACAGTTTGTCTTTCTGGTGGAGTCTTTAGAGTTTTTTGTATATCAGATCATGTCATCAGCAAAGACAATTTCACCTTTTCCTTTCATATTTGTATATCAATTATTTCTTTATGTTTACTTATTTAAGAAAAGCAATTTAAGCAGCAACTAAGAAAGTGCTGCTGAGACCTCTGGTTATTATAGTAAGAAGACTACAGAGAGCACTTTTGGCACACCTTAGAATGATTATTAGCAAAACAAAAAAGATAATAGGGTCAGGAAAGCAGAATTCTCTGTAATAAAAAAATAGCTTACATTTTTAGAAGGGCAATGACAATTTAAAAGAAATACATTATATGTAACATATATGTAGCAGTCAAGCAATACATTACATGTACAATGTACATAGAATTCCTGTAACTCATTATGTGCAGCATCACAACTATTATTATATTATGCATTTTTTAGAAACTGCTTTTACTCATTTTAATTAGGCTAGATGATTGAGAATTTTAATTGATCACAGTCTGTAGGATAACAAAGAATTGAATAAATATGAAAATCATAAGCTCAGTTTCTCAAACCACGTCACTTTATGTAAGCATCACCTAAGTGTATCTTATCTTTATAAAGTATGTATGAAGATAGAAGTTTTATTTTGCAATTAGGGTGCTATAAACTTCATCATTTTTAAGTCTGTGTGTAGAAGATCTATGGAAACATTTCGTTATCTCTCCCAAGTAGAACTAAATTTTAAGATATTCTGGGTTTTTGGTTTCTGTAATAGAATACAAGAAATTTATATGTATTCTTACAATAAATACATTCACCATGAGAAGAACTGGAAACTGCTAGAATAAGAACTAGAAACTGCTTTAATACCTCTGAAAATGTTCATTCTTTCTTTAAAGAAGACATTCTTGTTTTGCATTGAAGAATCTATTTTAGGTAGATTTTTTCAAGCTTAGTAACTGAGTTTGCTACACACCATGTTTTAAAAAGCCAATTCAGATAAGACATTTAGTTTAATCATTTAGATGTGCCATTTTCTCCTGCAACAAGAAATTTAAATTTAATGACAGCAATATATTTTAAACATTTTCTGAAAACACACTTTTTCTTTTAATCTATATACAAACTCAATTAATGTTCAGGTCAGTAAGTGGAAAGGCATTTATAGAATCCATCATTTTGGGTTAAGGAGTAGACACCCTGCAAGCTTACTAATGGAATGGAAATAATGCCTGGAACCTCTCCAAACAGTAACAGTCTCAATGGAGCAATTAAATATGTATGAAGAATGTTTGCTGAGAAGTTCAAACATATCAACCTGGGGTTTATATTTTTGGTTTAATTTATTCAGCACCTTTCAGTGAGCTGATGCTTGATGGGCTAAAAACATTTCTGAGCCCTGCATCTACTGCATTCTATACAGAGCTTTGACTGACAGTCACTCAGAAACAGTGGCTATTTTTAATCATCTCAAGAAATACAAGCAAAGGAGGGAGAATGGGAGTTAGGGATTAGCATTCAGCTACCCAACACCTCCTCATTGATAAATTTGCCACTGTTAAGAGTATGCCAGACAATCATCAGCCCATTTAATGGAAAGTATCAGCATTAGCTAAACCCCCATTTCTGTTCACAACAGTGGTATTTAGATCTTCTAATTACTATTCAGTTATGTTATTATTTTGATCTATATTTTCTAATCATTACTTTTCTCTCTCACAAAGAGAGAGTGTATAGTAGTGACTAGCTGCACTTTATATCACTAGTGAGTAATGGAGCTATTACAACAGTACTGATTAAGTCAATGATAAAACTGTTTTGGGAAAAAAGCTACAGGAGGAGAAGGCAATATATTCTTAAAAACTTTAGTGCTCTTTCAAATAACAAAAGAAAAATATTTAACAGGGGAAGATTGTGGTTTTCATTTTTTCCTGAGGGTTTGCATTCAAATGTATATGGTAAATGGCTAAAAATCTTATTGTACAAATTTGCTCATTTATTATTCTAGGCTGAGCGACTAGAATTCATACAAAGAAAGAGCAAAGAAATCTACATAGGGTCAAGATTTGGAGAGGGTTCTCTGGGATGGTACCTGTTCTGACACTTTTGGGATTATAGATGATTTTATCCTAGAAAACAGTTGTAGAAATGAGGGCTGGTACTCCAGAGTGAATGACATCTCTGATGGATGCACTACAAAGCCCATGCATTCATCTCTGAAATAGATTTACAACATTATTAAAGGAAAAAAGTCAAGCATCATCATAATTTAACTGAATATAAAATGAAAACAGGTCTTCTAAAATGGAAACCTGAAATCCCAGGGAGGCATTTAAGAGGTGGTTACTGACAGATCTGCCATAGCCAACTTATGAGCTGCAAAAGCTCAGTACTTTCAAAGCTTCTTTCAGGACACTGGCATTTAAGGTCTCTAAGGCCATCAGTTGAATGCTTTTCTTATACTGAGAGAATCCTCCAGGTTGGCTATAAGAGGATAGGTTCAGCTCCCTTGAGAACCAGCATTTAATCGTCTGTGATAGCAACATGAGGCCAAGTGTAGTTTGGCCACTTCCTGGATCACCGAGGACACATTTTACAACTTGTTCCTTTATATGTAATGTGGATTTTAAACAGCTATATATTGAATTAATTTATACCACGGGCCACAGAATAATTGGATATACCAAATAATCTTATTAGCTGATGCTGAATCTACCAACCCTCTTCACTAGTCTTTTAGTCAGTGCCTGTGTACCCTGGTGGTCAAAGACAATATTTGAGATCATAAGTTAAGCACAAATTGCAGAGGTTACAAACAGGTAGGTAACAAATTAAAACATTCAGCATTCACTTTTTAAGAAGGGATTAGATCAAGTTACCTTCTGAAATCTTTACTTAGTTCTAATTATCTACCCAGAGATCAATCCATCCCTCCACCCTTACCACTTCCTGCATCTGGCTTTATTACAGGGGGAAAAAAAATGCCAGACTTAGCATAATGTTCAAGGTTTACAGCATCTGCTTCATCCTCCATTTATGCCTTGTTTTCTGTCTCTTGACCTACCTATACTTTAGTTTATCCACATAATACTCACAGTGTCACCAGCTTGCTATGTGTTTCCTCCCTAGTGATGATGATCATACTCTACTCTTGCTGACACGTTCCACCCTGCCTCCTTTATCCACCTGTTAAACCCCATTCAAATACAAAAGTTTGGTTTAAGTGTCATTTTTTATGGAATCCTCCCCACTTTCCTATTATATAATCTTTCCTCTTTATTTTCACTTCCACTGGTTTATTCTTATGTTACAGGATAATTTCCTAGTATTCAAGTGTGATGTTTACATGGGTTTGAAGTAGGCTGGCATGGAATCCCATTCTCAGCCAAACAACAGGGAGCATTAAACCCTCTGAGCCTCATTTGGTTCTCACAGGGTTGTAGAAAATATCTGTTTTTGATACAGAGGAGGCATTGAAGACACCAGGGATATGTCAGTTCCACTTCTGTCCAGGAAAAAAGTTTACTGTTTTCTATCAAAATGGTAACAATAAAGCTGATGAAGTGGTTTCTGAGGATAATTATGTAGCAAAAAAAAGAGGAAAAGGGAGGAAGGGAGGGAAGGAGGGACAGAGGAAGGGAGGAACACTCTTCATATTAAAGCTCTAATTAAGATTTGTGCTAGGTTCACTCTGCCCTGTAGGGCACCAGTCATCAGCTTAAGACCCTGAAGCTGAGGCCTAATAGAGAGCCAGGAAAAAAAAAAACAAAACTACATGGGCCTCCCTAAAATGAAATCCCCAAGGCAGAAATGCTGAATTTCAGGTGTTGGTTATAAGGAGCTTTTTTCCCACAGGTACATCTAAGTAGTCTAAATAGCAGACTCTGGGAGATTCGACTCTGAGTCGCTGGATTGGGTTGATTGATTTGGCTGCCGCCTATTAAGCAGAGTTCATGTTATTCTTATATCTGATGAGGTCAACATTATTGTTATCCATGCATTGCACTTAGAAATTTTGGGCATAGAGCGATTAGTTGATTTGTTCAAGGTCATATGCTAGTAAGCACTAAAGCACAGTTATAAATGCAGTGTGACTTCAGAACTTGCATAAAAGCTGCTATGCTATATTGACCCTGCCCTACACACATACACATATGCATGAACAACACAACCCCTCCACATACACATAGCTTTAGAGAAAATCTGGAATAAAATAGTCAAAGAATAAGAAGACACTGTCGAGAAAACCATCACTGAATTACCATAAAAGATATTTTTTTGTTTTACACTTACTGAATTTATGAAAATTTAAAAATAATTTTTAAATTGAAAGTACACTTTGAAAATCAATACTTTCATATTTCAGAATGAGGATGATATTACTGGACATTGATAATAACTGTGAGATTGTTGTTCAGTGAAGCAAGTTGTTAATAACCTGCCTTAGAGAGTCAATTCAAGCAATGCCTCAGATCCCCAAGGGCATTTCCTACTAAATGTATCTGTAATTTATAAGTTGTTACTTTCTATGGAAAACACTAGTGAGATCATTTGTGGTCAGCAGTTTTCTAAAAACTATAAATTGCAAATAAACACACACATACCCATATAATATACAGACATATATACACATACATATGCACAAATAAAGATATATATAATTTTATATGCCTAGATTATATGTGTGTGTATAAATGTTGAAAGGTACAGGACTTTTTAATGCATTTCTGCAATTTTTTATTGCAGATACATTCAGCCTACAGTATTTAAAGCTCTGTTGATCAGATAATATGGAATCTCATTATTATATTTAAACTACTTACTGTATTGAATGTGGACCCAAAATGTCATGTTTTAACCTTTTAAATAGGAGGAAGGAAAAATATGCAATCACATATTTCAATAAAGCTGAATTCCATTTTGGGCTGCTTCTCATTATTTATGATTTGATCAGAATCACAAGATGAAATTACTGTTATAAATAATATATGGTTAGTTCTTGAGAATGTTGATATAGATTTATACAATATGGAATTTTACTGCATTAGAGCACTGTAGATTCTTGGATTTTTGAACAAAAGAAATAACTAGTAGTAATATGGGCATTAGAATTTAGTAGGATATCATAAACCCCCAAAAGAATTTACAATTACAATTAAAAATATTACATAACGCAGTCATTTACTTTATTTCTTTTTCTGAGAATAGCATTATTTGGAATAAACAAAGTAATATTGTCATTTATTTTTTAAAAAAATCAGTGCCTTTAAAACATCATCATTATCTTTAAAGATGTACATTTGATTCTACAGGTTATTTATCGTCTTTATCAATCCCAGTATGTGACCATCATTTGTTTGGCTTTAAATCTTTATTTTTTAAGCTATATTTATTTTTTATTGTTTCTTTTTAGTTATACATGACAGAAGAGTCTGTTTTGATAAAATCATACATGCCTGGAATATATATTCTAATTAGAGCCCCAGTCTTGTGGATGTACATGATAGGTGAGATTCACTGTGGTATATTCATGTTCATAAGAAAGTTATGTCACATTCTTTCCTCTGTCTTTCCTATTCCTATCCCCCTCCCTTCTCTTCATTTCCCTTTGTCTAATCCTCTGAACTCTATTTTTCCTCTTCCCTCCGCTTATTTTGGGGCTTCCACGTGCCAGAGAAAACATTTACCCTTTGGCTTAAAGTCTTTTCTAACTTGGAATTCATTTGCATATATGACCCAGTTCTGCACTTACCATTTTCCAGGTTTGTGATAGAGGCCCTGCTGCCCTTGGCAAATGACATCCATCCCTACTAGATAACGCTTGCATGAAGGAAGAAAGTATTTATGCAATATTTCCCATATTGCAATGTCTATACACACTGTTACTTCATCAACTCCTTAAATAACCTATGTCTTAGATCATTGAGGAGACCACACTACTCAGACAAAGAAGAGGAAGGTAGAGGAAGGCTGCACACCCAGAGGAAGAATTTTCCTCTTACTGTGGCCTAGAATAGTTCTGATACTCTAGGCCAAATATTAGGTATCTAAGCTGAACCCTTCTCATTTGCAAGTATATTTATTGTTCATTCTTCCTACCCTCTCACCATACTGATTCAAACTCTATATATAGTTTCTACTCCATTTGTTTTTTTCTCCAGTTTGTTTTGGGCCTGAGGCTCTGATCTAATCCTTTCAACCATCTCCATTAGTGGCAGACCCTGACTGCCATTCTGCATCTGCTGGCTAGGGTTGTATTCCTGAAGGATTGGTAGCTTAGATATTTGCTACTAACATCTGATTTCAAGTTTCTTTTGTACATAAAATCTTCTGTCCTAACCAGAATTTCCATTGATATTGGGGCAAATTACCTTATAGATTTTATTGTAAACTACTGTCTCAGGTGTCCCAAAACCAAATCAGCTACTCCAACTTAAATTCTACCTGACACACTTATATCTAGCTTTACATCCTGAAATAAAACACAATACATAGGAGATACTCTTTATTTTATATTTTCATTGCAGAACAACAAATACATATGCATATGTATATGTGTATATACATACAGTAAACAATGAGAAAATTCATGAGAAAATATGGTACTTCTATTTTTAAAAAGCATATAGATACAGCACATATGTTATATATATAGCATATATGTTTTATACATATCACATATATTTTGGGTTGAGCCAGAATTATTTCTGCCATAACTTTTTGAATTCATTATTGTAAGATAATAACTTTGTTATTTTCAGTCTTCTTTAGAATAATTTGAATTTAGTATCTTCCAAATAAAAAGATTAGGAAAACCTGGAGATTACTAATATTTTTTACTTTTATGGAAAGATGCAACAGAGTTCAAAAATTACCAATTTTCAGGATAGAAACTTAATTACATTTTACGTAGGAACTGTTTTACCTTTGGTTTAGGGTTGGATTCAGCTCCACAGATAGCAAAGCAAGAAGTAGAAATTTCTGAACAAAATGCATCTGTGACATAAAATTTGATGCTAGACAGTACAAACCCTTCCAAAGCTTAAAGGAACCTCCCTATTTATTCCATTTTGTTTTCAAAAATAGGTGTTTGTATTTTTTCTTTGACATGATTTCTCCTTAACTTAGGCAATTACTATCTATCATGTGTGAATAGATATGGCCTTATTGTGTATTGGCTGTTGTTTTTCTTTCAAGAGCTAAAAAGAGGGAGCTGGGGTTGTAGCTCAGTAGTAGAGTACTTGTCTCACATGTGTGAGGCACTGGGTTCAATCCTCAGCACCACATAAAATTAATTAATTAATTAAAGATTTTCACAAAAATGCTGAAAAAACTTGTAATTCATATGACTATGAAGTTTCACTCACTTATAAAATTGTTTCTTCTTCCCTTATGACATATGGTATATATATTCTAGGGAAATATTTCTAACATTAAAGTATCACCAGGGAAAAAAAGATTAGAGTGTTTTGACATTTCTTTTATTTAAAATCTTACTGTAGAAAAAAATCAACCTTGTTAGATGAAAGAATCTATATTTATTCAGTCTTTTGAAGAAACATTAAAGATGGGTTCAAAACATTTGTAATTACATTTTACCTTGGAACGCTTTTCACAGTTCAATAGTCAGTGTTTCTTTCAAAGGATCTCAATGGAGAAGATAGATTTTTTTGAGAATCACATATGAAATTTATAGAATTAGCAAAGTTGTAGTTGTGGCTGTGTCCATAGGCTACTGCAGTACTGAGATGAATATGGATAAATTCAGCTCACTCCTCTGGATGTGGTTATAAGTCTGCATTGTCTAATACAGGAGCAAATAGCTACATGTGGCTACTGAGCACTTGAAATATTTCTGAATTGAAATATGCAATAGTGTGAAGTACACAGCCCACTGTCCAGGATTCAGTAAGAAAGAAGAATGTAAAATGTCACATTCATTGTTTAATACCAATTATATCTTATAATAATAATTCTTTGGCTATATTGGATCAAAATTTTTTTCCTTTTAATTTCTTATAATATGATTACTATAAAACTAAAATTTACATATAAGGCTTATATTTGTGTCTTGGGTCTCATTTCTGTCTTTGTGTACTAAATATTTGAATAAAAATATTCCTCATTTTCATATTAGTATTTTTATCCTTATAGCATTTCCCAAGTCATTTCTTGCTAAGCTATGTATGAGGTAGAGCAGCTTCCTGAATGGACTGAGCTATGTCTTACTATGAGGTAGTAATCTTAATCTAAATTTTCTGGTTATCTGATATAATAACCATCAATATACGCGAGTGAATTCCATAAATAATCTCACTTATTCTTCACAATATGGCACACTATGATGTAGCTATTACAGCCTCAGTTTTAAGATGAGAAAACTGAGTCTAGATGGTTCAAAACCTATCTAATATAAATATTGCAAAGCTACTTAAGTGGCTAAGTCACTATTCAAAATAAAGATTTTAAGTCTTCACAGCCCATCCTTCTCTCACTGTGGAACTACTGTTCTTTATCTGAAGGCATTCCAGGAATTCCTTTAAGAGATTGATGTATTGCAAGGAGTATTGTGTAGAGTGTGATTTGACTCATGGTCTCTCTGTCTTGCACTGGGAACTTCCTGTGCAAAAGTGCAGGTCAAGATGGCCCAGTTCCTATGGTGATGCCCAGCTGGAGGAGGCTCTCTTCAAAGGTGCAGAGCTGTATCAGTCTGGACCTTGAGCTCAGGCACCAACTCACGGGAATAGAGAATTCTGAGCATAACAAGATAACCCTAATGTCTCTCCAGTCCTGTGTCCTTCAGATTGCCTCCTTTGCTGAAACTTTCCCACAAATAACCTTTTGATGAAACTTGCATAATAATCATGCTATACTAGCTCTGAGTCACTGCTACTTCATCATAGATCAGTGTCCCATCTAGCCCCAGCTTTCCCTATGTGTGTGGCTGTCTTTTCTCAATCCCCCCTTGACCCTCGCTAGTTTTTTTCTGAATTAATGATCAAGGCTGAGAGATGAGGCCGCAGCAGAGTATTTT
>CM053403.1:64968058-65050512 GCA_028644305.1 Xerus rutilus | reverse complement strand
AAAAATTCAGTATTAAAACATTGCTTTGAATCCTGCCTCTCCTAGGTCATGCTGGCTTGGGAATTAGCTGTGGACAACTTCCCTTCTGCTGCTGGCAGCAGAAGAGACTGGTGGTAGTGATAATGTCCTTGCAAAGTGCATGGTTGTTCTACAGAGAAGGCTGCCTTCATCACCAAGATCATTATTCCCAGAGATATCTGTAAGTTAGAAAAAGATGAAAAATAATAGCTTTTTAGCAATTTGCAGTTTACCCTGCATTTACAAAGAAAATCTCACACCATTGTGCCTTGTGGTTTTCTGAAATGTCTTCCAGCTAGGTGGGCTCTAAATCCTTCCTCAGATCCTATCTCAGGCATCAAGCACACAAGTGTAGACTCCTTTTATGTAAGATGAGAAGGTCTGTGACTTCAAATGAAATTGTACCTATAGGATGCTATATTTCAAACTTACAAAAAAGTTCATAGTAATAAAGGACTTTCCATTTTCCTGTTTTCAATCCATTGATAATATTATCCATTATTAACTTCTTCAGTAAATACAAAAAGAAAAAAAGTGTACAGTATGTATTAATTGTATGGTGGGCAAAAGTTACTTCAAACCTTAGTTTTAAAATTGGCCACTTTGGTAATCTTTATTTTCCAAGACAACATGTATTTCAGGCTCCATGAGTTTAATGGTAAAAAGACAAGTTAGATAAGTTTTGTTTGAAATCATATTCCACCTTTCCCTCCCCCTGCTAATTTGACAGTAGGAAACCACCTATAAATCTTGGATCCTAGCAGCAAGAGAAGAGGTTTAAGGAAGCAGTTTAAGGAAGAAGTTTAAGGAAGCAGTCAAACTTAAATAATGGAAATGTATATGGAAGATACTGTGTTGTCCAGTAATCCTGTTGGTGCTGTTGTGATATTATATTTGTAAAGAAACCATTATAATTTTCCTAACTTAGTGGTAAATGGAGAAGTAGGAATCTTTGAAAAACTTTTGCATGTTCCAACATTTTTAAAAGGGTATGAAACAAAATACTACATTAAGAACAAATCAAGATATCCATCTGAATGAAGTCTCAACAAGCTTTTTCTTTTCTTTGCATTCTGTAAAGTCTTTCTTATTGTAATTATCTATTGATTTGGGTATGAATTATAAGGTAATGACCTTTGTTTAAAGTTGGAAAATTGTTTTTGTTTTGTTTTATTTCTTCTTGTCACTAAAATGAAGTCCATGCAGACTTTTTATAAAAGAAAAACTGGTAAAGATCAAGGTAGGTGTGAATCAACTTCTATAGAGCCTTTTCTGAACATCTTTGTACAAAAAATGTATAAAGATACAAGTTCTGCCTCAAAAATAAGGAGGAAATTGGGTAACAGGAGCCCACTTACTATACTTAGCATGCTAATATTTCAATGGTACTACAGTAATAGTACTATTTTTAGTCAACATGCACAAACATTATGAAATGTACATGTACATGTGTGTACTACAGTTTCTATAAATCTACATGCATAATGTGTATATTCACGTGCACACATTATTTATTTCAGGAATAATATAGAGATATTATAAATAGATACATAATAAAGAGAGAAAGGAAATTTCCTTTAACAGGAAGTAGAAAACTACAGCAGAAAATTTTTGCATAACTCAGGATCCTTTACTCAATCAGTGGTAAAAACAGTAACAGAGAAGTCTGTTCATTCCTGTCGCTTCCACAAACCTTCTTGGTGAGAGAAATGAAGGAGGGATTTTCTCCAATATAAAAAAATTATCACTGGATACAAATACCTTTGTACTCTTGTATTAAGTTAGCCACCAGAGTGAAAATTTCATGTGGTCTTGCTTTAGATATTACACATTTTTTAGTAGTTAAATTAATATGACATACCATTATTTTCATTGCATAAGTTTCATTTTTAAAATTGCTGTCTTAGCAAATGAAGCAGTTACCTTAAGATGGAAGCCAGTAGGAAAGTTTCATGACCATAATTTGTGTTAATCCTTGCTCTATTTTTATGCAATAATTCTTCATTGAAATTGCACTTTCTTATGAGGCTATGACTTTTCTTTTGCTATGTCACAGAGAGGTAATGGCATTTGTAACTTAACCACTTTAATTTAAATAAGCTGGTGTTTGAAACAGATAAGACTTTCATTTTGGGAAGTTAATGATAGGGTAAAATAAATTCAGAGTTGCTTTTACCTATAGCATAATGTTTTTTATAAATCTAATTTTTCTCTGTGCTTATTTAATCTAATTCTTTGCCATTTAGAAAAGCATGAAATTACTTTGTATTTATTATTTTTAACCATTTCTACTGTGATATAATAACTTCCCGGCAAGATGATGCCACCTAGATAAAAGGGCTTTCCCTGGAGAGAATCAGCCATTTCACTGGCTGATGCCAATGACGCTGTACCTTCCTGGAATTATTTATCCTTATGCCTTTCATATAGAAAAATAATTGAAAAATATATAACCACACATGAAAAGTACTGCACATGAAAAATATAAAATATAGATACTCCTTTACCTGCAGAACAAAATAGAGTAATCCTGCCATGTTCTTTTAGTTCATAATTTATTTCAATGACGGTGCATTTATACCCTGCAGGATCATATTAACATTTTCACAGTAATAGGATTGTTTAATGTTTTACAATTCCACTCAACAATTACAATCTCTATTTTAGTCTCTAAAATGTTGCTAATTCAGTTTCATGGGTTTCTAAAGATTTTAAAGGGTTTTCAGTAAAATGACAAGTAGTCTGATATGGACTGTCTACCTGTGTAAGAGATTCAGTTAATATGGTAAAACTATCTATTTAATGAGTATCTAGGAGATCGCCTAATTGTTTCTGAATAGCTTTTTTTTGTTGTTAATCTGTTTATTTGATCATTGTTTTTTATTGTTGTCTATCGAAAAGGTCTCATGCTGGTTGGAAATGCAAATCCATTATCACTGTGCCGCTCTTGCTTGATATTATAATAATTAATCAAGTGTCACCCTACATCACTTATCTTGCCTTCACCAAACGCAAATGTGAACACTGTACTCCATCTTCAGAGTAACCTACCAGTCATGATATTCTCCTTCATATCTTAACTCCTTAGTTCTCAGGACATTGGAGCGTCCCTATGCATCCCTATGTGTAGGGATGAACGAAGTGGAGAAGGCTGCTTGTAGAGCCCTCAGACAATGATGATGATAAGACATAAGGGAAGACATAAGGGAAGCAGAGCTGTCCCCTTATTGCAAAGGAATGACACCATGGGCCACCTCGTTATTTAGATAGTTTGTGTCAGATGGACTAATTATTTGTTACAGTGTTATTTAGATAGTCTTGTTATTTAGGTAGTTTGTGTCAAATAAGACCAAACCACAAATTCTGGCAAAACTGATACTTTTCTAGATAAACTAACAGAAAAAGAGAAAAAGAGAAAGGTTTTTGTTGAAAATATGAAATAATACCGAATTTCATCATTTATATAAATTTTCACTAAAGGAATATAGAATAAATAATATAATAATAATAATACCTAGCATACTTGATAGCCTTTTAGCATAAAGTTTTTAAGCATTCTATAAATGTTACCACATTTAAGCCTCATAACAATCTTATGAATTATGTATGGATAATATGAGTTGTCCCCAAAGTGACATTAGAAACTAAACAGTATGATTCCAACATATGTGTCCTGAGAATAGTAGTTGATGAACAAATAAGAAATAAACAAGTCAAAGAAAAATATCAGCTTGTGAAGATTGCTTGTGAGGAAATAAAATAGGATGAAGTAAGGGAGTGCTTGGGTGGCTGCTTTTCCAGGAGTTCAGAGAATTCTTCCCTGAGGTTGAACCTGAACACTGTGTAAGAAGAGACCAGCAAAGACAGACGAGCACAGCTAATCCAAAGTCTGCACAACAAGATGGACCTTGGCAAGGTTTAGAAACAGAGGAAAGGCCAGAGTGAAAATGGTACCACTGGACACTAGAGAGAGGTGGTACAGATCATGCAGGACTCAGGTAGAGTGCTAGAATTTCATTCCAAATGCAAGGAAGAGCCATTGGAGGAGGGGAGTCATCTGACCTGGTCTAAGTTTACCAGGTCAGTTGACTGCTTTGTGGAGTATGTGTAATAGTATGTACATTGTAAGCAGCAATTTTTTTTATGAGACTATGCCAGTGGCCCAGGAGAGAGAGCAATAGGTCACAGCGTATACTACACTGTTAGTAGTGGACTTGGAGACAAGAGAATAAATTCTGGATATGGTTTTCTTCAGCTTTCTTTTTATTTAACTGAGGGAAAATTGACATGACATAAAATTAGTCATTTTAAATATGCAATTCAGTAGTATTTAGTAGATTTATAATGTTATTCAGCCACCACTTCTACCTAATTCAAAGTCATTTTCATCATCCCAAACAATACCCTGTACCCAGTAAGGAGATGCTCCCCTTCTCCCTCCTCCCAGGTCCTGACAACCACCAATCTGTGTTTTGTCTATATGTATTTACCTTTCTGTATATATAACATAAATGGTATTGTACACTATATAGTCTTTTAACTGGTTTCTTTCAGTTAGCATAAATTTTCAAGTTTTGCCCATGGTGTAGCACTTATCAAAAATTCATTCTTGGGGCTGGGATTGTAGCTCAGCGGTAGAGCGCTTGCCTCGCATACGTGAGGCCCTGGGTTCGATCCTCAGCACCACATACAAAGCAATAAAAAAAATAAAGACATTGTGTCCATCTACAACTAAAAAAATATTTAAAAAAATTCATTCTTTTGTACAAATTTAATAAACAATTATAGGAAAAATATATTTTATTTATCCATTAGTTAGTTAATGGATATTTAAATTGTTTCCACTTTTTGACTATTAAAATATTGTTGTTATGAACATTCATGCACAGGTTTTGCTGGGGATATATACTTTTATTTCTCTTGGGTGTATAGCCAGAAGTGGAATTTCTGAGTAATACAGATCTATAACATTTTGAGGAACTACTGGGTAGTATGATAACAGTTAACATTTTGAGGAACCACCAAACGCTTACTAAAGTGGCGATGTTGTTTTATAATACTCTCAGCAGTGGATGATGGTTTCAGTTTCTCCATATCCTCTCCAACACTTGTTGTCTGTCACTTTTATTTTAGTCATCCTAGTGGGTGTGATATGGTGTCTCATTATGATTTTAATTTGTACTTCTTATATGTATGATGATATTGAACATCTTTTCATATGCTTATTGAACATTTTTAATCTTACTTGGAAAATATCTATTCAAATTCTTTACACATTTTAAAGATTGGGTTGTCCTTTCATAGTTGAATTATAAGAATTCTTTATGTATTTTGAATACAAGATCCTTATTTATGTTCATAATTTTTTCTCTCATTCTGTGAGTTGTTTTTTCATTTTCTTTTGATATACTTTGAAGCACAAAAGACCAGTTTTGATGAAGTCCAATTTATCTTATTTTTTTATTTTTCTGTTGTATTTTAGGTATCACATCTAAGAAATAGTTGCCTAATTCAAACTGACAAGGAGTTCTTCCTATAATTTTATATAAGAGTTTTATAGTTTGGCTCTTTGGCTCATTCTGAGTTGACCATTATATGTGGTGTGAGGTAGTGTCCGACTTCATTAGTTTTTAATGTGCTTTTGCAGTTGTACCAACACCATTTGTTGGAAAGACTATTTTACCCCATTGAGTGATCTTGACATCACTGTTAGATATCAATTGACCATAGATATATAGTTTGATTTCTGGATTCTCAATTCTATTCTATTGACTTGCATGTCTGTCCTTATTCTCAGGTTCCCTTGCATTCCCACATGAATTTTAAAATCAGCTTGTCACTTCCTGCTATTAAAGCAGCTGGTGTTTTGATAGGGATTGTATTGAATTCATATAACAATGTGAAGACTATTTCCATCTTAATAATGTTAAAAGTCTTTTAATCCATGAACATGGGATACCTTCCTATTTATTTAAGTCTTCTTTAATTTTTTCCTGCAATGATTTGTAGTTTTCAAAGTATAATCTTGCACTTTTTTGTTTAATTTTCCCATATTTTATTCTTTTTGGTGCTATTACAAATAAGCTTTTTTTTGTAGTTGCATTGTCAGATTGTTCATTGCTGGTGTATAGAAATCCAGCTGATTTTTTAAAAATCCACTTTGTTGAAGTATGATTGACACAAACAGCAGCACATATTCAATGTTCACAACTTGGTGAGTTTGGAGAAAGGTAAACATCTATGAAAGCATGACCACGATTTATGCCATAAACCTGTCCATGATATCCAAAAGTTTGCTCCCACACCCTCTTTATTATTACTATCTGAGTGATAAATACAATGAACATTAGATCTGCTTCTCAGAAAATTACATACACAATACAGTATTATTAACTATAAGCAGTATGCTATACAGTAGGCCTCCAGGGACTCATTCATTACACATTTTCTTTATATTTTCATTGATCAGTTGACACTTAGGTGGCCTCTGTGTTCTCACTATTTTGAACATGTTACAGTGGACATGGGAGTACACATGTGTTTTCTTTTTTATTATTTTTATCAGTGCACTGTAATTATATATAGTAGTGGGATTCATTATACCATATTTGTATATGAACATAATTTGACCATTCTCATTCCCAATACCTTCCCTTTCCCTCCCCTCCTCCGCAAATATGTCTTCAACATACTGATTTTATTTCTTTGGGATATATACCCACTAATGGGGTTGCTTGATAATATGGTACTTCTATTACTAATTTTTTTCTTATGGGATATTGGTGTATAGTTTTCTTTTCTTAAAGTGTTTGTCTGACTTTGGTATTAGGGTAATTGTAGCCTCATAGAATGAATTAGGAAGTGTTTCTTCTCCTTCAAATTTTTGGAAAAGATTCAGAAGATTTTACTTTAATTCCTCAGTTAAATACTTGGTAGAATTCACTAGTAAAAATATTAAATGCAGGGCTTTGCTTTTTTAGGAGATTTTTTATTATAGATTCAATTGCCTTGCTAGTTACAGATCTATTTAGATTTTTATTTCTTCATGATTTGGTTTTGGTAGGTTTTGCTTTTCTAGAAATGTGCTCATGTCATCCAGATAATCCAGATCTTTTGCTTCATTCTTCTTGTTCAAGATTGTTTCAGCTACCTAGGGTCTTTTATTCATGCCTCCACATGAATTCATGCCTCCACATGAATTTTAAGATTGCTTTTTCTATTTCTGTAAAAACTGCCATTGCAATTTGATAGGGATAACATTGAATGTGTAGGTCATCTGGGGTAGTGTATCAATTTTGATAATATTGAATTTTCTGATCTATAGACATGAAGATCCCCTTAATTTTTGTCTTTTCCACTTATTTCATTAATGTTTCATAGTTTTCAATATGCAGCTTGTTCAGTTACTTAAATTTGCTCCTAAATATTTTAAATTTTGATGCTATTTTAAATGAGATTGTTTTCTTGATTCTTTTTCAGATAGTTCATTGTTAATGCAACTGATTTTTCATTTCTGTATGTTGATTGTGTATCCTGTATTTATTACCTCTGACATTTATTTTGTTTTATTGAATCTGTAGGGATTTCTACAGATAAGATCAAGGTATGTGATAATATGAGATATTTTTTACTTCTTTCTCTCTAATTTGGATACTTTTTATTTCTTTTTCTTGTCTAATTTCTCTGTCTGGGATTTCCAGTACTATTTGAATATAAATGGCAAGAGTGATCATCCTTGTTTTATTCAGGATCCTAGTAAGAAGCTTTCAGTAATTTAACATCGTATATGGGTTTTTCATAGATTACTTTTATCAGGTTATATAGGCTCCTTTCTATTGATAATTTGTTGAGTACTATTATCATAAAAAGTCATTCAGTTTTTGGACTTTTGTCAGTTGCTTTTTCCCTATTTTCTGAAATGATCATCTGCTTTTTTTTTTTGTCCATTTTTCTATTAACATGGTTCATCATACTGATTTTCACGTTAAACCATTTTGCATTCTTAGGAAAAATACTGTCTTGTCTGATCCTCTTTTATTTGTTGCTGTATTGTGGTTGCAAGTATTTTACTATGTGTTTTTGAATTTGTATTCATAAGAGATATTGATTTTTTTATTGTTATGTCTTGTCTGCTTTTGCTATCAAAGAAAGCTGGCCTCATTCAGTGGGAAATACTCCCTTCTCCTCTATATTTGGAGTGGCTTTTGAAGGATTAGTATAAATCTCCTTTAAACATTGAGTAGAATTCACCAATGAAGTCATCCATATATGGACTTTTTTTGCTGAGAAGTTTTTAAATTATTAATTACTTACTTGTTAGGGCTCTCAACTTGTTATGGATTTAGATTTTTTGTTTGTTTTTTTATTTGTTGGTAGTTTGTCTTTCTAAGGAAAAATCCATTTCATCTATGTTTTATAATTTATTGGCTTGCAGTTGTTCATGGCATTTCTTTATAATCCATTTATTTCTGTAAAGTCATTACTGATATTATATTTCTTTCAATTCTGATTATAGTAATTTGAATTCTTTTCTTGGTTGGAGTGTACTGTTTTATTTCTACATACTTATGAGCTTTCCAATATTTTGGTAGTAATGTTTAATATAATTTTATGGTTGTCAGATGACACACTATTATTTTCAACCCTATTTAATTTATTGAGGCTTGTTTTATAGCCCACCACATGGTTTATGCATGTGTGCTTGAAAATAATGCACATTCTCCAAATCATGTACAACCACAAGATTGGGATCCAAATTAAAATAAGTTGTACTCCAAGTATATATAATATGTCAGAATGCACTCTACTGTCATGTATAACTAAAAAGAACAAATAAAAAAAAGAAAATAATGCACATTCTACTTTTTTGCACATGGACTAGTCCATATATGTCTGTTATTTTACTTAGAGTATGGTACTGTTCAAATCTTGTATTTCCTTACTGATTTACTATATAGCTGTTCAGTTTACTACTGAGAAGGAGGTATTGAAGCTTCAAACAATTATTGTTGAATTTAATTGCATAAATTTATTTGTTCTATTTTAGGTATATGTTAGGTGCATATATTTTTATAAATATTATATCTTCCTGATGAATTGACACTGTTTTCATTATACAGCTTACTTTTTTTATTTCCAATCACAATCTTTACATTAAAATATTTTCTCTATGATGTTAGTATAGCCATACCACCTCTCCTTTGGTTATAGTTTGCATGATATATCTTTTCTTATACTTTTGCTTAAAAATTGTCTTGGCACCTGAAGTATGTCTCTTGTAAGTATTATATTTTTAAAAAATACTTTATTTTGTCAACTTCTGCCTTTCAAATTTAAGTGTTAACTTGGCTTATGTTTAGTGTAGTCAGAGATTTCACAGAATTTGTATGTGTTATTTTGCTATTTACTTTCTACATTGTCTTATCATTTTTGTGCTTGTATTTTTCCTTTACTCCCTTCTTTTGTGTGAAATAGTGTCCTGGTGTACTAATTAAATTCCTTTTTCTTGTACTATATATTTTTAAAAATTATTTGAAAAAGTGGTTGCTCTAGTAGTTACACTTAAAATTTTAACTTAAAACAACCTAGTTTGTATTAATCTGAACTTAATTGTTTTTCAAAAAGGAGTTTTTAATATTCACTTAAGACTCTTCATAAATTATGCCTCTGGCATTGTATCTAAAAACTTCTTGTCAGACAGAGCCACCTAGATTTTCTTCTATGTTACCATCCAGAGTTTTCTACTTTTACATTTTACATTTAGGTCTATGATTTATTTTGTATTAATTTTTGAGAGTTGAAATAAATGCCATTGCTTAGATTCATTTTTTCCCCTGGCATGTGGTTGTCCATTTGTTTCAACAGATTTGTTGAAATGACTATCTTTTCCCTATAGAATTGCTATTACTCCTTTGCCAAAGGTCAGTTGACTCTTTGTGTGAGTGCATCTGTGGGCTCTTTTCTGTTCCATTAATCTGCTTTTGTAATCTTTCACCAATACACCATGATGTACCCTAATAGTAAGAATAACAGATAGTGTCAGTTGCCAGATTCTGTTGTTCAACAATATTTTGCTGGCCATCCTGGATCTTTTTCTCACCATATAAGTTTTAGAATCAGTCAGTATCTGTGAAGTAACCTGGAATTTTGATTGAGTTTGAAGTGAATATTTAGATCAATTTGAGAAGAACTGATATCTTGACAATATTGAATTTCTTATTCAGAAATGTAGAGTGTTTTTTCATTTATTTTGATCTATTTTAATTTATTATTATAGTTTTATACTTTTTTTCATGAAGAAATTGTACATATATTAATAGATTCATACCTAAGTAAAATTGTTCATGTTTTACTTCTAGCATAAATTAGAACATTTTAAATATTTTATCACATTAAAAATATCCTCCTATATGATATTTATTAATTTATCCATGATAATTTATTAAAATATCCTATAGGATATTTATTAATTTATGATATTTATTAAAATATCTTCATATAAGATATTTATTATTATGATATTTATTATTTTTATAAGAGCATGAAGATGTTCTTTGTCTTTAGATGTATTCATTAAAAAGTCCTAGGGGAAAAATTCTGTACTATTATGGTGTCTGTTTCTTTTTCTGGGAAGAAATGAAGTAAGTTTTCATAATTATGAGAAATATCATATATATGGAAGAGTTAAATACATATATTCATACATGTGTGTGTGTGTGTATAATCTCCCAACACTCAAAAATTGACACTTATAGGTGTCCCCCCAACTTCTATTTTTCTTTCCCAAATCACAGTTTTTTTTCTCCATTATTTCTGCTTTCAATAATCATTCACTTGGTATACTTTATAGTTACAAAAACTGTATTCCTAAGTAGTACAATCTAGATTACCCATTCTGAATTTATGTAAATGAATATATTTTCTTGTATCTTGCCTTTTTCATGTAGCAGTACATTTGTGAGATTCATTTCTTTTGCTGATGTACCTGTGGGTCATTCTTTTCCATGTCTGTAAATGTCTCTTTAAATTAATATAGTTTATATATTCATGCATTGTGATTCTTTCCATATTTTTGTGTTATTATAGTTAAGAAAGCTAGAAATGATCTAGAACACCCACTTACAAGTTTCTCTATGACCTATATACCTAGAAGTGGCGTATAGCAGGTGTACATCTTACTGCATGATGCTAAATAGTTTTCCAGAGTTGCTTTCTCAACTTAAAAACCTATCATTCAGTTCACAGTAGTCCACATACTCATCAGTATTTGCTATTGTCTGAGTATTCCATTTTTGTCAAACTAGTGGGTGTATAGAGGTATTACAGAAAGGATGGAGACAAGGAGATCGCATGTATGAAAAGCAGAAAGGGAATTGTGGTGGAAAAAATTTCGGTAGACGTCTTTTCATTCTCTTACTCCCTCTTCATGGTTTTGTCCAGTTGATTGAATGTGAGAATAGCATTCCTTGAAACCCAATGAGTATGAGCACCATTTCCTGTTGAGATGGGCCCATAATTTTCTTTTCCTCACCATCTTTGTCACATTTGTCAAATAATTGGGAGGTTACTCCTGTTACAGAATAATATACATTTTATGGAAGTCCGATATGTAAGCGAGTTTTCACCTGCCTCTATTGTCTGATATTTAAATTAGGATGACTTTTACAGTTATGTTATTTTTATTCTATTTTATTTTATTTTTTTGTACTGGGGATTGAACTCAGGATACTTTACCCCTGAGCCACATCCCCAGCCCTATTTTGTATTTTATTTAGAGACAGGCTCTCACTGAGTTGCTTAGTGCCTCACTGTTGCTGAGGGTGGCTTTGAACTCGTGATTCTCCTGTCTTGGACTCCCAAAGTGCTGGGATTACAGGCGTGTGCCACTACGCCTGAATACAGTTATAATATTTTTATAACTAATACATATACATGATAAACAAAACCAAAAATGCAAGTGACACTAAAAGGGATAATTAAAAGCAAACCACTACTGCCCTAATCCCATTCCCCAGAATGACCATTCAAACTTCTTCCTATACTTGGTTGCTCTAGTTTTCATAATCCTAAACAATTTTATTACACCATATTTTGTCAACTTTACATCAATTATTAACAACAAATTTGCTGTCTGATACTATTCTCCAAAGTTCCTCTAAGACTGCTTTTCTTATTTATTTTCTTGCCTTTGGTTCTTCTATGTCTTACTTTTAAACAATGGCCTCTACCTTTTCTCCTTCATCCTCCAAGCTACTCTCAGCTACGTTGATTTTACATTCTGTCATTGGAACTGTAATTCTCTTCCATTTTGTCTATTGATTCAGCCCAATATTTGTAAATCCATTAATGACTTCTAAATTGTATGTTGTGTGTTTTTTTTTAAATTCAGTTCACTGAAGAATCAAATAATATGACAGTCAATGTAATTAAGGTGGTGATGTCAAATCTTTTCAAGTTGAAGAATAATGTAATGAGTGTCAAGGCCAGAAAAGTTTTTGTTTTCATATTCAGTCATCCAGAACCATGGGTATTAAGTAAGAGAAAGGAAGGAAGAGAGGCCAGACAATTTATGTGCACCACGCCTCCCTTCCTGTCCTTCATACATGCAGTCTCCTTGCTTTGATCCTTTCTGGTGTATCACTTGAACTAAAAAGGCCACTCAGCTGAGCTTTGGGTCCCATATTTCAACATTTTTTCTTCTTTTGAACATGTATCAAAATCTGTCTCACTACTGTTCTCACTTATGTTTTTATCTCCATTGAAAACAACAGGTCTAGGGTGGTTAATGAAAGTACTCAATTTATCTATTGTAAAGTAAAATATTTGAGTTTGAATATCACAAAAACTGCCTAAAACTTTCATTTTTTTTCTTTTTATAACATTGTGGCCTAAATTTTGCTTAGAGTCAGATTCTGCATCACTACAAATAAGGCTGATGATAGAAAAAGTATAAATTATATGCTTCACTGACAAGTGCATACATTTAAGAATTTGAAATTTGGCACTAGCAGGCAATACGGGGCTAGTTGTGACTTATTTGCAAAAGCAGAGCAGAGAATAAGACCAGTGGAAAGAGAGATTCAGTTGCCTCTTTGGAGATTAAGGATTATATTGTAAATACTAAAAAAAGGGGATAAAAACTAATTTCCTTTGTTTTCATAGTATTGTTTTTCTCTCTTTATGTCACATGATTCTACAGTTAAACATCCATTCTGTTCCAATCTCTTCCACTTCTGCACATTCCCAACCAAACATACCACTGCCTCTTAGTGGTGGCCTTTCTTAATTCTGACAGTGAAGTCGTTTAAGTAGAGAGTACCCTGAAGGGGACAACCACCTGCCAGGGATGCTTGTGGCAACAATTCCAACTATTAACTGTGAGAGGTAAGATACTAAGAGAAATTTTGAGTATTTTCACTACAAAATATCAAGCATGTGAGGTAACATGTATATATGCTAAATGTCTTGATTTAGACATTTTTCAACACATACATCTATCAAAACATTGTTGTACACCATAAACATATGCAAATGCTTGTCAATTAAGAGTAAGTAAAAAATAGCTGGATGTAGTGGTGCACGCCTGTATTCCTAGTGGCTCAAGAGGCTGAGACAGGAGGATCCTGAGTTCAAAGCCAGCCTCAGCAATGGTGGGGCACTAAGCAACTCAGTGAGACCCTGTCTCTACATAAAACACAAAATAGGGCTGGGGATGTGGCTCAGTGGTTAAATGCCTCTGAGTTTAATCCCTGGTAAACCCACCCCACCCTCAAACAAGAAAAAGAATAAATAAAATTCAATTAAAAATAATTAGTTGCCAGAATCTTTCTTTTGAAAATTTTGCTCTTTAAATGTATGAATAGTTTCTCTTAGAGAATAGATCCTAAATAATAATTTTCTAGAACTATGGCAGTTGAGTTTAACTAAAAGAAATTGCATGTCGATTTTAGCAATTTAATATGCCTGGATGCATATGAAAGGCAATGTTCTTTCTTGTTGAATTTTAAGAAAAGACATAGATTCAATCTTATCCGTACAATTATTTATGCACTTGAGGACAAGTATGTGAACCATATTTTTTTCAGGATTAATTGTATCTTTCTAATTCAATAAGAATTTTCGTGTGACTAGAAATTTTGATGAAGTCTAGGTTCATTTTCCAGATTAGATAGGCAATCCTTTATAATTGGATCTTAATTGTCTTAAATATTAAGAACTAAGCATTTCTTTTCTAAGTTTGGTTTAGGAAGTATTTCCAGTAAACAATCATTTTAGGATCCCCCAAATTAAGTTTCTAGAACTATATTAGTTTTATATTACAGCATAACAAATTAACAAAAACTTGCTGTATTAAAAAAATAAACAAACCAACCAAAACAAAAAATTCCTACTCATTACTTATCTTACAGTTCTTCTGGCCAGAAGTCTGTCCTGATGTGACTGGGTTCTGTGCTCAGGCCAAAGTCAGGTTGTCAGCTGGCTGCATTCTATTTTTTTTGGTACTGGAGATTGAACTCAGGGGCACTCAATGACTGAGCCACATCCCCAACCCTATTTTGTGTTTTATTTAGAGACAGGGTCTCACTGAGTTGCTTAGCGCCTCGCAGTTGCTGAGGCTGGCTTTGAACTCGCAATTCTCCTGTCTCAACTTCCCTAAGTGCTGAGATTATGGCTGCATTCTTAACTGGAGCTTGGTGTTCTTTTCCAAACTAATTTCTGTCATTAGCAGAATTTAGCACCTTGTGGGTATGGGACCGAAATCCCCATTTTCTTGCTGTCTTTCAACGCTGCTCTCAGCTCCTAGGTTTCCCCTCAAATTTGACCCCATGACTCCTTCACTCTTTGCAACAGAGAACCTCCCTCTCATGCTTTAAATGTCTCTAACTTCCTCTGCTGCTGTCAGAGAAACTCTCTACTTTTAAAGAGCTTATGTGATTAAGACCCACCCAGATAATCTTCCCTTTTGATTAAGCCAAAACCAATTTGCAGAACACAAATTAAGCCCATATCTGAGTTTACAGAGAAAAATATCTGAAATACTATTTACATCTAAGTGTGCAGTATTTAAAGTAGTCTTGGGTTAAAGAAAGGTGGGCTCCATGCTGGTCCATCTTTAATTTTTATTCCACAAAACTCTGTGTAGGTTTTGGAAATATAGGCCACCAGTTCATTTTTCAAATTCTCTTCTCCTCTAGCTTCTGTAATAGAGACAATCTCTGACTTATGATGTTTTGACTTAATTTTTCAACTTTATGATGGTGTAAAAGTAATATATAGTCAGTAGAAATTGTACTCTGAATTTTGAATTTTGATCTGTTCCTGGATGAGCAATGTTGTACAATGCTCACTCATATACTGGGCAGTGGTAATGAGCTGCAGCACCCAGTCAACCACGCGATCATGAGGGTGAGAAGCAGATTCTCTACAGTGAGGTGTATTAAGTTAGGTATGTTAAATGCATGTTTGAATTATGGGAGCTTACAATGGGTGACTCTATCTTAAGTCAGCAAATACCTGTACTATTTTCTTCTGATCTCTTTATTTATCTCTGGCCATATCTTCTTAGCTTCCATCCTTCTTCAGTTATACCGTAAAAAAGAATAAATCTTCAAGATTCTGTCCTTGATTTGCTTTATATTCCTTTCATTTTGTTTACCTGAAAAAATTGTGTCTTTAACAAATATTTGTATTTGAATGCTTCAAATTTCAGGACCTGACCTTTCCTAGGCCCAGGTTCCTATCTCCAGCTGACTGTTAATTCCTATGTAAATGGCCAGCCTGCCCCTTGAACTCAATGAGTTAAGAATTAAATTCACATTTTGTTTCTTCTTCCTTTTATATCTCTCCCTTCAGTTCATGGTTTCACAACCTTGTAAGTGACACAGTCTAGAAACTTTGGAAACATCTGCCGCCCTTCCATATTTCACTACACACTCATTACAATTTCTATATTTCTTTTCAAATTTCTCTGTCTACAATATTTATTTCACTGCATATGTCTACCAGTCTTTTAGATTTAATTTTATTAAACTTTCCAGTCACCCTTTATGCTCAAATGAAAAAAAAAAAGAGCAGGGGCTGGGATTGTGCCTCAGTGGTAGAGTGCTTGCCTCGCATGTGTGAGGCACTGGGTTCAATCCTCAGCACCACATAAAAACCTAAATAAAATAAAGATATTGTGTCCGTCTACAACTAAAAAAATATTAAACCAAAAACCAAGGGCATATTCTCAGAAATTTCCATAGCATCATGGTTTTCACTTGACTTTAGGCTTGAATGAATGTACATACATTGGCATTCTTCAATGGATGACAAGTTTTCTAAGGGCAGAAATCACTTCTGTGTCCCGACAATCTAACTTTATGTCTTTGTTACAGAGCATGTTCATCACATGTTTCCTCAGTTCCTTGTACTTTTGGATATATGGCAATATGACTTTCCCATTCAAATGCAATCCTGTTTCTCAATCCTTTACACTACCTGAAGTAATATTTTCTATCAAGAGGCTTTCTAAATTTTGATGAATTCACACTTCTTGTATAGCTTCAAAATTCTCCAGTAGATTTATCAGACAAGGTTGATGATGTGTCTTTAAAACGTTGGCAATCACTTCTTTTTTTTTTTTTAATATTTTGTTTTTAGTTGTTGATGGATATTTATTTTATTCATTTATTATTTATATGTAGGCACTGAGGATCGAACCCAGTGCCTCACGCATGCTAAGCAAGTGCTCTACCACTGAGCTATAGCCCCAGCCCCTGGCAATCACTTCTTAATTAAACTGAGTTAATGAGTAGGTCCTCTGATAACTGGTACTAGCATGCTTAAATAAATTAGTCTTCATAAGTTCCCAAGAAAATCAAAATATATTTTCACATATATAGTTTTATATCTTTGTAAAATCTTTTCCCTTAGAATTTACGGGTGAAGTAAGTCTTTTATGAATCCCAATGCTAAGTATTTGATCTTTCATTCTGGCACAGCATTACTTCCTTCTGACTTTCTTTTATAACTTTAGGGAATTGTTCTGTTCGTGTGGTATATTTTCAGGTCTTCTTTCATAACAGAAAAATATTTTGTGTTTATAACATCTGCTTTCCTAGTCATTATATCATGTACACATTGCCGTGGAAAAGATATCTTCCAGGGGTACTTATAGGGAGTTACAAAAATATTTTTTTCTGATACAAAGTCTTTAGAGGATATGTATTCTTCAAGAGATGTTAGAGATAAAACTCAAAACAGGCTCTTGTCCTCAGTTTTGATTTGTATAAACTTCTTGGTTTCTCAAAGTCACCAAATATTATGAGGAACCATTTTCTTAAACCCAGTATATGAATCCCTCATTTATTAAAAATAAAAGGAGGCATACTCTTGTTCTGTCTCCCCCACTGACAATATCCTAGTTTTTGTTTCTTTCCTCCCTCTTTTCCTCCTCCTTCTTTTTTTGTTTAGAATATTTAAGAACAGGCTATTTAATGTCTCAATGTGTTCAAAATTTCCACTTGTGTTTAAACTTTTCACTTTGCTATTTCAAAAGACTGTATTTGGAGCGTCATAGTGCTCATTTTATTTTCATTAAATAAATAATAATGTGGATCTTGCTGGCATTATTTGTAATTTGTATAGCCCTATCTTTATTGTTACTTTTATTTCTGAGCTTCTGGCAATATTGTATACCTTGAGTAAAGATTGGAATAGTAGGTCTCGTTGTTTCTCTCTGTTGAATTGGTGAGTCATTTAGTATGCACTAGATAATTTAGATAATTTACTAAGGACAAACACTGGGTGGTGAGTTTACTAAAAGAGGCACAAGATCAGCATGCCCACTTGGTTCATCTAACCTAATTTAGCATTGCTCAGGCCTCTTTCTTTGCTCTGTGAACACTGGAGGAAGTACCATAAATTACAGTAGCATCTGTGCCTGGCAAAGAATAAAAGACGAGCATTTTCTACTCCACATTAGATAGATGAATTTATTCATTCAGCTGTTTATTAAGCACCAATAATGTGCCAGTCAATACTAATCAGTAATAAATGATGTAGTGCATATCCTAAGGATTTTGCTGTCTAGTAGGTACAATTACTTTCCTAACACATATATTCTATTTCATACTTAAAACTGTGAAACACAAAGACACTAAATTTGTTCCTTCTGACCAAGACTAATCATACTCTATACCCATGAGTGACTTTTAAGTGCCTCTGATTAAATAGCAACATCACTCAGAGATAAATAGAGGAATTCAAGTCACTAAAAGAACTATGGTTATTTCGCCTGACACTACTTGCCAATGACACCCTTGCCAGGGTTTCACATGTTTGGATACTTGGGCACTTCAGAACTCAGAACTCAGGGGAGCATTGTTTAAACAGACGAGGGTGCCCTGCCACTGTTTCAGTACATTACAGTTTGTGTGGCCAAATGCTGCAAGCCATGGTGACTTTACAGCCACCTCTTTTATGTCCTTTCAGGAACAGGAGTTACCAAGTTATTTCTTCACTTCAATTTCTTGAGTGCTTTTTGAGCTCCTGCTGTGTTTAGGGCACTTTTCTTTGAAAAGTAATAGAAATATATAAAGATAAATAATACATACGTGTATAGTGTAATAGACATCATTAGAGTCTAATAATTTTCTTTACAGATTCCTTATCCCAATGGAGCCACAAACAAAATGAGTTAATATCTGCATCTTCCTTCACAAGGATCCTATCTTAATGAATGTGTTCAGGTTGGCCAATAATTGGCAGTAGCACTTACTTAATGAAAGCCATATGGAGAAGCTGTGTTATCTCACTAGGTCACTTGGCAAACATTTCTTTGTGCTCCCTTGGTGCTTTCTGATCTCAGGAGTAGGAGACCAGGAGGTTGCTCTTCCTAAGGTGAAAACTTGACTTCATCAGCTAGGCTGTGGGGCTGAGGAAACACACATTTCAGGATGAACTGGCTTGAGGACATAAATGTGATTGTTTTTCTTGCAGAGTTGCAGTGGCAACACTGATAATTAAAACAAGCAGAATGAAAAGTGTTGGCATTCTCTAACGGCCATCTGTGACTTCACTGTGCTGGTACTTAGTGTTCAGAGGGGAACTGTATGTTTGAATTGGCTCTTGATTTTGCAGTAAAAAGTGAAGGAAAGTGTTCTGTTTATGCTTGCTTGTTTTATTTATTTTTTCTTATACACAGCATGGTTCAAAATTATGAAATTAAATACTTTTAAATTCTTTTGCCATGCCAACATTTATTTTATGTATTTAGCACTTTGAAATATGAGACTATAACTCAATTCATGTATTGTTTTATTCTTTTAGTTTAAATAAGATTCATGGATTTTTATTTTTCAGTGGGAAACTATGAAACATGATCTGACTTGTTTTGATTGAGTTCCAACATTTTAACATGAGTATTATAGAAGGAAATAAGTGGTTTTTAACTTCTTTTAAGACTATAATAATTGTGTGGCATGATCAAAAAGCAATATGATATATATGACTGAAAGCAAAGATTTTACACATTTTAGGAAATGAATAATGTCTAATATATTAAATCACAGAAAAAGCATATTTATTATGTTCAGTCTCATGGAATTGCTATTTTTAGTTGGATAAAAAATGGTAGAGGGGCTCAGTGGTAGAGTGCTTGCATAGCATGCACAAGGCTCTGAGTTTGATCCCCAGCACCACAAAAAAGAGGAACAAAAAATCAAATTCTGGCAAATTTTTGAATCAGTGTATTAGATGAATTTTCACATTCCCCATCTTTGGTTTAATTAAAATGGAAATTACATGATAGTTAATGCTAAATGAGTGAGCGCTTCGTGGGTTATTCAAACCTGATGCCAGTCAGTCCTTCTGTATCTTGATACCTGCTTTCAGGCTATTTGACTACTCAATAAATTATTATAAAATAGTTATGAATGAAAGAAAATCTTATCACAATTTAGATACTTAAAAAAAGTTTAGCATCTTTTAAAATCCAGAAGCTAAGATGAAAGAGATCATAAAAGTATGACTCAGACCATATTTCAGATGATCTAGACTTAGTGCTACTCTGTCTCTAAACAATCTCTAACAGACATTTGAGTAGGATGCAAGACCAGTGTGTTTCCAACAGATGAGATCAAGATGATGTTAAATTTTTGATAATTTCTGCAGATCTTTGACTGAAGAGAAATAGTGTGGCCAACAAGAGGGCAAGACCTTACTCAAGTGTCACACAGACCTGACTTGTATTAGTTGTGTCACTGGAACACTGTAGCCCAGGAAAGTGCTGCACCCTCCAGGGAAGCATTTTGTTTGTTCACTTTACCAACAACTTGGTGCACTTGTGAATTCACCCTTCTTTACCAACAGCTCTGTGGTGCCTAAGTCTCCCCAGAGGTTGGGAGCTATTGGATTAGAAAAGCTCTGTTAACCCTTCTGGTCTCACATTCTAATTCCTATTAATACAAGAGATATTAGCAACAATTGAGGAAAAGGGAACAAATTAACTGGAAATTTGAAACCATGAGAGTGAAGAGACTAACCACTCAAGCTGATAATTATGTATGAGTTCTTTCCATTTGACTGGTGGCCAGAAACTAGAGGGAGTGAAATTGATGAGCCAGTATGTCATGCTGGCACTGGCTGTGACAGAAAGGAAAATAATCCAAATAATTGTTTAATTGGATACTACTTAAAAAGAGAAGCTGGAACTCCCTAAGGCTAGGGGTCTGGAATAAACATCTTTCTTTTCAACTGTATTGATTAAATAACAACCGAGGATATTGCATTGACGGTTAATTCCATTTTCACTGCTCACACTATTTGTTTTATCTGTTTCCTGTCAGTACCTGTCAGTCTTCCCAGTTTTGTTTTCAATGTTAACTACTTTGTAATGATAATTTTCTAATACTATACTTGTGATGAAAAAGGAAGTAAATGAAATTCTAGCTACAGATGTTATCACAGGAGGGTGCAGGGCAATGGTTATGAATGGTTGTCATAAGTCAGCCTGAGCTTGAGCCCACTTTTGTCACTTCTATCTTATATCCTATATAACTTATACAGTCTTTGTTATAGATATTGTGTATTATTTAAACTTTCTATGATTCAATTTCTATACCTGAATATTAGGGGTGATGTTAGTAGGGTTGTGGTAAAGATTATGTAAGTTAATTTGTATACAGGATAATATGCCAGTATCTGGCATATTATGAATGCCAGGTAGCTATAATAGTAAAGTGCTATTATTTGTCATTTCCTTAATGGCAGTTTCACCAAGTGACTGTTTTTATATAACCTTACTGAGTCATTGAGTCATATAAACTGGCAGTTTTACCTGAATTATCAGTGTGGTAAAATCTATCAGTTTTACAAAGAGGGGCTCAGAAAAATCAAACCACTTCAATACATTCAGTACATTAGAATGAATGAATATGTATAACAGAGTAAGACTTTGAAGGTCATATGACCACTTAATATTTTTGAGCCTCATTTTCTTTTATTTTTTCCATTCTCATGAGGCTTTATTTTTAGGACCCTTTGTCTGAGCTGTATGCATTCATATTTAATGATTGCCATTTTTATTCCTTTTGTAGTATTAAATATTAAATATTGGGCAGAATACTCCTTTAATTTCCCTCTGGAGTAATAAAATGTTACCAGCAACTATTTCTTGAGGTCTGTAGCAATATCCTTTGTCAAAACAGAAGCACATAATAAAGCCAGAAAAACACAAAGAGCTCTTAAGAATATTATATATTGCATAAATGAAAAATATCAAAGTAAACATCCACAGGGTGAATAGATGCTGATTTGGTTTCAGGAATGTCACGCAAAAACCATTATAATAAATTCTAATCACCAAGGTAACCACTAAATTATAACAAAAATGTAATGACTAATTTTAATGACTTTATTCATAATAAGATTATTTTAGTGTGAATAACTCCTTTTTTCCAGCTTTAACGAGATATAATTGACAAGTAAAAATTGTACACAGTCAAGGTGCACACTGATTTGATATGCATTGTAAAGTAATTGCCACAATAAAATTAATTAACACCATTAACATCATCAAAAATCATTGCTGAGCCGGGGTAGGACTGGGTGGTGAGGACTCTTAATATCTATTCTCAGCAAATTACAAGCAAACATTACAGTCTTATTAACTATAGTTAATATGTAGTATTAACATAAGTGTATCATGTTACATCCCCCAAATTTATTTTCATATAACTCAAAATTTGTATTCTTTACCCAGCATTCCTCACTGTTTGAAGAATGTGTCCCTGACAGTCCACAACAGGATACAAAGATTCCTTTTCTCTATATCTTCATCGACACGTATCTGTTCCTCTTCTTTTTATTTAACCCACAGAGCTTTGTTTATTTGAAAAACCATTAATTTAAGCCACCTTACAAATTGATAACCAAAAAATGCCTAATTTTGATTTAATCCATTTCAGATATCATTTCATTCATCACTAATGGGTATTCATATATATTTTTAAGATAAAAAGGTTTTTATTTCACCCTGTCATTTTTTCTTTATATGTTTTAGTACATTGTAGTTATACATAATAGTGTGGTTCTGGGGATGTAGCTCTGTTGTAGAGTGATTGCCTGGCATGCATGAGGCTCTGGGTTCAAACCCCCAAACTGAAAAAAAAAAATCTTGTCTTCTTGGTAATACTCATCCTAACAGGTGAGAGGTAATATCCCGTTGTGATTTTCATTTGCATTTCTCTTATTATTAATGAGGTATTTTAGTGTACCTGTTGACCATTGTATGTCTTCTTTTTAGAAATGTCTATTTAGGTCTTTTACCCATTTTCTAACTGGACAATTTGACTTTGTTACTGAGTTACTTACATATTTTGCGTATGCAGTTTGCAAATTATATCTCCTATTTCACAGGTTGCCTTCTCATTTGTTGATTGTTTTCTTTGTTGTGCAGAATTTTTTTTCCTTTTATGTAATCCTATTTGTTTGTTTTTGGTTTTGTTGTTTGAGTTTTTGGTGTTGTAGCCAAAAAAATCATTATCAAAACCAAGCAAGGAGATTTTTCTGTTTTCTTTTAGGAGTCTTATGGTTTCCAACCTTACGTTTTAGTTTTATTAAAAATATTTTATATGATGTGAGAATTGTATTCAATTTCTCTTTTGCATGTGTATATCTATTTTTCTTTCTAGTGCCACTTGTGGAGGGACTGTTCTTTCCTCCATTGTGTCTTCTTGGTAAACTTGTCAAAGATTAGTTGACTGAATATATGTGGATTCATTTCTGTATACTCTAGTTTTTTAAATTGGCCTTCTTACCTGTTTCTATGCCATTTTGATTGCTATTGCTTTGTGATATAATTTAAAATCAGGAAAAGTGATGTCTCTAGCCTTCTTTTTTCAAGATTCTTTTGACTATTCATGATCTTTTATGAATTATGTGAATTTTAGGATTGTTTTTATATTTCTGTGAAAATGTCATTGTAATCTTTATAGGGATTGTAATGAATCTATAGATCAATTTGAGTAGTAATATTTTAACAGTATTAGTTCTTCAATCTGTTAACACAAGGTATCCTTTCATTTATTTCTATCATCTTTAAGTTTTCCATCAATGTCTTTCAGTTTTAGTTTATAAATCTTTCACTTCCTCAGTTAACTCTGTTCTTAAGTATTTTTGTTCTTTTTGATTCTTTAGTAAGTGTATTTATTTTCTTGAGTTAATTATCAGTTTATTGTTAGTTTTTAGAAACACAATTGATTTTTATATGTTGATTTTGAATCCTCCAGCTTCACTCAGTTTTATTAGTTCTAGCAGTATTTGTGTGTGTGTATGTGTGTGTGTGTGTGTGTGTGTGTGTGTGTGTATAGTTTTTAGGGTTTCTATATATAATATGTCATCTGCAAACAGATAACATAATTTCTTCCTTTCTGATTTGGATGGCTTATTGCTTTTCTTACTTAATTCATATTGCCAGGATTTAAAGTACTATGTTGAATAGAAGTGATGACCAGATAGTGCTGGGTACCAGGAAGGTGAGGAGGGGTCCTGTGAAGGAGGCCAGGAGACAAAGAAGAGGAAACTTAATGGAATTGAGATCCTCACCTATTTACCAGCCAATACAGCCAGTGCATTCCAAAGGAATATATATATATCCATGGCATCTTTGTAGTCAACATGTTTGAAAAGCCAAGAGTGACAAGAAAATGCCCTTATTACCAAAAAGAGCTTTGAAGAATATTCTATATTTATCTATTCTTCATGGAGGTTTTTGTTATAGTCCTTGTTGACCAAAAAAAAAAAAAGGAATTGTTAATTTTATTCAGGTTGCTTAATGTTTCTCAAATTCAAAAACCGAAACCAAGCTGCCTTAACCTAGCAAAAAAGAAAACTTATTAAAATTCCACTATTTGTGTGTATGATTATATGATATTTATAATTTCTGTTAAATTATAATAATTTTTAGGTTTTCTCCTAAGCTTATTTAATCTGTTTGAATTTCTGTAATCAAAGTTATTCTAAAGAGTATCAGGAGACAGACAATCTGTAATTTCTACTTCGAAAATCATGAGTCAAATTCTTTTAAAACACGTGTATTTTTCCATTCACAGGGCGTCAAACATATAGGGAGGTTTTCATTGTATCTATTACATCAAAGTAGAACTTACTTCAAATAAGGAGCTGTGAAAAGGAAACCCACAACTTTTAATTTAGAAATGTATACCCTTTACAATTAAAATAGAGACTTATAGGAAGATTTGTATTCTTTTGAGGGTGCCATTTATTATAAGATATTAGAGGGCAAATGTAGTTTGTTAATTGCCCCTTGTAAGGTTTTATTCAACATCCATATTTTTTATTTCTTTTTCTTTATTTGCTTTTCCTTCCTTTTACTTAATGCTTTCTGATTGAATTCATTTCAAAATAATTATTTTTTTTCTTTTTAAATTTCAGTACCAAATGCAGATACCAATATAGCCCTGGAAGCAGAGATATCCCTGACTTCTAGAAAATTATCTTGCAGATTAAATTTCCACCACTCACATTTCAGACCTATTTTGAATGTTAATACTAAAGACTAATTTGTCTACTTTTGATTTTGTAAAAGTTTTAATTTCAACCAATAACCATTAAAATCCATCTGTGAATGATGGTGCAAAAATTTTAGGGGCTACGATAATGTGTAAGAGAAAATCTCAGGCTCCTACTATCTTATGACAAGAAGCAGATAATACAGTGAGGGGAGGTCATCAGGCCACAGCCTTCTATTTTATGTACCTTATCACGAGAAGAAACTACAGCATTGTCCTTTAGAAATGATTCCTCTAATGAGCTCATGTGGATGGTCATGAAGCTGGTCAAACTGTTTCTTTCTCCTATAAGAGGATAATGGAATCCAAGGCCTCTGCTAGCCTGAGCTTTTCAGGAACACACCCACTGCCTTAGTTCAACAATATACATGTACTGAGAGCTACACACCAATGTTCTCTTTGGGCACTTAAGGCATTAACCAAGGTCATTTGTAATATTTTTGTTGTTAATTATTTGTTTAATTATCATTATCTGAATGTTCTTTAGGGAAAATCTTGGAAGAGATGTTATCAAAACTTTTTCTAATTGCTTTTGAGAGAAAGAACTTTATTTTTTTACCTTTCGGTGAATTTCTTTTTATAATCTTTTAGCAAACACCTTAGGTAGATGTTTGCTAGACATTTAGTACAACATGGATAGGATGCACTCTTTAGCACTATATTATTATGTCTACTGTAATGAGTGTCCTCTGCCTTGCAGGACAGTTCTTTTTACTCTGACTTCTGTGGTCGTACTTGTCATTACAACTGACTGGATCAGCTGGGACAAGCTGAACCGGGGATTTTTACCCAGTGATGAGGTTTCCAGAGCATTCCTTGCTTCTTTCATCTTGGTCTTTGACCTTCTTATTGTGATGCAGGTAAGTGTCTTTGTATTTCCCTCCTCTCACAAAAGTTGCTCTATGCTTTGTTCTCAGTATAACAAACACTATAAGCTATGGCTCCATAAAACCAGAGAAGTGCATAGTTTACAGTGGCTATTAATGGGGCTTTCACTGATCATACTTTCAGCAGTTTACTGAGAGGAAAAGCCAATTGTGCTTTTATGAGAGAGGCACCAAAAATTTGTTTTATTAACATTGCATGGTGGGCCCCTAGAAGCCATGCAGCATGGTAGCATGTTCTACCAAGGCTTGGGGAGTCGGGGTGGAGACAAAAACAAAAGCAAAAAACCCCTATCATTTAGCAAATGGAAAGCTGCAGAGATGAGGATGATATAAAGCCAGCAAAGCAGGGAAAAGCAATTGTCAAAGCAACTCAGGGTTTTATAGCACTTGAAATGGAGTGATGTAAAGATGCTTTTTCTAGCTATGGAAATTATTACTTTCTTTCAGTATTCACCAGAGATGATTCCATTTTCATGTAAACAATATTTCTGTCCTGCTTAGCAACAGATTTTTTTTTTTGTACAATAACATCATACTAACCAGTGTGACTTGTATAATCTTCTGGTGTGAATGTTTGGGGTTTTAGGAATCATGTGTTTGAATGGGACAGAAAGAGATATTAGCTATTTCTTGGTGCTTTAGCTTGCTCATTAAATGTCCATCCATTTGCTAGACATTTTCGTATTGCTTTCATAAGGCAATTTTGGTCTTTCCCCTCCTGTGGCATTATAAGTCATCAGAACAAAGGTACCATTGCCAAAGGGAAAGGAGATTCCATTGTATTCTGAATTTATGTGAGATTTTGCAGGGTAGCAGATTGTTTTTCTTATTTCTAGAGGCAAATAGTGGCTTTTATAAGAGCTATTCTGTTTTGTCTCAAATGAGAACAATAGTTTTGGGGTTTTTTTGTTTTTTTGTTTCTTCATATTGGCATGTAATATGCCCTAGGCAGTAGGTTCAAGGTGGTTCTTAGAGTATATTATTATTTTTAATGGGTGATATTTTAAAATACATTGTAGTCTAAAATTTGTTTAAAGATATAAAATTTAATATTTTTGTCTCATCTAAAAATTAACAAATTTCTTTTTCCCTTCCTGTGAGGTAGTTTAGCACAGTGAAGCAAACTTTGATTTGGAGTCAAATAGCATTGGCAGGTTCCAGTTCTGTCCCTCACTAGCTGTAAGAAATCCTCTAGAGAGCTTCAAATTGAATTCATAGCACTTACACAATAATGCATCAAGCATTATTGTAGAAAGGCCATTTTTATCTTCTTCCACTTCCTAATATACGTCCTAATGTTAAATATCCTCTTTGGTTAAATGGCCTACTGGTACCTCTCTGAACCCATCTTAAAGCCAAAGGTCTTAAGTAACAAAGTAGACCATTGTCTCCTTGAATTTGCTCCATTTGCTGCATTTTATACACGAGAACACACAGTCCCTGATTGCCCATTACCATCCTCTGCCTTCTATCCTATTTATGTAAATTTTAAGTGTACTTCCAAGGACATCAAGTAGAAAAATATAACATTACAATTTACAGATATTATAGATTCACTTAAACAGTACTTAATAAAGACAGGTGGAAGAGAAGAAAGATGGCCAGGATTTATTCAGGCACAGTCAGCAAGACTGGAAAGGGAAAGACATTCTAGATGAAAGAATGGTTTAAAGCAAGGAGTCAGTAAATGCTGAAGTGTTCAGAGTGTAGCCTGAGACCAATTGACTGAAGATGAAGAGTTCATGCTGAGAAATATATCAGTTTGGACCACTTTGGCTGCAAGTAACAATAACCCTGCCAAGGCAGCTAATCAAAGGGAGAATGTATTTCTGCATTATAAGGACATCCTACACATTTCAAGTGGATAGTTACAGTTGCCTCTAAAGACACTTGAAAGCAGAAACTAAAGTATAACAAGTCATAGCCTTTATTTTCCATCTCTTCTCTTTGTTTTTCACTACTGTTTTTATTCTTATTTTTTTTCCACCTACTGGAAAGTAGCTTTTTTTCCCGTTCATATGAAAGAAAATGGCCACAACCAACAGCTCAGTGGGCAGCCACTCGACTTGTTGGGCCCAATTCCAGATCTCCATGCAGCAGTTGCAGAGCTTGGATTGTCCTGTACCTGACCCATCTGACTAGGTCAGGGTGGGAGACTGTGGAGACGGGGCAGACCAAAGAAAAGGGGAGGAGACTGGGTCTCAAAAATCAAGTTAATAGGTCTGAAATATAAAGAAGAGTTGTGAAGGAACCCAAAAGATAGATCTGAACTCCTTTGCACTCTCCCCTAACACCAGGTCAGTGAGTCAGGCCTAATCATTCATCTTTTCATCTCTTATTGTTTCCCAATCCTTTCTTCTCATTTTTTTTGCCACCATTCCAGTCCTGACTCTCCTTTATATGATTATAAAATAGGTGATGGAAACTTCTCCTTCTAGATGCCCCCGTCTACCCTTTGCCCTATACAGCTTGCCCTCATTACCTTTGAATCAGAAATGTCATGTTGTGCACCTCACTTTTCAGCCCTAGATATTGTCAACGACTCCTCAGAGACCAAGAATAAAGTTCAGACTCTCTAGTGCCCTCCCGGATCTGGCCCTGGCTCTGTTTCCTCTTGTGTCTCCAGTGCTCCCACTCTTCCCAAAGAGCTTGCTGCTTTGCTCTTGACCATAGCACACATATTCCCAGGATGTCTGGGAGCCTCTTTGTCCTCCCTAGACTGTGCCTGTCCTGCTGTACTCATCTAGGCCCTACCATTGAAGACCTTTTCCACTCCTCCTTCACTAAAGTCACAGGATTTCTTCCTCTTTGAAACTTCCATAGCACCTTTGTCCTGCCCTGCAAGCCCGGAATTCCACATTTTTCTTGTCATTCTTTGTGTTTCTGGAGTCTTGCTAGCAGAGGGCCTTACAAAAACAAGGTAGGTCCAGAATAATAAATGCTTGAGGAGGACAAAGAAGTGAAAGTCCAGCACCAAGTCTCCTGCCAGTGCCATGTGTCCCCCTTTGAGAACATCATGTAGAAGTTCTGGGAACTGAGTCATGTGGTAAGGGAGTTTAATAAAGGAAACAGCTCCTGAAGACATATGTCTTCAAGAGATTAGAAAATATATAACACAAATGGCCTAACCAGTCCATAGCTAACTAAATTGTGATCCAGTTAATCCCTTATTCACATATTTCAAATAAAATAAAAATAGAGAAGTAGTAAAATTAAAGGAAATGGAAGGAGCAGTTTCATTAAAAAAGCCTGTCTCCATTAGAATTATTTAAGGATTTAAAAGCAATTGACTTAGGCTTTTCTAATTATAGAAAAATTCCACTTATACTATAGAAAGGTACTTTAATGTTTGATTTAAAAAAAAGAAGAAGAAAGAAAAGAAACCATTACTTTTTTTTTCTGGTGCCAGGAAAGAATCCAGTGTCTTACTTATGCTAAGTACATGGTGTGCCACTGAGCCCTAAGAATTTGATATTATTTCTGTAAAGATTTTATTTTAAAAAAATTAATGGGCCAATTATTAATACTTCTAGAGAAAGTACAATTATTTTACAGCTTTTCATGAGGAAGAGATTTGCTGTATTTATTATTAAAACTCTTTGTTGTTTCACATTTTTCTACTGTTTTAGTAAAGTCACCAGAACTAGGACGTAAGTGGATGCCAGCAAAATGTAACATGACTTGTACAAAAGAATATACTACAAAACACAAGAAGTAAATTTTAATGAAAAGATCTTTCTGGGAAAAATTTTATCGCAAATTCTATTCAGTGTTTGTTATTATGACATTTGTTTTTATATTTCTGTTAATTTCATTGCATAAGTATTTGATTTATAATATATTCCACCCACCTACCTTCCCTGCTAGGTTAAGGAAAAGATAAAACTAAGACATATTAGAGCTACAAATGAGTGCTGTAGAATAAGTGAAGTAAAGTCAGAGAAATTTATAAAAGGCAGTCCAATACAGACAGTAGTAGAAGGGGAAAACTTCAAGAAAGAGATGAGACCTAAAGGGCAGCTAGACTGTGAGAACACTGAACAAGAAGCAAGGACATTGTTTTCTAAGTTGGGTGCGATGGAATGATTATCAAATAAGAAAGCGGTTTTGTTCCATAAAGTTCAGAAAGCGTTTATTATTCATTTCTAGTGCACTGCAGGTGCTGGGGACAGAGAATGGAAAGACATCCAAAGATCACTAAGACTACAAGAGTTTGTCGTTGCAGAAGAATTTATAATTTAATAGAAGAAATATGAGTAAAAAGGTAGAGAAATTTTAGGAAGATGGTTTTTATATAGAAGAATTCTTCAGGTAGAAAGGGAACATCTGTACCCTTTCCACTTTCAAAATTCATCTCTCTCAGTATCAAAAACTAGCATACCAGTATGAATGAGGTCTCGAATAAAGGAATTTCTTCTTCATAAGATAAAGAACATTCTGTGTTCCTGTGTTTCACAGGAAAAGAAAGAGACAGTAAACAGCAGGAAAAGAAAGAGGGGTGAAGGTAGAGCGATGTGAGGACCATTTAGGTGGATACAGGTGAAGGTGAGTGGAGGGGCCCATACAATTCTCCAGTGTGGGTGGGTGGGCTTGGGGGCAGGATTAGGCAGCGGCGATGACCATGGAGACTGATGGAGCTATGCCCGTTGTTAAGTTTCAATCTGTTTTTCATCTCTCATGGATATTTTGCATAACTGGACTCTAGGGAATTGGTGTTATAGAAAATTTAAAAAACCATTCAGTTTCATAGTTGGACCAATGTGATCTAGCAGTGAGATAGTAACTACATACCAAGTGTTCAGGAGGCAGAGGAAGCCATGGGAAGATAAATTTCTACAAATGTATTGGTAAATAAGAAAAGGTTTTGCACTTCTATGTCTTTGCAATTGGTCCCAAGCTAATTATGTAGTTATCTAACTGCCACATGGATTTTAAAGCAGGGGTTAAGCATATAGAGTCTGGAACCAGATATCTGTGGCTCAAATTCTGCCTCTGCCTTTACTAACTGTGTGACTTTGAGATTGGGTAATTAATTATCCTGAGCTAATACTAGTGTCCACTTCATACAGTTTGTTATGGCTCAGAAATGCATACAACTGTGGCTGGCACATAGTAAGTACTACAAAATATTAACTCTACTCAACAATAAGTGAGAATGCTAATACAGTTATATGTGAGTTCTAATATTAAGTTTGTAGTAGACTGAAGCCACATCACCAAAGGGCTTGAAAAGCTCTGAAGTATTCGGACTTTATTTTAAGGATAATGATGAGCCAATTAGAATTCCAAGCAACAAGTTCTAGAAACTAAAAGTAATTTTAAGAAATTTTCCCTTAAAGGTTGAAGAATGATTTAGAAAGAGGTAATAAAAGAAGGAAGTTAAGTTTGCATGGTTAGTGTGGCATTTTATAGATGGAGTGTTAGAAGACTCAATTGGGTTGTGGCAATAGAAATAAACACAGAAATGTATTATTTGAGAATGGAAATAACAGGGCTTGTTTATTCTTATGTGGAAATGAAGGGAAAGTTACAGCATCATTAGCTGTGATTGTTCACCCTGCCATTTTGTGGGCTCTTTGAAGTGGGAATCACATATTACCTTTATATACTCATCTCTTTTATAGCTTCTTACAGGAATTCTATAATACTATAGATTTTTTAAATGTTGTTGACTACTAACTACTACAAGATATCAAGCAATAAATTGAAATAATGGTGGAACTTTTGACTAAAGCTAAAAAAATGTGACAAAATATGTGGTTTGAAGAAAAATATCTGGATTTTGGAATTAGGCATATGGAGCTGCAGGAATGGCAGAATGTTCCAGTCTGGAAATGATTGAGTGAGAAAGAGAAGATGTTGGTAAAAGTATAGAGTTTCAGTTAAAAGGTAGTCAGTTTTGGTGATTTATTGCACAGCATGGTGACTATGGTTAGTAATAATGTATTACATATTCCAAAATTGCTTAAAAACTAGATTTTAAATGTTATTACCCTAAACAAATGTTAAGTGTGTGAGGTTATGGATATTTTAATGCATTCCACAATTTATACATTTATCATAACTTCACATTACACCTTATAAATATACACAACTACTATTTGTCAATTAAAAATGAAAAATTTTTAAGAAAGACAAAAAAAAGCAGAAGAAAATTGGAGAGTAGATGATAGACCCAGCAGAAGTCTATCTTTGTATATACATAGATATAAATATGTGTGCACATATGCACATATATACATATGCACGGATGTGTGTGTGTCTGTATATATCTTAGAATTATGTGCATCAAGGTGATGAGAAAAGCCATGTAGAGGAGAGACTATTGATCCATTAATTCCCAAGTTTTCAGTTCTACAAATACTTCATTGATGTGAGTGCATTATAATAGATTGGAAATCATATTCATAATCTGTAGCTTATATGCCCTTTATATTCAGTAAGGACAAAAATAGAAATAGTCCTATAAATAGGACACTGGGACAATATAAAGTATTAGACATGTATTTACTGTCCTATAAATAGAACATTGGGCATACATCACATAATATGCAAAGAAGTAACTTTTCACTACATATTCAAGAACTATTTTTGATGGAAAGTAGCAAAACACTTTTAAAAAGGGGTTACATTGCATTTTTTTACAATGTGTTGTCATTTTCCCATGAAGTAGCTTATTTTGACATTGTTGTCATTCTTGCCATTTGAAAATAATGTGGCCTCTCATGTCAAATCTGATATCATCTTGGGCAGTAGCAGGTCTGGGAGTGATATACTTTCTTCCCCCTGATGGCTCCTCATGGAATTGTTGTAGGTGTGATGAGCAGATGTCTCTTTTGAAATCCAACAAATTTAAAATATCTTTGTTGCTGGGCATGGTGGTGCATGCCTGTAATCCCAGTGGCTTAGGGGTCTGAGGCAGGAGGATTGCAAGTTCAAAGGCAACCTCAGCAACTTAGCGAGGTACTAAGCAACTCTGTGAGACCCTGTCTCTAAGTTAAATACAAAAAAGGGCTGGGGATGTGGCTCAGTGTTTGAGTGCCCTTGAGTTCAATCTCTGGTACCAAATAAAATAAAATATCTTTGTTCATAAATTTGTGAAAAATCCATGCATTTATGATAAACATCAGTTATTCAAGTGAACAGAGACCAGTGTCATTTTTCGCCTCTAATAGAAGTGGAATAGTTGGAAGCCAACCCGTTGTGTCTGTCCATACCACCACTGAAACTGTCATAAGTGCCAACTGACTGCTTTTGGTGAAGCACACTGGCTCTACTGTCCTTTTTCCCTCATCGAACCTTGCCAAATGGTTCTTTGTTTGTTCCCAAAATGACACATTTATATCCCACCAGTTTACAATGAAAATTTCATTATTTGTGTCAAATCTATAATCATAGGACCCTCTTACTTATTTTTTCATCAATGTTTTGGCTTTAGAGGACACCAGTTTAGTTGGTTTTCCCTTATGGTGCCTGTAGCTTGGAATCCAGTGCTTCAAAGGTGTACCAACAAACCATAACCAATGAATAGATTGTCAAAAAAACACAGTGATTGTGGATTTTCTGTCACTTCAAGCTTTTGTAGAATATCTTACTCCCAAGGAAGAAAATAAAAATATTTTTGAGCAGATGACTAGAAATGTCCACCTGTGGATCCATCATACTCTTGGTTTATTTTTATTACAGCATTAGGCATAAAATGTCATTTACTTATATATGTAACTTGCAATGAGACTATTTCTTAGGGATAGTGTGTTAGTCAAGACCTCAGCAGAAAAAGAATGGCATACAAAAGGAGTCTTTGAAGGCAGTGCAAAAACTAAACTGTTTACAAAAGTATAGACAGGATTATGGAAACCAACCAGATACAGAGAATCACCTGGGGATCACCAACAGATGGTGGCAGTCATTACCCACTTTATTATTATTAACTGCTAGCAAAACCAGTGAGTGCCAAAGCAGCGGAAGTTGTGGCTCTGGGTATAGGTTCACCCTCAGCCGTTTTGCAGCATGTGACACAGGATCTTGAAGAATAAGTACCTTGATCTCTTGGCTCATTTCTGATAGTGTCTTCCATTGGCAAGTCCAATAGTAAATCAAAGGGAAAACAGCCTTGTTGACGGAGTCCTTAGAGGTCAGCCTCCTAGAACTCAAGGCAGAATAGAGAGGGGCAAAGTTGAATTGTGGTGTATAAATAGAGAATAATGAGGGCAGGTAGGCATCATTTCTGCAGCCCAGAACATCCAGACAAGCACACTGCACATTACTATGCAGTATACATTGTCCCGGTGTCCTATATATAGGACAGCTCCTTTCCACCGATGGTAATTTGAAATAGAGTACATTCCTTGAAGTAAAATGACAAACCAGTTCTAGGAAATACTTTCATGAATGCATTTCTGATATTAAATACCAGTTATGAATGTTATATTTTGTTCAGCTGAACATTTAATAGAAGTAACTTTTACAGTAAAGTCTATGTCATTTTCATAATGAATTTAAAAATACTTTTGAATGCCCTAATACCTATTACTTTTCTCAAAAGAATAGACCTCTAAAAGCATGTTAATTGCTTCAAAGTTACCATAAGTGATCTATTTGTTGCTAAATTTTTTATAGCAATTCCACATCTGGGATGATGGGACATAATGGGTTAAGAAGAAAAAGGCTCACAGAGCAAGAGCTGGTAAATTTCCATGCTATTGACACATCTTTTCCATACTTCTCTGTCTTATGTACTTGTCTGTTACTTAAGTTCCTAGGTACTTGCTGTAACTTGTGAGGCCCTCAAGGAGAGGAAATATTTTACCAATAGTTTATTTCCACAGCAAGCTCATATTTGGTAAATTACAGTTTTACAATAACTATCTTGCCAAAGGAAAGAATAAACAGAGGACTGAATATACCATTATTTCAGGAAAGCCAAAGCACATGTGTTTTTTCCAAGAGATACAAGGTTTTACTAACAGCAGAAAAATGAATCATTAATAATAGTGGGTCATTTCTACTGAAGTGTGATCCTATAGTAATTAAGTATCCAAATAAAGTCTTAATAACTTGCACAGCTAAGTGTTAGAAAGGATTCTACTCTGGTCCAAAAGCACTTGGAGAGAAGTGGTATTTCCAAAAGCAGTTCTTAATGCACTGAAATACAATTATGAAAGTTGAATTCTATAAACATTTCACCATGTAACAGATTTAATGTGTGCTTGTTCTATGTTTCATACATAGTTTTGCAAAGTAGGTTGACTAGTTAAAATATAGACATTATGACTCTTGTAGACTTCATTTTAAAACCCCGTTGACCTGACTTTAGTAGGACACTTCTTTGAAGTCACAGTAGTACAAAGTGGATTCAATCATTCCAGAATATAGGGCAGAGCGACAAGCAGAAACGAATGTTAATTAAACAGCCTTGGTGTTTTGACAAGTTGAAATATATTTTCAGGCTACGTTCTTTCAACTGGTTTTGTTTACAGGCTACTTAGAAGGAAAGGTTTATTTAAGTGGCTGGCCCTGAGATTTAATGTGTTCTTGAGCTTTAGGAATATTTTATATAACTTCTTCAAAGTACTTTAAACTGCTCTTTGTATTTGTTTTACATATTCACTTTTCTTACTTTAGGGTTATGCTCCTACTTGAAAATCCAGTAATGGTAATTTCTGTTATGGGTCCCAAGTGATAACATAGGGTAAATGGCTTATAATTTAAACACTACCCGAATTAATGATAAATGCCCACTCTCTTCATGGTAGGTGCTGAAAAGGTTGAATCTCAGCTTTATTTGCTGACACCATTTTTCCCTACCCAAATCATTACTAGTCCGGTGGAGAGAGAGATAGTTTAAGGAGAATAAGAAAGGGAGATCTCATTATATTGATTTGCAGTTGTTCTCCAAATAGTAGACGGAATTACCAGAGTGGGTTGTGTCTATGAAGCATGAAGAAGTCCAGCCGAGTGGGCAGTCTGCATGAGGTGCCCAGGGAGATGTCTTGACAAGTGACCCATGGTGCAAAGGCTTTTGGGAGAAGGTAATAGGAAAGATGGAAACATTTGGCTTATCAGGCAGATTTTTTTAGGATCTGATCACGTGTACTGGAGTACAAACACATTCACTTGAAAATGCAACCAAGAGTCTGCTTGGCATATAATATAGATCACAGTATTCAAAGAGGCAGAAAGTTCTGTGAGGAATTATTGTGAACAGGAAAGATCATGTGAGTCTTTATGTATAATGTGGGAAGAATGTAGCTTGAAGGAATTATAAGATTTGGTTAAGTGGAAAATAGAGACATTCAAGTTTTATTCCAATTTCATGTAAAAATTTTCAGTCCCTAAGGTATTTTCTTAAAAGAAAACTAGAGCACAATTTAGAAACTAGAAAGATATAAATTCTCTACTACTCCACATGGGCAGTAGTTTTTTCAAAGCTACATTGAGGCAATGAAATATAACTCATTCAAATTTGTTTTTCTCCAGGAGATGGTTTTATTTTTATTTTTTTTATTCTCTCTCTTTCTCTCTATGGTTAGAGTCTAGTCATCACCCTGAAAGAAATATCTTGGTCCTCATCCTCACTTCTATCTCTGTAAGTGTAGTGTGATTGGCCCTGGAAGTCTCATTAGCCATTGCCACTTGTCATTATATCATTTGTGCATGATAAAAAGTACAATGTTGAAGATGTACACGCTCAGTCACTATATCAGGGCCCCAGCCCTTCTGAGGCATGTGGAGGTAAGGCTAGATGTAAGCCCTAAATGTGGCAGACAATCATCTCAAATGTCCTCTCCCTAGATCAGATGGGCTAACAATCCTCTATAATTCAGAGTATTCTTTTAAAACTCATGCCAAAATAAAAAATGAAAAGGAGCTATTTTTAGACAGACAAGTTCAGTCAATTATAGTCATGGTATTTTAAAGTAGGAGGGAAATTTAGGATCACTTTTTCATGTCCCATTTTTATAGCTGAACCCCAGGAGATTCTGTAACTTGCCAGATGTCATAAATTCAGTTAGTGGCAGGACCCAGTCTGGAACCTGAGCCTCTGAACCCCCACCAATTCCCCTAACATGTAGTTCCAAAGTCAAGGACCACTAACTCTGGAGATGGATATGAAAAAGAGCCTGAGGGAATGTTGTCAAGCAAGAGATTCAATATCTAGTTTAGTTATAGATGTGCCCAACAACAGGAGACCATAATGGGAACCCTTCATAGTATAGATGAGGGTCAGGCTGCTAAGAAAAGCAGAGTGGTACAATGGAAATGCTACTGAGCAGCTGGGAGGAAGAAAAACCAAAGACTGGCACTCACCACGTGTGGGCTGTCCTGGATGCTGTTATGCTTAGATACAAGGTGGTCACCAAAAGTGTGTGTGTGAGAAAATGTAAGAAAGTTTAGAGGTGAACTAATTGGGTTAGGAGAGCCTTAACCCTAATCCGTGAATTAATCTCCTAAAAAGGATTAACAAGGTGGTGATTGTAGGCAGGCACGGTGTGGCTGGAGGAGGTGACCATTGTGGGCATGCCTTTGGGGTTTATTTACATTTTGTCCTTGGTGAGAGGAGGTCTAGCTCTCTGTCTCTCTACTTCCCAGAGCCATGTTCTGAGGTGCTTTCCTCTGCCATACCTCCATGATGCCTCACCTCAGGCCCCAAACAATGGAGCCAGCCATCTATGGATTGAGACCTCTGAAACTCTGAGCTCCCAAATAAACTTTTCCTCCTCTAATTGTTCTTGTCAGGTCTTTCGGTCATACCAACAAAAAGTCTGACTAAAACGGATACACTTTATTTTCTCTTCTAAAACCTATGCAAATATTATCTTTGTATTATTATCTACTTAGTCTTATTAGTATATATTATTAAGTAGATAAACTATATATTATTGCCTATATAATCTTAAGATGAGAATATTCCAAGGCAAATAGATAGGGTCTGGATTCAGCAGAATGAGGATTTCAAAAACATAGTTCTGTGACTCCAAAGCCCAGACATTTGTCATAGTTCATTGTAGTGTTGGGCATATCAAAAGAAAAAATATACACAATTTCCACAGAAAAGCACTTGAGAAGTGCCAGGAAGCTTAGTGACTGATAGGGACACTTCTAGCAGTAGACTGAAGTGAGGGCTGTATTTCTTAGTGACTGGGTGACCTTGGTTAAGTCATTTCATTTCTAGATGCCATTTTCTAATTTTTAGGATGACAGTCTTTTCTAACCCTCGTTACAGGATTCCTGTGGTGATCAAATTCAAAAAATACTTGAGGTATGACATTTTTGTGTAGCAAAATCACATAAGCTAGATAAAAGAACATTTTGTTTAAAAAAAAAGATTCAGAGGTCTGGGGCATAGCTCTGGTAGAGCACTTGCCTAATATGCATGAGTGCTTGGGTTCAATCCCCAGCATCACTAAATAAATAAGTAAATGTTTAGGATTTTTCTTTGAATTATAATTGATTACTCAGACTTCTTTTGATTTAAGCCAAGGAAGACTATAATGTTATGATATGTAAAGAAGATGGAGTCTAAGAAACTATGCACTGTAGCCATAGACTGCAAACGGAAGTGTATACTAAGGGAATGATTCTCTTACCTAATTATAGAATCACCACAATCTTTATAAAGTTATGAGTTGTGTAGTTAGCAGATCTCCAAAAGTTTCTTGTTTAGTAAGTGTGCAGTGACAACTGGAAATCTTCATTTATATCATTATGTATAATTCTTGTTACCATGGTCACCTGCCTTAGAATCACTTGGTTGTTGCTTAAAAATGCAAATTCTTGGGTCTTCCTCTTTCATCTAGTGGATTCAGATTCACTAGAGTATTCGGTTAGAAATATGAGTTTTTAATTAGCCCAACTGTAATTTCTCTGAAATTCACTGATCTTAGATAATAAGTTAATGCTTGCCGTTTCTTGGATTCTGATGGCTATACACGATAGAACCCCATGAAAATTCTAAACTACCAGATGGCTCTCTGAATTTATTATACTTGATGGAATTTGGAGGATTTTTCAATATTTTGTATTTTTCTCTAAAACTGCATTGCTCCTGTGGTACATATTTTGAAAAGCTGAAGAAATAAAACTAAATACTACTTGCTTTTTTTCTCTAGTTTTGATGAAAGTGCATTTCATAAATATCCCTTTGCTAACATGGTATTTATATCTGAGATACTTAGTATTTATTTAATCTTTGTTTGATTTTAAGAGCTGAGTATATTTATTTGGCAAGTTGAAGAAATCTAAAGTTCAGGAATAGCATGAAACCAAAAGGTATATATTTCAGTTATATTAAAAAAACTTAATATGCAAAAACATATGCCTAGGAAAAAAATAAAAGTAGTTGTTTACAAGCTCTTTCATCCCTTCCTGGCCCTTCTAAAGAGGAAGGATACCAAGGAGGACCCTTGGTTTTAATGAATAGGGAGGTGGGCATGGATTCAAAATGTTAAAACTCGGGGACCTACATGGGTATTTGTGTGTATGGAATAGCACTGTAGGGCAGAAGTTTGGAAGTTTAGGGAAAGAAAGAGAGAAGACCTGAAGGTGACAGCTGCCACAGCTAATAGAGCTTGGGAGAGAGAGGATTCTTTTTTTTTTTAATATTTATTTTTTGGTTGTAGGTGGACAGAATATCTTTATTTTATTTTTATGTGGTGCTGAGGATCGAACCCAGTGCCTCATGCATGCTAGGCGAGCACGCTACCACTGCGCCACAACCCCAATCCGAGATAGAGGATTCTTAGAAGTGTTCCCTCTATCACATGCAATGTTACATTGTATGCCCAGCATCTCAGTACAATCTTAGAAAAAAGGTTGGAGTTGTCGCTCAGTGGTAGAGCACTTGCCTAGCATGTGTGAGGCACTGGGTTCGATTCTCATCACCACATGTAAATAAACAAAATCCATCAACAACTAAAAAATATTTTTTAAAAATTTTAGAAAAAGAACATGTGTATTTTCTAATTCTTTTGGCATTCTTTTCCCCCAGCCCTTAGCCTCCTGTTTACATTCTAGATTGACTTTCTAGGAAAGAGCAAGGGGGAGACAAAGTCATGCATGTCAAGGTACATTCTGATTACACAAATATGAAGATTACTGGGTCCTGCACTAAAGAGTAAGCATGGAAATCAGATCTGGTTGGTACATTTTCTTTATCTTATGAGTGGCTTTTCATTCAATATTTGAAATCTTTTCCTCTTGGGTTTCAATGAAACCGCCTCTTTTATTTTTCTCAAAGTCAAACCATATATCTCTTTCTTTTCAATCCATTTTGTCCAATCCTCTTCTCCCTCTTAGGTATCCATATCCTTTAAAGTTCTGTCCTGGGACTGCCGGGCGTGGTGGCACATGCCTGTAATCCCAGCACTTTGGGAGGCTGAGACAGGAGAATCGTGAGTTTAAAGCCAGCCTCAGCAACGGCGAGGTGCTAAGCAACTCAGTGAGACCCTGTCTCTACATAAAACACAAAATAGGGCTGGAGATGTGGCTCAGTGGCCGAATGCCTCTGAGTTCAATCCCCAGTACCAAAAAATAATAATAATAATAATAATAAAGTTCTGTCCTGGGCTCCTTTGTGTCCTCATCCCAGTTTTTTGTTTGTTTGTTTGTTTGTTTGTTTGATACTAGGGATTGACCTCAGGGACACTCAACCACTGAGCCACATCCCCAGCTCATCCCAGTTTTTTTCCAAGGCAATTCTGTCACTTAGGTTTCAAACCCTGTCCTTAGGCTGGTCTTTCTCCAATGTTTCTCAAGTCCATATGTCTCTGCTTAATTTCAGACCTGGATACCTAACTGCCAAACAGCATTATCCATCTAGATGTTTCATGGATGTCTCTGGTTTATCATGCCTAAAACAAACCTATCATTAATTATCCCAGCTGTCATCTACCCACTCAAGTCAAAAACCTTGGAAATAGTGAAGATTTCTCTTTCTCACTTAGTTTGCAGGCAATTATCATGTCTAGATGTTCTTCCAGCTAAATACCTTCAAATCTGTTTCTCCCTAGACTCATCATCTCTGCCTTAGTTCAGTTACCATGACTTTCACTTTTATTAGTACAATAGTCTCTCTTTTTGTCTTAGCCCATTTCCCCAAAGTAATCTTTTTAAGTAAAAACCTGATCCTCTAAATTCTTCCAACACACATTTCTTTCATGCCACACAGGCATCTTCTCATCTAGCACGTCTTGGCTGCTAGCCTTATCTTTGGGTCACCCCCACCACCTCCCCTCTCCTAACGTGACTCCTTACCTTTACAATGGTGAAACACCTGCTGGTTACCCAAGTGATGATGCCATCACTAGGGTTCAGGCTTTTGCACATGCAATGGAAGGGCCTCTCCTCAACATGCGTGCTTGGCTCCTCACACACAGCTCTCAGGCAGCCCTCCACCCTCACCTGAAAGGCTAATCTCTCTAAGGCGTCTTGCCTGCCTCTCTCAGATAAGCTTCAGAGCCCTTTCTTATATGTTGATGGCAGTGTTTAGATATTTCAATAATAGTCATTTCACTGTTGCATTGAATTTTTTTGCTTGCATGTGTGGAGTTATCTTACTAAAAAGTTGTGAGAATTATATGAAATAGGTCTGGTTAAATACAGAGAATGTTCAAAAGATGTTGGTTAAACTTAGACCAGTTCCTAAACCAGTACCTAATAGGCCACTGGGACTCACTACTCACATTTTAAATGAAAGCTTTTAGAATACAGTCAATGGGGAACAATTTTATGTTTAAAAATATTTAAGATTGGGAATAGTGCACTTGTATGAGCTACTTTTTATGAATTTTCTGTCTAATGTTTATTTTTGGATTGGCCAGAAACTGGAATGTTTTCTTTTACAGGGCTCATTTAAGTTCCTGCTGACAATAGACAATCTCTGTATTAAATAAGATACAGGTTCTAGAAGTACTTATGATCTCATCAGTTTTCTTCGTATTTTGGAAATAGACTCAGAGTAGGGCCTTTGCTTTGACTCTTGCATGCATCCCTGAGCCCAGATTTGATCAGGTAAATTCTTAATTTAAATTAGTATCCTCTATAAATTCCGTTCATGTCCCTCTTATAGACAGCTGTAAAAGAGGCTGAACATGTGGCAAAATTAGGGACTGTTATTGCTCCTCCCTAGGTTCTGAAGCAGGTAGGAAACTCTGAATTAAATGTTACCAAGAAGAGATTCTAAGCATGACAGACCCTTTTATTCATTTTTTTCTGAATCCCTAAAAGAGGTAAAAGAAGGAAGGATAGTAGGATTAAACTTGGACTCATCGAAATAGACCCAGTGATTCCCATGCAGAATTGCTACCTTGGGAATGGAGCAATAGAAAATTGCCATCACAGACTTTCATATTAGGAGTAAAAACTTCTGTTAGGATGGGTAAAAAAAAAAAAACTATCCTAAATAAATTTAAACTTTCACAGCTCATAGATTTTAAGTTTAGCCACAGAGAACCCATAGTGCTCTATGAATTTACAAAAGTAACAATCACCTATTTTCAACTGCAGACTACTTGATATTAATAATAATATTAGTTTGTATTGTATTTTTTTATATTGTGTTGCTCAAGGTTTCAAACTCAGCAGCTAATAATTTAATGCATATTAACTACATTTTCTATAATAAAATAAAAAGTTGTGTTTATTTGATGCAGAGGGGAAGAAAGTTTATAGGCTTTAACAATTAAAATTGTAATACATGAAAGAGATTCTCATAAAATTTGATTTTTTTTTAAACTGGAAAAACTTTCTAGCTATAATGACCTGGGAAGGAATGAACTATAAAGCAAGAACACAATTTGATTGGATAAAATGAATTGGTGATTTGTGTTGGAGAAATAGTGTCACAGAAAAGACACTCAAGTTGTCACTCCTTAGCATGTCTAGATATGAGTTCTGTCTATATTCTCATGGTTAGTAGCTATGAAACATTCTGCATGACCTCTAGGATCCTCCAAGTATACAATGTGTATTTTCTAGGATTGATTAAATGAGGCAAATACTTAAATGAATAATGGAACATCTTTTAAAAAAATCATTGATTCCCACAGATATAGAGTGTTTAGACAACCTCATTGTCTCTGCTCAAAGTCATGGTAAGCTTCTAAAAGGTTTTCTAATTTCTTCATCTGTCATTAAGAATAAGTCCAATTTAAAAATTGTGTTTAAAAAGATTACTTCCATATCTGCATTGACTGGAACTTGCTTGAGACCATCATAAAGAGCAAACCATCACCACTGTATTTGAGGGAAGAAAGACAGTGTAAATGTTTTAAACATTTATTTGAGAAATGTTTTTACTTATGCTTTAAAAATGGAACTTCTTAATCCAATTAATATTTAACTATAGTCCTGTGATGTAAAGTAATCCACATGGACATTTTTATGCCAAACTACCAGAAACATTATAAGAATATATACTCCCACCAACAGTAGTAGGCAGAATCATAATAACCCATTCCCCTAAAAGATATCCATATCCTAATCCCAGGAACTTGCTAATATGTTCAATTGCATTGCAAAGGGAGATTAAGGTTACATGGAATCAGGGTTGCTAACCAGCTGAATTTGACATAGCAAGATTATTTTGGATTATCTAGGAGGGCTCAATATAAATCATAGGGGTCTTTAAAAGAAAAGGTGGTAGAAGACAACCAGAAAGATCATTTATATGAGTGTGTAATTTTGTCTGTGATGGTATTAACAGATTCCTTAGTGCTAACGTTTTTCCCATTTTATTACTATTTATGGTTTTGCCACCAACATAATACAGTGATTATTTCTTGAAATAACCTTCTGAATTGTTAGGTTAAAAGTGTTACACATTATAATGATTTTAAAACTCTTAGTCAAACTTTCCTACAGGGGTTGTTTTATTTATCATTCCATGATGATTATGAAAGATGATCATACTAACAAAGAGTATTGTGTTTGTATTAATAGCTTCCTATTTGATTGACAGAAAAATAGTATTTCATTTTGATATACATTTCTTTAATTAAACATGTCCACAATCCAGAGATCAAAAATTCTTTCAAAATTTGGATTTTGTTTTGAGACTTAGAAAGGTAATATGGAACAGTGTATTATACAATTACCTCCAGGGGCCTGAAGTAGCAAATAGTAAACAAGTAAATCCCGTCAGACTTCAACCCGGGAAGCTTATGAATATCCATGCTAAGTGGGGCAGAAGGGACCATTAATTGTCCTCTGTTGTCATCAGGTTTTGACATCAAATGAGCTCAGGTCAGTTTACATTTTGCTGGATGAATGATGATAAATCTTTACTATTAAAGTTTTTGTATTTCAAAATTGAGGACAAGGGATGTTGTACCTGTAGTGAAGATGCTTATTTTTTGTTATGTCTCTTGGCTATTTATATTTATTGCTTCATGAATTATTTGTTTATATCCTTCACTCAATTTCCTGTTAGAACAGTGTAATATTTTTCTCATTGACTCTTTGATCATTAAATATATTACCCCTTTTCCTGTTACATATGTTACAAATATTTGTTCTCAGTTTTATTTGTTAAGATTAATTACAACAGTTGTTTGCTATCAAGCTGTGGCCCAAGAATTGCCTGGTTAGTGTGTATCCATGTCTGTATGCGGCAGGGGCTAGGTCTGATGCCGGCATGTCCAATGCAAATTCCTGCCCATATAAAAACAGTTGTGTAAAAGGTCTGTGTAGAACTCTGGAATCTGAATCTTAGCCCAAATATGATTCTGATATAGGTAATAAGAGATCTATAATTTGATTTTGGGCTGAGGATGTAACTCAGTTGGTAGAATGCTTGCCTTGCATGCACAAGGCCCTGGGTTCAATCCCTAGTACCACCAAGAAAAGAAAAAAAAGACCAATTATAATTTGGTTTATTATAGGTTATGTTCAACATATATTTTTTATTAGATCTGGTTAATTTTTTTACTTCTTTGTTTAATTGGAAAGTTTGAGTAATTTTTTTTCTCTACATATTTTTATTGGTGCATTTATAGTTGTACATGATGGTAGGATTTGTTGTTACATATTTATACATACAAACAATATATCAATATAATTTGGCCAATATCCTTCCCTAACACTTCCCCCTTTCATCTCCTTCTCCCACTCACTGGTCTCTTTTCTCTATTCTACTGATCTTCCTTTGCTTTTCATGCATAGATCTGGTTAAATTTACCAATATTTTTCTTTGTGATTTCTGCCTATTATGATAAGCTATGGGCACTGCATTAGAAAAGGGACATTGAAAAACTGGAGAGCATGTCCAAAGGCCAGCAAATAAGATGCTGAGAGATCCAGAAAGAATAACTTTAGAAGAACAATGAAGGAAATGAATATGTTTAACTTGAAGCTTAGACTCTGGGGAGGAACATTCTAGCTACTGTCATGTTTCTGAGAGACAGCCAAGTGGAAGAGAGAATGTAGTTGTTCCGTGTTGTGTTAGAGTCCTGTGTGTACTAAGAGCAGCATGCTGGAAACCAGGTCATCCAGTCTACCTTCCACTGTGGGCTTTCTTTATAAACAGCACTGCTCCTTTTACTCCCCCATTTGGAATCCTTCTGTGGCTTTTGTCACTTTCTGCAGACTTTTCAGGGTCTATGAGGCCCTTCACAATCAAAGTCTCATTTAGCAACCTTGGCTCTCTCCATTTGCACACTACTCACCCAAGGTGCTGCCCAAGCTTTCTCATCTGCCATAACCCTTTCCCTCTAGCCTCAGCCACACATCATGCTCTAGTAAGGGTAGAGTCCTTGGGAGTCAGTTTTTCTCATAATCCTTTCTCCAAAATGTCACCAATATGACCTACTCAGAAAACACATCACTGAAAACCCAATGATATGTGCATATTTATATGTATTTACATATGTTTATATGCATTTAATATTTATTAGCTGTAGTCTACTGGGGCTACAGAGACAAATAAAACACATATCGTCTTCTCTAAGATCCACAATATCTCAAAAAAGAAAAATCAATAAAAATTTAATGGGAAAGATTAGTGAATATTTAAAAGTTGGAGAGGGGATGCAACCATACAATTCACATTTTAGCAGTTACCAAAATTTGTGTTAATTTATAATACTTTCAAACATAAAACTATCCTCAGTAATATAGTGTTTAGGAGGATACATTAAAGGAAAGAATTAAACTCATTTGAGTTGTATAGAGAAATAGCAGGATTGTGTTCTGAATCCAAACGCACAATTTTTACCAAGATGATTAAGTGGAAGATGTTTATGCTTCCATTGAAAATTTGATTGGTGTTAAACGGTATGTTAACTGAAAGACACATTCATTTTTACTTGCTTAGGAATGCTTATAACATTCCATAAAGCGCCTGCATGTTTTTTGCATAACAAAAAGGAAATGTGCATAGTTAATCACTGAACATCTTAGGATAATGAGTGTGTTATGTATTTTAGCATCTGTTATATTTATATTTCATTGTGGCCATTAATGGATAATTTTCCTTTCCACTGTATGAAAGAAGACATTTTTTTCCTTATTGTTACATAGCAATTTGAAGTAGGAATTGTAGTTTTTCTAGGAGCAAATTACTCATGTATATTGCATTTGGAGTTGGTGCTTTCAGAAAACACTGTGCCATGCAGCTGAAGTTCCCAGTCACTAAGAACCCAAAATTGTCCAGATCAGAAGCCTCCAGTATTTTAATTCATGTCTCTACACCCCCAGAGCTGGCTAGTGGGCTGTCATGGAATGCCCATTAAGGATAATGCGTCCTGCCACATTACACACAGCAAGCAGAATGGCCAGACTTGGTCCCAAACTTCTGTAACAGATTACACATATGTTTCTCTGTGGAGCAGTGAACCAGTTAAGTAATTTCTAAATAGTAGACTTGCCATCCGAATGTAGTTTGACCATTATCTCTAGTTGATCACACACCTCAGCTTTTTCTCAACATGATGTATAACCCTCTCATTCTTTCACTGTAGAATATCTTGAGTTGATACTAATTGCTTTGGTTCCGCCAGGTTTCCTTTGGAAGTTCCAAAATGGTGCACAACCCACTGGACTGTGGACGCCTTGAAAGCTGGGCCATCACCTTTAAAGTAGTATTGCTACCATTTGGCCAATGTATTGCAGTAAGAGTTTCTAGACTCGTGCACCAACTCAAATTGAGTTGTGAGTTGCGTTAAGTTCATTTGCTGTGGAAGATAAAAAACATCAAGAATTCCAACTCAGTTAACATTCTCAGTTCTATTAGGGTTTGAAGCTTCACAGATACAGTTGATTTTATTCTGACAGTAAGTAAATAACTCCATGAGAAAACTTAGCTTTTACAGTTCATTCATTCCACTGCTTTTGGAAAATTATTGTGACAGTCTATCCACAGCAGTAAATTCTAGGTAGATGGGGAAAAATATTACAATCAGTGTTATAATTTATAAGAAGATATCTTATACCTCTGTTTTACAATGTTCATGTTAATTTTTTCTACCATTTTGATTTATTTATTTCTAGAGAGTTCTAGAGTTCTCCTGTAGCAGAAAGATCTCATGACCAGAGAGGTCAGAGACCATACAGGTAAATGGAAAGTTAGAAATAGTTGTCAAAAGGTAATTTGTAGAAGTAGTTTTCTGTTGCATCTATGACATCTTGTCTCAATGACTTTTGAAATTGGGTGAGATGCTTAAGGAATTTAGGGACCTAAAATGATGCTAGAAATAGGAAAACATATCCTCATAGCTTAAGACATAAATTGTATTTTTTATAATCCTAGCTTCTACGGTGATGCTGCAGAGGCCATAGAGGGCCATAAAAGGGATGCGGACTCTTCTGCCTCAATCAAAACACCTTCAATTTTATTGCAGATTCCTATAAAATAAGAATCTCTCAGGATTTTACTGTGGAAAATATTTTGAACACCACAATTCTATAACAGTGGCCCAAATATAACAAGAAATCACACATGAAGAAGCATAAGGGTTCTGAAAAATCAAAGTTCAAATTGAAGAGAAGCTTAGTAGCAATGGGCATGAAAACACACTTATGAGAACCAGGGCTATATTAAAAGAAATATAGAATTTGAAACATTGGAGGGGATGATTGGGCACTAGTCTAAAGTGGTTACCCCTGTTCATCTAGAATTTTGTTCAGAAAGATATAAATAAAAATGGAACATTTTTAGAAGTTGTCCAAGATAGTAAGAAGTGATACAAAAATTGGGGGGAAAAATGGTCTCAAGAGAAATAAAAAAGTTATTATTAGTAACTTCGGTGGTAGTTGGTATTTAACTCAGTGCCTTTTGTGCATGCTAAGCACACACTCTACCATTGAGCTATCCCAGCCTCCAAACATAATTTTCTTAAAATATGGAGCAGTTAATGTAAGGTGGAACTTAACTTTGTCTGAAGGACAAAGGCCTTAACCTTGGCAGGAGATAGAAATGAAGTAGTAGATAATGAGAAAAATAGAAGAGAAACTCATGATAGGTAGAAGCCATTAACTTTTTAAAAAATTGTCATAAAATATATAACTTACATTTTAATCATTTCGAACTACATAGTTCAGGGGAATTAAATACATCCACATTGTTTTGAGATCGACAGACTCTCCTTGACCAAACTGTAGTCAGGCTCCTCTGAGCTTTCCTCCTGCCCAGGTCTCATCCTCCAGCCTGGTCCTCAAGCCTGCCTACCTGGTTGGAACAAAAATCCTGCTCAGAGAGCATCCCTCTCTTGGATATCTGATCATCCTGGCCTACTTTCAAGCAAGAGTCCTGTCAAGATGGTTTAGTGAGAATGTCTCTAGCATGTTGTCCAGCACCCCACCCCACTCGCTCTCCACTTTGGCTAAACATCCCCAGCTGCCTTGACTCTATTGGAGTCGAGCCCAGTCTCTCTCCCCTGTTGTGACAGTCTTGACACCTATCACCAGAGTCCTTAATAAACTCCTCCTCACTATTTTAACAAGCATCAGAATAATTCGTCTCTTTAAAGCAACTACGACTTAATCTTTGTCTATGAAGCAATAACTCATTCCCTGCCCATGTAGGGCGTAACAGAGAGCATTCCACTTGGCTTTTATAAATTTGGTACTGTATGTATCTTGTAGAAGTGGAATTACGTGGTATTTGTCCAGTTATCATGGACTTATTTCACTTAACATGATGTCTTCAAGGTTTATCCATGTTGTAGCATGTGTCAGAATTTTCTTCCTTGTTAAGGCAGAATATTCTATTGTGTATATCTATCACATTTTATTCATTCATTCATCTTACCATGGACACAAGAAAAAAATGGACTGTTTCCATCTTCTTGCTGTTCTGATTGATGGTGTTATGAACATGGGCAGGCAAATGAAGTTGCCGCTTTCAATGAATTGAGGTGTATTCTCAGTAGTTGAATTGCTGGATCATATGCACATTCTACTTTTAATTTCTTGAGGATCTACCATACTGCTTTTCATAGTGGCCGCACTATGTTATATTCCCGCTACTTATATTCCCACAAGTGTTCCAATGTCCCCTCTTCCTCCTCAATACTGTTCTTTTCTGGATTTTTGGTTTTCTGTTTGTTTTGGTGGGGTATCATTTGTTTTGGGTGATAACCATCTTAATGGGTATGAAGGAATGGTGACATTGTGGTTTGGATTTGCCATTCCCTACTGATGACCCATGCTTTTTTTTTCTTTAAAACTATGAGGTTTTCCTATAAGTTTAAAGACAATCTTTATTTCTAGCTTAACTATTTGGAGCTGTGCTTCCTAGGATCCCCAAACTTCCTAAAATCAAACACTTTAAGATAGCTCTTTCCAATGGAAAAGCAATGCAAACCTCATATGTCATTTAAAGTTTTCTAGTAGCCACATTTAAAAACACAAAAAGATGCAAATGACATTAATTCTAACAATATGCTTTATTTAACTCAATATGTTCAAAATGCCACAATTTTGACACACAATCAATGTAAAAAAATTATTATTTCACACTTTTTTCTACTGTTAGTAGTAGGCATTTTGTATTTTTACTTCAGGTCAGTTCCAACAACTTGTGTTTCTAGTGCTCAGTGGCCTTATATGGATAGTGACTCACATAATTGGGCAGGTCTAAGATTTTGCTTCTAACAAAATATTCATTAATTCTGTGAGAAATTATAAGACAAAACCTACCAATTATCAAATGTGGTTTGCAGAAATCCTGTGTTCAGGGGCAGTTTGTGCATGGGTGAGCCATGCTGCCACCTCACCACCATCTGCACATTGACCACAAGTACATACACACACACACACACACACACACACACACACACACACGAAGACTTAGCAGACAGCAACCAATGAGGCACCATGGTTTTTTTATGTTATTGCAAGGCAATGGTATTGTTTCATACTATTTTTTTTAACTTAAAATCTGAACTCTAAGTTGAGAAGCATTGTTCAGCCCCTCTGAGAACCTGATCACAGATGCATGGACTTCTGGCTCACCAGTCTATGAGATACATACTCAAGTATTTGATTTAGAACCCAAAGAAAGACTCTAATATTTCTCCAAGAAGGACACTTTGTGTCACATATGTGATTTGTTCACATTCTTTGATTATCTAGGTATAATTTTTAATTTCTACAGAATATAAGATACTGTAACATGATTAAAACACCATGGATACCAAATCATAAATTGTCACATGAGATAGTTGATCTTGAGACTTTGTCAGCTTTAGCAACTGTGCTGTTTCTGATGCCAGAGCCCTCCAGTGCCTGACTGTCACTGATGACCACTGGTGTAATCCCACGTCAGTGCTCCTCTGGGTTGTATATTTGTTTCTTATCTGAACAGCCTCCATGCCAAACAGTTAAAGAGCTTTTAAACAATTAAGAAGGAAACTGTTGTCAATTTAAGCTTAAGTGTTGACAGTTTGGATTGCAGGGTAATTGTTCATGAAATAATGATGCAGTGAAGTTGATTGAAATTTAATGAACAATATTGACTATCTTTCTAAGCTTCCAATAGACTCTTAACAATTTTTTACCTTTCTGGTGTAGTGGATTTTCCCCTTCCATCTAGGGAGTAGCAGCTACTTAGGGACTGAACCCACGACAGCTACAACTTTTTAATCTCCCACCAACTTCTGTTATAGTGCTCAGTGACACTTGCTCATCCATTGACTGATGAAAAAACTTTCATTCTTGTTACCTTAATGGGTTTTATCCATGCAGCCCAAAATAAACTCAATTAAGATAATAAAATCTGTTCAGTAATTATGTGTGAGTCTCTACCAAGCACCAACTGTGTGCTATGAGTGTCTCACTTATTAATCAATTTATCACATGAATGAGGCACATGTAGGTGGAAAAGTCACTTTTTTTGTTATGTGTATGTAAACTGAGGCCTAGAAAAGGTGTGTCCTGAGTGCCTTACTTATGAGCTCTGGCACCCCAACTATGTTGTGTAACTTCTTTGGACTTTAGTTTTTATTATCAATGAAGTGGGAACAACAAGACAATGAGATTCTGTAATAAATAAGTTAGGTAATGTGTTATTTTAATACTTTTCTTTCTTTGCTTTGCAGGAATGTTATAAGTTTGTGCAGAGCATTTCAACTCTTACTAGGGGGTGCAAAGAGATCTTGCTTAGAGTAATGAAGCCAGTCTTTCATTGGATTCTGCCAGATTGCTTTGTATCAATCCAAAACCTAGGCCAAATGAAAAAAAGCTAAGTGGGTTTATTTAAAGCTGCCTTTGAATATTTTATAATAATATGACCACTGATAAAATTGCTGTGGGTCCCTGTCATCATCAAAGTAAAGGTTTTGCCCTGGCATACTTAAAGTCTACGTTCTCAAGCACAGCATGAATAATTCTATGACTATTTTTAGGCAGAACCAGCTCTTAGCTAGAAGTTCATAAAAACAAAACTAAACAAATTACACACAAACACTCAAATTCTCGACTAGAAATAAAATATCTTAATTGAGTGATTGAATGTATTTCCATAATGGGTACAATCCTCTGTGTGTGTGTGTGGTGTGTATAGTTTTAACTAATACTAAAGGACTAAACAATGTGTAATTTTACAATAATTTTACTTTAAAATAATTTCATGTAAAAGCTATGCCTATTCAGTTGCAAGTGCTACCAAGAGATTTAAAAACATCTTTTTACATTTTCAGTTTCTTATCACATTATATATTTTATTACAATTTAATAAGAAACAAAAGCTTAGTGGAGAGTGTTTCTTAACATTTCAAATTGATAATTGTGTTGTTAAAATTGCTCAGACAATTGGCACATCTCTCACCAATTTGAGACTGCATTGATCTTAACTGGAAGTGTCTTTGATAGACTTTTCCCAAGGGTCTTGCTTCAGAATGCATGGTGCAAGTGTCACTTATTTGATAAGAAAATATTAAATGCCAACAACATGCCAGGCAATGGGCATACAATGTGGTAGATAAAAATGGAACCATCTTTTGGGACCTGGAATCTAATGGCAGAAGCAGATACTCATCAATGAATCATAGAAATAAATACTGGGCACAAGCTGTGTTGGTTTGTTATGGAAAAGTGGGGAGATATGAGGACAATGAAAAGAAGGGAGCAGCCAAGTCAAGATGCTGATGGAGAAATGGCATGGGCTTTGGAGGAACATAAGCTTGAGTTTCAAATCTGACTGCTGTATCCTGAAATAAGATGCTTGACCTCTCTGAAACATCTGTTCTTCTCATGTATAGAGGACTTTTTGTATTTACCTCATTAGAAATTTTGAAGACTGTGAAATATATTTGTGAGTGGCCGGCACATAGTATACATTTAATATGCAGTAGTGTCCTGCTTCTTATTGTATTTTGATGATAGACTTTTTCTTAGTGCCTAATAAAGTTGTAGTCTTCTTAAGCATTATTCCAGATTCTATGCAGGTCCAAGACTTTCAAGACAAGTAATTATAATATAAAATAATAAGTAATTAAATATAAAATTATATCTTCTGTGGAAATACTGATATTCAATTTAGGGTATTTTATTTCAACTGCAGTGTTTGGTAATGTAATTAAGGAATGAATTCATTGACTTTAGGAAAACAGCATGTATCATGCATATCATTAGCTTGACTGAGTAAAGCCATATGACTTAGTGGAAAAGCTACTGAACAAAAGGTTCGGAGCTCATGACTGTCACTGAGGCTGTTGAAAAGGCCCAGGACAAATCTGGGCCTCAGCGAATCCTGAGCCCCTTTTAGCTCAGTTGGAGAAGCTGAAGGATGAGGTTGTATCCAAATCACCTGGGTGATCCTAATTTTTTCTGAGATTCTTATAAGGGTCATGCTTGAGAAACCTGCCATGAATCCTGTGGTTTGGGTTTGAGTCACTCCCTTGGGCTTCCCTGAGGAATAACCTTGCAATTATTCACTGAATGTCTGCTCAGGACTGACTCCAACTGACTGTGCTCTCCATGAGGCATGGCAAGGTGCTCATTTTGCTCCACAGCACAGTGCCTGGCATTTAAAGACATCATTGAATGAGTATCTAGTGCATAATCTAAGAGGAAAAAAATCACTAGTTAAATAGTCAACCATATAGAAATCTTCTGAAAAAGTATAAAGAGTGGCCTTTCACCATAAGGACATACAGTTTAATGAGGAAAGCCAGACTAAAACACAAATAGCAACAAAAAAAATCAGATGACATAAGGGAGGCATCATAAAATGAGATATACTCTATAGAATTCTTCAGAGGCTCCAAGGATAGATAATATGGGATACTGAAGACTGGAAGAAAATTCACAGGAAAGGGACAGATATGGCCCAATGGAGGAGCATTACCAGGGAGATTTGGAAGAGTACAGAGACAGGCCCAAGAAGAGCAGCAGAGTGGATAGTGGTTGACACAGAGAATCAACAGTGGCTATGTTGCCGGAAGGCACACTGTGGAGGTGCTTAAGCCAGAGGAGTGTCCACTCGATGGGTCATAAGTGGGGAGCCATTGATGGCTTTGAGCACAAACCTGACATGTTCAGAATAGAGGCTCTAGGTGTTTAGAACAAGTTTTTGTAAACCTACCAAGTCTAAATGAACTCAGAACAAAACATTTTAAAAATAATTCTCTATGTTTAAATTGTATTTTAAAATTTATAACTCACCATCATTTCCTTTATCTCATTGGTTATCATGGCAGTTCAAAAAGGTGAAGTAGTATATATATATTTATTTCACAGGGGAAGAAGTACATACTTGGAGAAGTTAAATGGTGTGCTTAAGGTCATCTTTTTAATTATCCACAAAGTCTGGATTAGACTAAAAATTCTGAATTTTAAATTTCTATCATTGAAATTAAAATTTATCTAACAATAGTAAAAATATAGTTCAAATTTTAATGCATATTGTCTAAAAACTTCATTACATAATCTTGGCAAAAACACATAGAGATTTTTGTTCAAGTTTTTTAATTATTATTCTAGATTAAAAATGTGTGTTTTTGTAAGCTTGCACAACAGCTTTGAAGAGAATAAGGCAGATTTCACTGGATTAACTGAATTTATATTACTCAAGTATCATAATGCTCAAACAATAGTATGGGTTAATTAGTTTATGTATCAGTAGTCAGAAACCATTTTTTTACCATTAAAACTCTATTCACTGCAGTCTAAAAGGGGAAAGGTTTTAAGTATAAGAAATAAAACAAGAAACTGGGATTTATTTTAAAGAACGTTTTTTTTTTTTCTGTAGAAAAGACATGATATGTATTCCAAAAGCAGATAAAATTTAGGACATGGCAACATGCTTAACTTTTAATTTCTTGAGTAGTTGATTTAGAATCAGGCTACATGATAATACATCAGATCATTCATTGCTGGATACTTTGAGGAGAGGCTGTATTTATGAAGACAGATTCTAGAGCCAGATTTGCTGGGGTACAAATCCTGGTCCCTGCATTTTCTAATATTATGAAAATATCAGCCTCCATAAGTCTTATTGTCATTATCTATAAAATGAGGATAAACATTCAGTAAATTTGTATCTATAATTATTTTTAAAATAGAGAAGGAACAAATAAATGAATTGATGGTAAGCCACAAAACATTCTCATGCCAGCAAAACCACAGTTACACATCCATTGCCTACATAGATACATGCATGCCTGTATTTCCTATTTGCAGTGAACTACTAATTTGTATTCTAGAACATGTTTAATCCATTCAATTTTGTAACACTTCACCATGGAAATGTCAGCTTTAGATTTTCAGGAAAATGGAAAGCAAGTTTTTATGACATTTTAGTGATTTTTAGTGATCTGTGATGATTAATGAAGCTTTATGGGAAACCAGAAACAAATAATTTCTGGATTCCTGGTTTTATGTCTTAGAGCAACCCATTAGGCATTGGAAAAATGCCTGAAGGTTGCATTTTATAGGCAGTTTTAGAAATCATAGCTTTTTTCTAAAATAAGCTATATATGTAAAATATGGTATCAATCATAGGGTAAAAACTTTACAAATGATTAAATCTAATGTTTCTTTCATGCCCTTCTTTTCCTCTCATGCTCTTTTCTACATCTGTTACATGATTATTCTTTCAAAATGATTTGAGTAAACCATCATCTGGACCACTCTCCTGGATATAGCAGTTCCTAAAAATATATAATAATGCAATTGAAGCTGCTGACAGGGGTAGTAATATGAAGTTAAACATATAAATGAATATTTTAAAATATTACCTGAAGCTCAGTGCCTTCGATATCTTCTGTTCCTTTCTGTTATATTTAACATTCCTTTGCATTTGTGGAAGCTTCTAGAAAGCCTTAGTTCTTTCTTGCTTCTATAATAAAATAACTGGATAATTGGTAAGAATAGAAATTTATTTCTCACAGCTCAAAGGCTGGGAAGTTCACATGAGATACTGGCAGAAGTAGTATCTGGTGAGGGCTGCTCTGTATTTCCCAAATGGTGCCTTGTTGCCATATCCTCCACAGGGGAATGACACTGTGTCCTCATGTGGCAGAAATTATGGACAAGCAACTTTCCCTTTTATAAAACACCAATCCAAATGTTGAAGGCTCTACTCTCATGTTTTAATTACCTCCGAAGGTCCCCAACTCTTAATATTGTCACATTAGGAATGAAATTTCAGCAAATTAATTTTGGGGGACACATTCAGACCATAGCAGTGCTTGGTGGCATTAATAGGGTAAGGATGTAGTAGAGTTGCTAAGAGGGGAGAGAGAAATCCATAGAAATGAGAGGGTGATTCTGCTTCCAGTGAATCCTGCCCTTCATCATTCAGGGACATCCTCAGCTGCAGACTGATAACCTGACTCTAGACTCCCAAAGGACTAAGTCATACAGTCATCTAAAAGTAAAACTAATGTGCTTCCTGATTGAGATAAGGAAGACCAGCCTTGCAAGAAATCCTTGACTTAGTGCTACAACATGCAACCCATTCAAACACGCACATTTTCACATCAGTATGCATCTCATAGTCATACAGGAATACACTTTATACGTTATTGTAGTTTTTTTTTTTTTGTCATAAAATGGTTGTCAAAATTGTTGTTAATGACACTTTTCTTCCTAAGAAGGGTTGGGAAGGGGACAGTCATGGACTGACTCTATGACGGACCCCTCACTGTGTGTGTGTGTGTGTGTGTGCGCGTGTGTGTTCATGCGCATATGTGTTTTCAAGGTATCTTGGCATTAAATGAATTAAAGATTGGTCAAAAATGTATAAATCAGATGCTGTTGAAGAAAAGTGTAGCCTAACAGCATTTCTTCCTTTTGCAAACCACAGAACAAAAGGAACATCAGTGAATGATTAAGAACCACTGACCTGGGGTGAGAAATGCTGACTGAATGTTTAAAGTAGAAGGAAAAGCACTATTGATTTCCATTTCTCGGGATATTAAGCCTTTCCATTCGAACTGGAGTTTGCAGAATCTTGTTTTTAACATGTTTTTATAAGAAGTATTTTAAAATAACATAATGGAATTATGTTTAAAAAGAAATTATGATCCTTTAGGCAATTGATTATTTATGAAATTTAACACAATGTCCTGATATTAAATTAAGGTAAATAAATGTGGGATAAATGTGAATATAATTTGGTGTATTCATAACTGTTAAAAATCATAATTTTAAAAATGCCACTTAATAATTTGTCAATTTATAAAGTTATTTCTAAAGATCTTACATCAGGCTTTTATTTTCACTGTGTTCTTTTAGCCTTTTATTTTAAAGTAAAGTAGAATTTTATTCTGGTCAAATTTACAGTTGAAACAAAGTTCAAAGGTATAGGTAATATACTCGATTATAAAACTCTAGGAAAATCTGTGTCCTGTCCTTTAAACACACATGCACATGTGCACACATGCACACATGAAAGGGTGACCAAAAATAGGTTTAAAAGTGACATGTAAAACATTTTTTAAAATAATCAACATTAATTGTAAATTTGCAATCACCAAAGAGGAAAATACCCATAAAATTAGCAATGAGAAGGGTAAACATCCATATTCGGAAGAAATTAAAGGAATAATTTCAGTAATATTGGAAAAGCATTATGCACATTACATGTATTTATATGCACATATGTAAACATTTTTAAAAGTCAGCATCATCTGAGTGGCAAAATGTTAGAATTCTCAGTATATTTTCTTTAAAATTGGGAACAAGATAAAGATGTCCTTTTAGAATTGGTTCCAGAAACAGAAAGCAATAGAACTAGTTTAAGTACAAAGGGCCATTTGGCAGGATTATTATAAAATGGTTGGAAGAATTGGTACAGCAAGACGTGGGCTTAGCTTCCATGTAGATCTGGGCTTCCAAGCATTGTCTCCCATAGAATCCCATACCTAGAACTGACCAGCCAAGGAAGTTGGTGCTTGTACTCTCACTCTGAAGCAGGGCAATGTGGTGAACGCTGCCCAGCAGTTGGCTCCATGGCTACCAGTGTCACAGGTAAGATCTAAGGTAGCAAAATGAACACCCCTGCCACTGCCTGTCAACACCTACAAAGCTAGAAATTGTCACTGAGATTCCCCCAAATTTCTATGACCAGGATTCTACTTTGTGGAATCAACAGACCAGAAGTTCAGCCCAATTTTCCTTACTTCCACCCTCCAAATCTCATGAGAAGACTTCTGCTTGGTGTCAACTACATTATAGGTAAAATCTAAGTTCCAAGGAATCTTAAGAAATGTAGTCTTTAGTTATCCAGGTTTTTGCAAGTGATAAGTCCTTTGAAAAGAAAAATCAAATGGCTATAATTGCAGTAATCTACAACATCTGCCCTTTAATTAGATCTAAATCAAACATTGCTCTGAAAGTAGTCATGAATGGAACAATATAGGATACAGAATTTTCATGTTTGCAGGTAACATGGCCCTGTACTCAGAAAAATAAGAGAATCAACACAATCACTATGAGAAATATTTAGGTTTCAGAAAGATGGTGGTTATAACATTGATATATACGAATCAAATACATTTTCTTTAATCAGAAACTAATTATAAGATATAATAAAAGGAATCATCCTATTTATAACAATAAAAAGAATGTTCTAGCTGGCATAAAAATTTTTTAAAAAGATGTAAATGTTATGTGAAGAGGCCTTTCAAAAATTCTGTCAAGGCATTTAATAAAAAGCAAATATATAAACATACTTTGCTGAAATGAAAGATTCAGTGTCATCAGTGTTCTAATGTCACTGAAATTAATCACATATAATATATATATATAGGTGTTTTATTTTCTCAATTTACATAACATAATTAATGTATATAAGGTACATATAGAACCTATATTAATATATACAAATGAAGACTTTTTGAACCTGACAATTTTACATTTAAATGAAAACTACATGTACAAAGTTAGCAATGAATAGTTTGAGAGACACTGTCAGATATAAAAATATTTCATGAAGACAAAAACTAAAATCATTTTGCATTAAGAAGAAATAGAAGTTCAACGAATTAGAGTAGAGAATTGGAGTGTATTTTAAATAGACACAGAAATAATTTATTTTAAAATGAAGGTGGTATCATACACCTCTAGGGAAATGGTAAACTTAATAAATGGTGAGACACATGGCTAGGTATTTGGGGAAAAAAATAAACTAGGATTACAACATAATTCTTTATGCCAAAGGAAGAATTATGATACAAATGAAGCAAATGTGTGAAGGTAAAAGGTGAGTAAAGAATATGAGGAGAATATTGGTAAATATAAATGGTTAATAAACTTCTCAAAGGAGGCTTAACTTTAGTTATAATGTAAAGAAAAGCAACTAAAGATATACCACATTGTAGGCTGGAGTTTGAGCATGGTGGTAGAGTGCTTGCCCAGTATGTGTGAGGCACTGGGTTCAATTCTCAGCACCACATATAAATAAATAAATAATAAAGGCATATTGACAACTAAAAAAACCCCATATATGTATATATATAAAAGATATACCACATTTTACCTATTTAATCTAAAAGCCAAAGAAGTACATTTATAAACACTATGATTTGAAGTGTTTTCTAATGATTTGGAAAGGTTAGCTAGCATTGCCGGGACTCAGTTCTCAGTAACATCTGGTAGTCTGCCTGCTCTCTTTTCAGCCAGTTATGAGCTATCAAAAGTTTTTCTTCTTAAAAATATAACAGGTTTGGGGATGAAACAGCTCAGAGACCCATGACCAAACCACCTAATTCCTTAGCTATGCTCATCAAGAATTCATGCTTTGAAAGGTACCTAGTAGTTGCCTTTGGAAGAGGATAGGGCTGGAGGTTGTGGAGGAGGAAAAAGAGTTGATTTTGTGTTGTCGGCATCTAGATGTTGATGGGCATGTTTGAATTTCTGACTATGTGAACCTTTTCATATCTTAAACATAGCTTCTGGAAGAAGGTCAATGCTGATCTTGTTCTGCTCTGACATGGTCAACCTGGCTCAAGGTGGGACCAGAAGTCTGTAAAGCAGCCAAAATATTCCAGGGGAAACATAACCATGGCATGAAGGGATTTGCAGTCCAGCAGATAATGAAGGATGCAAGCACCTGAACCTGTACATAGCTGGATAAGGAGTAACTGGGGTAGGAATTATAGCAGTGTTCTTGGAAAAAGAGTCTGGAAGAGGCAGTAGATCATATTGGCTATGTGCTCAAAGGATCTGGCTACATCGGGGAAGATGTTAAAGCAAACAGTGTTGGATTGATGATGGAGGACAGTGCTAAGCAGGCAGGCTATAAGGGAGGGAGGGAGTTCTCTCATAGTGGAAGGTGTTCAAAACTAAGCCAATTGTCAGGTTGAATAAGGAAAATTAAAAAAAAAATAGAAGGTCAAACTCTGGGATTCTTATAGAGTATCATAATCCTTACTTGTACTCACTTTTAGTAGGCATTCCCAGATACTTTAAAAGACATGAAAGGAATAGATTTATATAGTAAAACAACCTTCAAGTATGTTGTAAAACCACAGTTCAGTAACCTAGTTCCTGAATAACTATTCTATTGTTCCAGCTATTTAAAGCCAACCCACAGCAGATTGCCTGTGTCTAAAGGTCATAGGACTACTTTTATTACCTTTTTGACTTGGTTTTGCTTTTTGCTTTTTTCTAAAGGTTAGCCAGCTTTATATCTCAGCTTTCCAAGAAAATGTTAGGCACTTGGTTCCCTTCTCAGCTAGCTTCCAGCTGGTAGGTTCCAAGAATCTGTGCACAGACAGCAAGAGCAGCTGTGGGCTTGGGGCAGAGGTGATAGAGGAACTTGGGTCTAATCTTTCCTTCCTCATAGACCTCCAAGTCCTGAAAGTGAATGGTTAATAGCTCTGGGAAGATTTCTGGCCTCTGTTCCAAACAATTACTGAACTAATCTAAATAACACAAACATAGACCATTTATCAAGGTCAGCTTGCCAATATTTGCATATCTATGCAAAGTTTTCCCAGTGCATAGGGTGAAGTGAGAATAAGAAAGCAGAAATGAGTGCTGATTAGTCAAAAAAGAATTTTTAAAGACATTAAATATCTAACAATGGAGAGTTTATAAGTTGGGTTTTGTTAGTATGAGACAAAAAGACACTTTTTTTTTTCTTTTGGAATAGCTTAAGAAATAGACCACCTTTCAAATTTAGATTGAGATATTTGACTTCAAGGCATTTTAACATTCTTCTTGACAAATAAGGAAGAAGCACATGAAAGATACTTAGCCTAGGGAAAGTGGTGACAGAATATTTACAATCCAAGTACCAAATCCAATACTCTCTTTCAGGCTATATTTCCTATGGAAATAAGCAGATTCTCTAAAATTAATTGGCTGTCTACCGATTATCCCTAATGGGACTTTTCTCCAGTTCACCACACTCACCTGGAAATTTTACACCAAAAGCTAAAATCAAGCAAGCCAGCCACAAAAAGATGAGTACCATGAGATTCCATGTGTTAGCCTTCTGTCACTATAACAAAATACCTGAGAGAATCAAATTATAAGGAGGAAATCTATTACTTTTGATCATGGTTCCAGAGGTCTCAGAATGTGATCAGTTGGCCTTATTGCTTTGGGCCTGTGGCAGCAGGAACATGTGGCAGATAGAGACATGTTTACCTCATGGTGGCTAGGATTCCAAAAGAGAAGTGGGGGTCCCAATACACTATTCAAGATATGGCTCTGTGACCTAATTTCCTCCCACTAGGCTCCACCTCCTACAGATGAAACCACTTCCTAGTAGCACCAAGCTGAGAACCAAGTCTTTAACACATGGGCTTTTAGGGGATATTCAAGATCCACCTTATGAGGTACCTAGGGTAGTCAAATTCATAGAGACAGAGAGTAGAATGTTGGTTGCCAGAGATTGGAGAAAGGTCAAATGGGGGAGTTGTTTAATAGCGCACAAGTAGTTTGAGGAGACAAAAAATAACTGAAGATGGATGATGAAAATGTTGTTATGTGCATTTATATTTATACTCTCTTTCAGGCTGTATTTAAATATAAATGCACATATAAATATATATAAATGCACATAACACTATTAAAATGTACACTTAAAAGTAGTTACAGTGGTAAGTTTCATGTTATGCCTATTTTACCATCATTTAAAATAAAGGTTAATATCGCTAAATTATATTAATAAAAGGGAATTTTATAGTGACTAGAGTTTAGAATCCTAGTTTTGCATGCTCAGTGCCATAATCTCCTCTGCAATAATATTTTGGGTCAGAGGGGCTTGGTGACAGGCTGTTCCTCCATGAGTCTGTTTGGCTGGCCCTGAAGCAGACTGTGAGGTTGGGGCTACACCTGACCTTATGACAGGGAGCTGAAAACCTGGATAAGGTCAGATGAGTATGAATAGCTCTTATTGTTGGTGGCCTAGCTTGTTCAGTGCTGGGCACACACAAAAGGATAGGGGGGAAAATCAAAGTTTGTCTAATACTAACATTGGGAGGTAAGTAGGGGTAAACAGGCCTAAATTATAAACCACAATTATAGCATCAGGAAAATATAGGAAACTTACTAATACTGTCTGAGAGCTGTAAGATATTAGGAGAAGCAAATGTCTGTGCTTTACATAGTTCTGATAATGGAGCCATCCCGTGGTTTTCACCTCTTCTCCTCAGAGGAGAGCCAACTAGAAGTAAAGATAGCAGGCACCCTGGGCCAGCTCCATGGACTTGGTACTCGTGCAGATTTACTTCTTCCCACACTCAGAAGGATCCTGTATTTGGTTTAATATTCAGCTCTTGCCTTCTTGAAATGTTTAAGACTTTTTGAACGGGGGCCCCCGTGTTTCAGTGGACCCCTGAATTATGTACCCAGGTCTGTTGGCACCAATAACATCAAACTACTGCCCAGGTTAAATTATCAGGGCAATGCAAGGAGGTGGATGCACAGTCTAACTTGGGCAGACAAGAAGTCTTAATAAAAAGACATGGGGTTAGTATAGACCACCCAGAGGGAGATGTTTGTTGGAAATCTGGGTGGAGTTGAAGAAACACAGAGAAATGTGTACTATTATATAACCATGTGACTCTACACATGCCTGTTAGAAATCTGCTGAGGACAGAGCCCTTAGTATCATTAGATGGTCAGCATCATTATACAGTCTTGTAGTCACAAATCCACACTTCTTTTCTACTCATGCTATCATTGCTATGTGAAAAAAGATCTTGGAGGAAAAAGACCACGTTCTGTCTTGCTTTCCCCATTGGGTGGACCTAGGATTGCAGTGTTTCCTATACTCCTACCAGGACATCTCATTGCTGATATTGCTTTTTCTGCCCTTGTTATCATCTTTCATCTTTATTCCTCCAGCAGGGTGGACCTGCCCTGAGAAAATGCATTAAAACAGTTATCAGGAGCTGAGCCAGAGATTTCCACTACTGGACATTGGGACAGGGAATGGATTTCAAAGTGCAGGCTGGGACTTGGGGGCTCATCTGGAGAAACAGAAATTGGCCCAGAAGGAAGAGTAGAGCTCCTCTGATGTAATGGCATGGGGGGAAGGGAATTCAGTCCATGCTGATGGGACTTACTGTAAGAACACCTGTTGTGTAAGCAGAGTTCTCTGAGCTGGGTATCTGGAGAGAATTTTATTACCTCTGGATTTTCGTTCATGTCACCTGTCCCCATTTCTTCAGTCAATGTTCCCCTCAGTTGCTTCACATGTGGAATAATGGAAAGAGCAGCACCTCAACTTCAGTCTGACCCAAACTCAGTTCTTGAATTATCACAGGAGATGTGATACCTTAAGTAGGTTACTTTATCTCTCTCAGATGAGTTTACAGTTTCTCATTTTATCAAACAGATGAAACAGATAAAACACACATGCAAATGTTACTGTGAAACATATATTAAGTAAAACAGCAAATGCATAATAGAAAATAGATATCAAATGACTCATGTCTATGATTAATATAATCAGAGGTATAATTTTTACTCAGTGTAAAGGACTAATATTGTAACAAATAGACTGGTACAAAAAATCTGTAAGGATTAAGGTGAATAAAACACTAATTGTACTCAAATACCCAGTCAACATATCACTTTATTTTCTGATTGTCATTATTGTTTTGTACGTACAGATGTGTTAATTCTACATTTTAAAATTGAAAATACATATCTGAATAGTGAGTGCCAGTGCTTTTAGAATCTCTTTTATGGTTCTGTAAATAAACTTGTAGTTAGGGACAGTGTAATCCCTTATTCTCTAATGGTTTATTTCACTTCTGTTGAAACATAATATTCTAGCTCCACATGAGATCTTACGGATGATCTAATAGTATTTCCCCTTTTAATAAATGAAGCAATTTAGATGGGTGAATCTAGATCTTTTAAAATGTTGGATTATTTTCCCCTAGATTTCTATCAGTTCAATAATAATAAAATCATGTTATTTGTCTAATTTGGTTACCTTAAAATGAGCTAACTTAAATAATTTCAATCTAAGTCTTAGCTGAGGAAAAAAAGGCTTCTCCTCTTTGATTTTCCTATTCTCTTTTGTTATGCTCTTGAATTGATTATTTTGAACAAAATGGTTGTAATATGTGTAAAATGGCATGTTGAGCTAGTAATGGTGTACACCATTGCAATATTCTACAACGATGGATCTGAATGAATCTACCTGCACAACCCTCTGCTCCTGAATAATGATGCCTATTTTATATCAGTCATTTACAAAACAGATAAATGTGGTCATCTTTTATGCTGCTGCAGTCTGCACCGTGTGGTTGTCTACAATCTCCTCCTCAAAAATACACAGGCAGCATAAAGCACACAAAATGCACAACCGTCTCATTTTCACTCTCAGCTCTCACTGTTTTTTCTTTTCCCTGTAGGAAAACTTCTCAGGGAGTCTATTTGTCTTGCAGACTCTTGCACACACTATGCAATAGCAGTGGTCCCAAGCATCGGGACACGCTTTATTCCTTGTTTCCCAGACTGTGTCACTTCAGCATATGTTGCTGAGTTGTTCCTCGTTGTGTCAAATGCAGCTTGACCAATTCCCTTCAGAACACAATTTGAATCAGCAGAGTGATTTCAGAGCTGAGTGCCTACTCTGTAGTTGACAATCTATGTGGATTTTAACTGATGAGTTTTCCATCATAGAGGAAAAGATGCTACAGGCCAAATGTAAGTAAAATCTTCAGCTCACTGAAGTGGCATAATAGTCATTCCTTTGCAAATGGTTGTATTAAGTAGGCATATCATTGAAAACAATGCCCCTCTGAGGGATGACATGTTGGAGGAGATTGTTTTTCTAAACCAATGAATTAGCTTTAGTCACTTTTTTTTTCCTAATAAGGATATTGATTTGTTATTTATTTAGACCACTGAATATAATTTATTGGCAAGTCTTCATCATAATTTTATTCCATCTGTCTTAACACACAGACACAAACACATAAATACAAACAGAGAAAAAGACTGTATATTAGTTAAAAGAAACCCTTTTCCCATTGTCTAATCTTCCAATTAAGTCATTCCTACCTGTTCTATAACCTTTCATTTCATGGCACATAGTCTTCTAGATTAAAAGTTCAGAATTTTGCCCACAGGTAACAGATTCTGGAAGGACTTCAAAACCCCCAAATTTAAAACCACTTCTTAGGATACAAAGATGTAGGAATAAATTTGAGCTCCAGAAAATTCATAGCCTCTGATAGAATCATAAAAGTCTCAGATGTATTCCCAAGAATACTCTATGCTTGAGCACACTTGAGTTTGAAGTACTCACAGAGGACAAAGGTGTTGGTGCTGCTGAATGATTCCAATCTTTCAACATTATCTCAGTTTCAACAGGAAACTTCTACACCTTATAAACCACAAGTCCTCCCTATATGAGCAGAGGAGATCTCTGGAGAGACAATCATCGAGATAATTAATAAATTTTCTTATACCTGGTACTGTTCCCAAGAGAATTTAAGGTGGTCACAATCTCACATGAGATGTTCCTTTCTTCTTGGGAAACTTTTTCTGAATAACAGAAGTGAATTTCTTACAAGAGTTCCCCAATAAAGGACAGTATTTTCTTAAAACTCAGAGAAATACTTAAAGACCACTAACAACTACTAGTACTACTACTACTACTACTAATCCTCTAACAATAGAATTTTTCCTCACTCGGTTCTTAGAGCACTATTTAAATCTGGCTCTACATCATAATTTCAGGATTTACAAAAAATTCTGGTTCTCATTGTAAAGCAATCCAAGTGACAGAGCCCACTGAGCAAGGAGTGAGCACCATGGCTTTAGAGGGCTTTGTTTTATTAAATTAAGGGGCTGTATCACAAGGAAGTAGTGGCATAGTAATAGAAACTACTTTACTCAGCATTTATTCAAAGTCCAACTTGGACATGGCCATGAAAGAGGCTGTGAGGGTAGATTGTATTTCACTTTGAAAAGATGTAAAAACCGTGATCACAGAAATCATCTTAAAACAAGAATATTGTTTGACACCAAGACATCACAGAAAAGGCGAACAAGGTTGACTTTAAAACAGGGCACAGAGAGTAGTTTTTAGTGCCTTGTAGTTGATGGTGTTAATTAATATAGTCTCTGAAACGTACATGTAAGTGCACTTGGGTTGGAGGGGTGTTTATCACTTGAAATTTTTTCATAAATTTTATTTGGACAGTTATCGCTATTGTAAGTTATATTGAAAAGAATAAGAGGAGAAGCATTTTGTCAATTTGTAGTGTCTTAGTGTCTGCTTTGGACTAAGTAAAGGAGCATTGATTCATGTGGAGAGCAGTGTGTGGATAAAACCCGAAAACAAATAGAAACTTGAGGGTAAAGAGTTTGGGTCCTCTGAATGGTACTCTTTTCCCACCAAATGTATTTCTGCAAGGTTCACCCTTTTTCTTTTTTTTGTTATTTTGGTACTGGGGATTGAACTCAGGGATACTTGACCACTGAGCCACATCCCTAGCCCTGTTTTGTGTTTTACTTAGAGACAGGGTCTCACTGAGTTGCTTAGTGCCTCACTATCGCTGAGGCTGGCTTTGAACTCGCGATTCTCCTGTCTGGGCCTCCCAAAGTGCTGGGATTATAGGCGTGTGCCACCGTGCCCGACTCAAGGTTCACTCTTTACTCATCCGTAAACAGGGTCACTTTTGTGTGAGAGATGCTTCCCCTATGCCTTAGCCTGTAGCTGCATATTTAACAATCCTAGTCGGGGAGATAATTAAAAGAAACTTCTTCAGTTGGAAGTCTTTCCCAATCCCAATGAGTACTGAAACTATTAATATGAAATTTTAACAAAGATCTACTGATATGAGAATTCAAAGACATTGCATCTTTACCCTCCTTGAAGTATTGCAGACTGCTGTCAATGAAGCTTTTCCTTATGATTTTCAAAGGCTTGGATTTTAAAGTACGATAAAGTATGTGTCTGCCAACTTTTGGAAATGTGTGTTTAATTTTTCATGTGTCTAATTGCTAATAAACTCACTTAGCTCATTCTCCAGGGCCTCTGTTATACAAACTATTTCCTATTATTTGAACAAATAGTAAGTTGATTTCTTCTTTATCCCCACCCATTCAGTAAAATATGAATGAGGAAGTTATTTTAACAGCTATGAAACTTGAATCAAGTTGTGTGGGTGCTTTGCAGAATTCATAATGAAGGAAATTAGTCTTTTTGGTGTGTGTTGGTTTAAGCAATGCAGGCCGCTCCTGTCTGAGTGTTCATCCTCCATTATTAATGTCAACATGGCTGTTGACATTCTTGTCAGACTCCCTTCAGGGCACTGAAGTCTTTGTCTCTCCATGTGAGAGTACATTCCAGAACCTGTATTTTATGTTCCTAGAGAAGTGCCAAGCAATCTTTTGGAAGTAGTATTCTTCTCACCAGGAGAGCTTAATCTGTCAACTTTTTTCTAATTTGGAAAATTGCTGCTGTCTCGTGGAACAGAGACTCCCTCACTCATCCACTCTTTTGATGATATCTTTGTAAATCAGTATATTGCTGCATTCCTGATGCTGTATCACATGCTAAGAATGTAAAAGATGAATAAGACATAGCCCTTGGCTTCAAAGTACACAGTCATAGCTGAGAAATTTGCCACATGTGAAGTCACCTAATTCAGTCAGGAAACAGAACTGTGGCATCATTAGAAGGACCTGGTAAACGCAGCTTCAAAAATGTCAGTTTGAGGAAATGAAATAGGGATGGTTAGTTGGAGAAGTGAACTAACCACTACATACTCAATAGATTATATTTTCAACTGATCTAGTTTTTATCTAAAACATATATTTGCATCACTGAATTTTCTTTAATAGGCTTAAAATTATTTTCTATCTCTTCGAAAAATAGTTCCTGGGTAGGACCAGCCTATCTTCATTAGGAAATACTTGCCTCATACACTTTTTTGTTCAGTCAAGGCCTACAAATACATTCTGATTCTGACACAGAAGTGTGACTTGAAGTGTACAGGGAAATTTTAATTACATTTTACTTAAAGGTTTTTAACAACAATAATTTAAAAACTCAAACTAAACTATTGCAAGTGAATTACAACAATTAGAATAGAGCTCAGATTAGTTTTTGACAATTCATCCTGATTGATTTCTGAAAATTGAACTGCTTTTAGGAAGAAGTTCCTGTTATCCACATAGCATTGACATGGGCAGATACATTGCCATGGCATGAACAAAGCTGAAATTGCAGTTCCCAGCAATCACCCTCAGTACAGCCTTTTCTGTGTTGGTCTCAAATAGGAAGCTGGTGAACAAATTCATCTTCCTTTCATTTTTATTCACTTTTCTTGTCTTTTCCCCTTTTGTTTCTTCATTAAGACAGACATATATACTTAGTATCTAAAAGTTACAAAAGGAGCTTTCCACTGAAAAGCAAGTAAAATACTTTTAATTTGGGAAACCATTTTTGGTAGTATTAAGCTGTAAAGAGAATTAGTCATAGGAGGAAATTTTATGTCTTCTCAATTCTTTTAAAAATTTCATGCAGAACCATAATTACTGGAGGAAGCATGCAGTTAGAATTAATCTGATCAGCATCTTCATAATATATAAATTTTTATTAGTATTAAAAATAATAAAGTCAGCAGACCCAAAGTAAATGGATATGCTATGCTGTTTTTTTATTATTATTTCCCAAGCCTGAGGTAACTAAATTTTCATGCATGATGTTGTAAAAATTAAATGATGCACAGTAATTTGAAATATGAGTTTTGCTTGTACAAGTTGGCATTTTTAGCTCTGTATTGTGTTTATATATCTATCCATCTTCTGGTTCTTATTGCTTTAGACTTGATCAAACTTCTATTTGGATTTAATAGTGATATGGTGTTTTGAGTTTCTCAAAATAGAAATCCGAGGTACATTTAGTTCTGTTTGATTTGACACTTTCTTTCCATTGGCTATCTGAAGGCTATATAAACCCTATTCTTGTTATTCTCCTTGAAATGTGTGGTTTTACGTGTGATCACCCAATCTGTATTTCACTTAAGTTAGATATGATCAGACATACCTGAAGAGTCCTAGAGGATTGGTCTTCTAAGAGTCCATTTGCCTGATAAATTGAGACATCTTTGAGAAATAATCCATCCTATGGGAACAGAGTTGAAATTGAGAAGCTTGAAGTAAATTCAAGTTTTAGGAGTAGAAGGAAACAAACCATGAATGTTACATGGTTCGTCTGCCACCCTCAGCATATGCTTGATTCCCAGGGGGAGTGTGTGGTTGATAAAATCCGACTACACCCTTCCCAAAATTTTACAGAAATTTTGGAAAGACTAAAGCGTTCTGTTTTCTAGCCTATATGGTACCAGAAGAATGGGGAACACAGAGCAGAATTAATCAGTGAAGCAAGGCTGGGATGCCCCTAGTACCTTCCCTGGAGAAGAAGTAGGACAAGAAACCTCTTTGACAGTGTTAGCTGGAGGCAAAACCAGTGCTGGAGGGAGCAAGTGCCACAAAGGTGGGTGACTGGCTATCTGCCATTTTCCAGCAGGCCCACAGGCACTGTCTTCTGTGATAGGTTTCTTTTGTGAGTCAGAAGAAAAAAAGAATAGGAACGATACATGCTACTTAGTAAAAGAGAAGACTAGATGTCTGTGTGATTGTGAGGCCCACTGGTAATTTCCCAGGAACTATGTTTGGAGGGAGAAATTTTTAAAAAATAAATAAACAAGAGGTCTTAAAAAGCCTTAAGTTACTTTTCCTCTGGAGGGTGTATTGGGTAAGAGAATATTCTGATATGTCAAGGAAAGAATGACATATTACACAATTATATCAAAAACAGATAAATGAGAAGAAACCAACAATATTAATTCAAATGTATGACATAAAGGAGCAAATATAGTTAACTTAAGCTCTTTCATCCACTTCCACTTATTTTATTGTCTTCTAAATGAGTTCATGGTATCAACAGCATCTCTGAAAGAAATGACTTATTTCACAGAATAAAGAAGATCACAGTAAATCTCAGTAGGTATGTAACTGAGTTCATCTAAACTATTTTTTTCTGTATATTTTAAACTAGGTTTTCTTTTTTTCCCCAGTTTATTTCGATTTCTGACTTATTTCCTGAGCTGGAGATCCACGTTTCCAGCTCTCTTCTGAACATCTCCACCTGAATATCCTTTGGATACCTTACACTCAACAAATCAAAACTCTTTCTGTTACCCTAGCATTCTCTGTTACACTTGCATTTATTTTGTTGTTAGTGATGCCACCAGCCATCCAGTCTGTTAAGTAAGGAAAATAGTTTCACCTTGTGCTTCTCCTGATGCTGTGGTTCCCATATCCAGCATATTAACAGTAGTGCCATTGCCCTCCTAATTTTATGTGGCCAAATTTCACTAATGCTTTCTTAAAATGGGACTGTAGGTCCTTGCCATGTCTTCCCTAGGCTTTTGCAATAGTTTCATAGTACAATACTTTCCTTGCTCCTTGCTCCAATAGAACAGAACATTCCTTACTCTAAATGTAGAGAAGAACATTCTAGGTGTCGGACTTTTTTTTCATTTTTTTAGAATTTAGTCCTTGTTCCATCATTATAAATACTCAGAAAAATGCCTACTTGTGAGTAGCTAAGTAGGTGGTTTGTGCATTAGGTAGTGGTTGGCCATACTACATCAGCTAAAAAATTGTGTTATTCTTTGTTAATTCACAATGCCTTGAGTCATCTGATTTCCAGTAGTCAGTGATATCTGCCTTTTAACCCTAGCTTTGTATGTTTATTTACCATAAATAGATGAGGAATGTATCCAGTTAGAACTAAGCAGAAGAGAGAGAAGAGAGAGAATCAAGTAAAAATAAGTAACATTATGATTTTTAAAGATTTCATATGAAAATTAAAGTATTCTGTTTTTAAAATCAAGAAGAACTATGGATTTTCATTTTAGTACCAATAGGTGCGAGGAGAGAGAAGCAGCAACTGCATCCAATTCCTGGGAGCTTGGTATTAATGGACCCTGCACAGCCTGTACTTGGAAGTAGTCCAACCCTGTCTACTTGTGCTAAATTGTAGCTCTAATATCTCTGTGGGTTTTGTAATAACATAAATAATTATAATGCATTGTTTTTTATATAGCACCTTTCTCTAAGGAGCACAAAGCGCTGTGTGGACATTATCTCATTAAATTCACAGCACTCTGGGGACATAAAGGAAGGCAGATAATATTGTATCCCCTTTGAACCCTGAGCTGAAAAGGAATTGCTCCAAACAAAAGTAAACAAAAGCAAGATTGAATAAAAGCAAGATTTATAGGAGGATATAAGGTTAGAATTTAAAGATATTGACTGATAGAATTAAAGACAGATTTAAACCTAAAAAAAAAGGAAAAAGAAATTGCTCTAAAGACGGGAAAGTGTCTAGAGTATGCATAAATATCTGGAATGTACATATTAATATGTGGGTACACAAAATAATATTAAAATAATTTAGAAGTTCATAAAACATGATCATTTTAAAAACAACTATAATTTTACTGTAATGACAAAACAAATTTGATATATTACCTTGATGTCTTTTGTTAGTTTTTGTTTTGTTTTCACTGTGTTATCTGCAAACAGCCACTTGAAATTATAGCATATATTTAATTTTGCATTATGTATTTTCACTTAACAATATATGGTAAAGCTTGGATAAATTTAATTCTGAGTAGCTGTATAATTTTCCATGGATGATATACTAAATTCAGTTTCACTGAATCTATCATAAGGTTCTTTCCACTTGTTCACCTAATAAATAACAATAGATCATAAGTCATTTCCTCAGCAGAGAAGTTTTCTAGAAATAGAATTAGCAGATTAATATGGATGTATAAATTTATTAAAAGATGACTGCACAAACATGCTCTAAAATTAGCATGTTATAGAGAAAAGGAAATAAATAAGAAAATAACTACAGGCTATGTTTACAAATTAGCAAAGCAGCTAATTTAAAAGTGAAAATGTTGGTCACTTTTTTGTCTCTGTGTAAAAAGTCATTGGGTTTTATTTTCCATCACATCTTCATTTATTGCAATTACTTTAATAGTGTGGAGCCAGATAGCAGAGAAGGTTGAATTGCATAGAAAACATTAATGTGTACATGATATAAAAAATAGATTTACTTAGATAGACTAGGTAATTTTTCTGCCTTTCTAATTTTAATTTATGTGACCAAATGTTTATGAAAATAATTAGAAAAGTGTGTGTGTATGCATGTGTGTGTATACCTGAAGCACCATTCCAAGAAGGTAAATAACATTTCAAATTTTTCTAATTATAGAGGCACTGGGGAAAAGGATATGCATATAACTATTGTCAGTGAGAGTTTGTTCCATGGTTATCTGATTTATGCCATAGTCATTTACCAAAGTAATTACCTCAAGGATGAAAAATATTGACTTTGGTTAAGATAAACATTTAAAAAATATTGATGATGTGATGTAAATACTGACCAAGGAAACTGCCAGGCCAAAGTTACTCCAGTGGCAATCAATCTGAATGACAAGAATATGAAGTCAATACAAGCTTAACTATGAGTAAGGAATACAGACTGAATCATGGGCTCACAGTTTTGACGTTTTAATCACTTTTCTTGATGGTATTCTGTGGATCTAAATTTGCATGCCCATTTTTATGTTTTATGGCCAGATGCAAATGTGCAGACTGATGTAGGACACCAAAAGCATTTATATTTGCTTACAGAAAATTTTCAACCCATGCTTGATAATATTACTTTAGTAATGATGTTCAAATGATGTGCACTGAGCATGTGGCAATTCAGTATATTGCATTTTCTGTTTTACTACCTCATCAAATAAGCAATGTCTATCTTTGAGGGAAAAAAGACTTAATTTAAAATGTTATAAAAAAAGATCTGTGAAGAGATGATCTTTTAGATAACCTAATGTTAGGTACACCACAGATATCCACTGGAAAAAAGTTCATTTGGTCTGTATTTAAAACTAACAACACAAATTATAAAAAAGATGATCCACTTATTTGGCAATGTCCTATGCCTAAAGCATGGAGTTGATCTACATAGATCTTAGCAGCCTGTGGTCACCATGGAAATGGAAGATTGACAATGGCTGGTTAATTAACTCATTCTCTGGAAGCTTGAGTGAGGTATACTTTCTTTAGTAGGTCCATAGCCTCGACTGTGATACTTTTCTATCATCCTATAATAATGGTATAGGAATAAATTATAGTAATAAGTACTGTTAAACTTGTTTGCCTCTTCTGCTGCAGGATGAGCTTTCATGAAGGCAGGAATTTTGATTTCTGTCTTTGGTGTCCCAGGGCCTGGCATGGTTTCTGGCACATAATAAGCACTTAATAAATATTGGTAAATGATCAAACAGTTTTGTGGGTTTTTTTGTTCCCTGTATGTGGATTTAACCTACCTATTGATGGAAAATATTCAGGAATAAAAATGCGCCTGCACTGAACATGTACAGACTTCTTTCCATATCATTCCCTAAACAATGTAGTATGACAACTATTTACTTATCATTTACATTGTATTTGGTATTAGAAGTTTATAGGAGGATGCACATAAGGAAATGTGCTTTCATTTTATACAAGGGACTTGAGCATCCATGGATTTTAATATCCAAAATTATCCTTGAGCCACAGATACCAAGGGACAATGGTAATGAATGCATATATATGAAAAGTTCACACCACACAATAGTCTACCGTGGACCTTTAACAAAAGATTCTTTGGTGCTCTTACTGAGGAAAAGAGCAAGGAAGAGTTACATAAGATAAAAAATTGTGACATTGTGATATCTAATTTAGTGATTGATAGGCATGATCATACAAGTTAACTCAGAAATACTAAAGTCTATTCCTATTATTATGTTCAATTTCCTACTAGACTGTAAGCTCCAAGAAACCAAGATGTACATGGGCTTTTGGTCACCAAAAATCCCTATTTATTTATTTATTCTTTAAAAAAATTAGAGGATCTAATTCCTTGGATCTACAAGAGTTTATAGTATACACTAGATAACTGAGCACTTGCTTTACTCAGTATTCTCCACTTTATATACGTCTCGGTCATTTTTGGTCTCAGTTCTCAGATCAGACATCATCACTAATTAGACAGCTCCCCAAATGCCCTCCTTGTTATTTTCTCTATCAATCCCTAGTATATTTTCTTTGTAACTCATTTCATTTATTTGACTCTTCACAGTTCTGTTGTTCCCACTAGATTTGAAACTTCTCTATCACTCTGGGTTCCTGTTGCATCCAAGTATACCTCATAGAACCTGTTGCCATAGAACCTGGTGCTGCAGAGGCTCTGTCCTCATAGAGACCTTTCTAAGCCTAGCTAAAGTAGCTTATGCCAGACTATTATCCTGGTTTATTTTCTCTGTAAGACAAATCATTTCCTGAAATTATTCTGTTTATGTGTTTATACTGCATCCAGACTGGAAGTTCCATGTGGGCAGAATCTAGAAATGACATCTGCTTTGCTCATTGCTATATTGTCAATGCTTAGAAGAGAGACTGAAACAATTATTCAGTGTGCAGACATTTAGCAAATATAAGACAGTGACACCAATTAAAACCAGAATAAGCTAAGTAACTCACTTCCTCAGTGCAATATATAAAACTCTTATATAGAATTAGACATGCCTAGGTTGGCTTCTACTCTTCTACTGATTAGCAAAATTGCAGTGGGTAAATCAGTTACCTTCTCTGAACATCAGTGTCTAAATTGCAAAATGGGAAAAGTAATACTTTCCCTATAGAAATGTTTTAAAGAATAGTCAAGGAAATGTATGTGAAGAATTATCCTGGTGCAGAACCTATTTCTTATAGGATCTTCTTGAATAGTAGCTGTTGTTAAAATAGTACATCAATTATATGGCCCAGCAGGAGGTATGATAAGCAGAACACTTAATATTAGAAAAGGCAAGTTTGTTTTCTTTCACTTAAATAACCTTAGAAGCCATCTTTTTATTTTACATCAAAGCTTGAGTAACCTATTGATCAGACTCCTTAATTGTTGGCAAGACCATGCTAAATCATAGACCATTTACCTGAAAAAGAAAACTAGAGCTGGGCACGGTGGCGCACGCCTGTAATCCTAGCACTTTGGGAGGCTGAGATAGGAGAATCGTGAGTTCAAAGCCGGCTTCAACAATGGCAAGGCACTAAGCAGCTCAGTGAGACCTTGTCTCTAAATAAAAGACAAAATGGGGCTGGAGATGTGGCTCAGTGGTCGAGTACCCCTGAGTTCAATCTCTGGTACCAAAAAAAAAAGACAACTAGAAAAAATTTTTAATTATGATGATAATATTTGTTCTTCCCATGGTATGTAGTTGATGCTAGGGAAACACAATTGAAGAAATTTTTCACTGATTCTGAGTTAATTTGCATATCTTGCAGGTGCTTCCGTTAAATAACTAATCATTGTTATTGCCTAGGTATTGTTCCCAAAGATGAGATGTGAAGAAGTCCCCATTTCTGACTAAGACTAATTGAAAGGCAGATGATACATGATTAGTTAAGGGATTTGATTCATGTTTGTAGTTGTTGAAGTGAATTTATCATTAAAGATAAATAGAGTATTAAAAGTCCAGGACTCTCTAATTTGGTAATTTATGGTAGGGACCAGTTGGCAAATCATAGGAACATGAAACTTTTTTCAGAGAACTAATTTCTGAATATAGTCTGTCACCTGAACAGTCTCATAACGATGTTGATTTGCCAACTTCTCTTCTAGTGAGAGGCAATGAATCAAGTGCACCTGGGTTTATATAGAAAAAACATATTAATTGATTTATGTATATAACATTGCAGATATCCATAAAGCAAAGCCTATGGCAACTGGCAAATGAGATAATTTCACATTTATCAATGGCTCACCAACTACAATCCAATGCTTGAAGGCAAAATTTTACGTTTTATGTTTAGTTTTCATTATTGCTTCCACATAGCTTTTCTGTGCATTGAAAGTCAATTTTCAGAACCATAGGCATACCATTTTTTATGAGCAAAATTTTATGAGATATTATCCTGAGGTAGCATGAAATTATTTTCTCATCATTTTTACCTCCTTCCCAAAGCCCACTGTTACTTTGTTTCTACATATGCTAAGAATATTGGTTATAATATTTCTAAGTATAACGTATTTCATTAGATTTCTGATACATTGCAGATATATGATGTGAAGCTTTGAATTCATAGTAACATTATAGCTATACTTTTTAATATTGGTCACACTGATAATTCTGTTTAAAATCAAATGAAAAGATAAACATTGAATGAAATTATTAGTAATTTTATATGTATGAACATTATGTCATCTCCCAACCATAATTATGAGATAAAGACCTAATCTTTGAAAGTGAGGATCCTTATAATACAATAAATTAATCACTCCATTGACATACAGAAAAGGAAGACTTCAAATAAAAGTTTGTTAGGTTGCTATAAAATGTGTGTGTAATTACACTTATGGAATCTCTTCATGTGTTTTTGCTCTGCCTCAAGTCACAGATTTAATACAAAGCTTTTACTACTTTATGGTATGTGCAGCCACAATATGTTAGAAGCACAAATCTTACCATTATGTAAGATCCAAAGAAATATAAAAGTTATGTCTTTTTAGCAAGTTACGAGGTTTGATAACTATTACTAGTGGACCCTAAATCATCCCCAAATCTATTCTCTGCTGTCATAGTGTGTGAGCATGATGGAAAGTATTCTCAGGTGAGAAAACCAAAGGGTAAATACTTTTGGAAGATAATATTCATTACTTGACATATTGTAAGTTTAGATCTTCATCTATGCATTGGCACTAAAGATTCTAAGATGACTGTAAACCACCTAGAGTTAAATGTGCACCTCACCCTGAATATTTTGCAGACTTTGTTAATGTCTTGCATGATAAAAGTAGACCCACGGCCACTCCTTCATTTTTCAATGAAAGTTAGACAGCTTCTGATAATTTGTTTTTTTTCTGTTATGTTTGCCAACATGTATTAAAATGCAACTTATGGGAAAAAATAAATAAATAAAAGCAGTGTTAAAAAGGAAAAAAAAAAAAAAAAAAGAAAGTTAGACAGGATATCTTCCTAATGTGTTCCAAGAAGCAAAATATTCCAGAGAAAACATTATTTCAAGGTGAGCTGCAACATACTACTTTCATTACAGATATAATTTTTCATCAAACAGAAATACATATTAGCATAACAGTTGGCTTTTAGGTGGGAAGATAATTGCCACATTAAACTTGGTAGAAGAAAAAGTCATGAGAAAATTTGATATGGCGAGCAGAAATATCTTTGCAGTTAGTTTGCACTGGGACTAAATCCTTTTGGTACCAATTGTGCAGCTTTGGGCAAACTACTTGACTGCTCTCTGAGCCTCAATTTAATCCCATATAAAATGAGAAAAAATTCTGTCATATATATTTGCATATGGCTTACAGTAGATTAAGTATTTCAAACGGCTGGCACAGAGCAAATTTATAATGAATATTTGTTTGCTTAGTCTGAAATGAATATGAAAATATATCCAATCTCATAAATAGGACTTTGTGAATATTTCTCAATAACATAAATGGGGATAAAATGGAATATAGTTCATGGGTTACTGATTTAATTTCCTCTGATCTCTTTCTTACTAGTAATCTGTTGGGTCACATGGAGGGGGTGAATTCCTATAATCACCATGGTATATAACTGTAAAAGTAAGAACTTAATTTTTTTTTTGCTTATTAAAATCATTTTATATTTTTTGAGTATATATGCTTTGTATCTAATCAGCATTTAATAACTGTTGAGTTTGTTTATTAGTAATGTCATACCATTCTGTGAGAAACTTGAATATGTCATTGGGAACTTCTTTGAGAAATGTATACCTCACATTGAGGTCACATTGTATAAAGGTTTTATGAAATCTACAGGCCATACCCACTGTGGCTGCATCAGACTTTCCTGAATGGATTATATGAAGATATGCAGTTGCTGACATGGAAGATTCTTACCCCAGCATGTAATTCTGTTTTCCAAAAGGATTCAGGGTGACAGAATATCTCTCTCACAGGTGTTGAACAAGGAAAGCAATGCATGTTAGACTTTTGTTGGCCATTGACCTCTGAACTAACAATAGTTTTAGAAAATTTTTCAATTCACTGAGGATATAATTCTGAAACAAGAAAATGTATTCTATTCTTTCCATCCCTCTAACCTACCCCAATATATCTTGTTTTCCTAGTCTTCGGTTTCTTAGTTGAGGGTGGATAATTTTTCTCTAGAGCTCAAACAATGAACACTCTTGACCTAAAATTCATTGAAGACAGGCAGGGAAGGTCCGGCAGTTCAAATTCATTGCTTTAAAGGTTTTACTTTCTGTTACATGTTATCATTGAGTGGTCCAGAGGGTCAGAAGCAGGGGCTCTGAGGTTGTTCTAGAGCCTGAAGTCTTTACTAAGACAGATGAAAATGGAAGGAAACCACACTGGGTACAGAGAAGTGAGGACCCAGCCTCTTGTTTCTAAAATCCTGCTGTATTCAAGAAATAGAGACTCAGCCTATTTTTGCTTTTTCAGAAAAATTGCCATTTTGAGTATGCAGATAGTGAGGGTCAGAATGTTTAACTACTAGCCAAAGCAGTAGTGACCAGTAATCAGTACTGATTAGACACTACCCAGTAGAAATGGACAACAGCTGTAAACAACCAGTTGTCCATACTTGTGTAAACCAGTTTTTAACCACTGGTCATTGCAAAACTACTGAAAATATTAAAGGGAAATCACAAGTCTCAGACTCCACTAGTCTACAATTCACTCTATTTTATACTAAGAAGATCATTTGAAGCTGGGCGCAATGGCGCACACCTGTAATTCCAGCACTTTGGGAGGCTGAGACAGGAGAATCAAAATTCAAAGTCAGCCTCAGCAACAGCAAGGTGCCAAGCAACTCAGTGAGACCCTGTCTCTAAATAAAACACAAAAAAATAGGGCTGGGGATGTGGCTCAGTGGTCGAGTACCCCTGAGTTCAATCCCCAGTACCAAAAAAAAAAAAAAAAGAAAATCATTTGAAACTAACCTAATCATGGCCTCTCCTCAGTCATTGCCTTTTTACCCTATTCCCACTTACAGCAAAGCTCCTAAAAGTTCTATATGTATTGGCTCTACTACTTTACTTTTTTCATTTTCAATATTTGTGATTTTATTTAAATTAATTTTTAACTGATATATAAAACATAAAAATTGTACATAGTAATGTGATGCCATGTAATATTTCAATACATGTATACATTGTGTGATCATATAAGTAGTAAATGTTTGATTGAGATCATAAACATTTATTACTTATGTTTAACAAAAATATTCAAAATATTTTTCCAAGCTTTCTGAGATACACAGCAGTTATATAGACATATAGACATAGTACAGTATCTGTAGTCACCCTGTGGTGCAAAAACACACCAGAACTTCTTATTCCTAACTGTAGCTTAATACTAATCAATCATACTTTGTCCTTCCCTCCTTCCCCTCCACCCTTCCCAGCCACTGGCAACTACCATTCTACTCTCAACTTGTATGAGATTAATGCTATTAGATCCACATAAAAGTGAGATCATGTGGTACTTGTCTTTCTCTGCCAAGCTAATTTCACTTATCTCCAGTTCCATCCAACTTGTCATAAATGACAGAATTTCATTCTTTTTATGGCTGAATAGTATTCCCTTGTGTTTATGCAGCACAGTATCTTTATATGTTCATCAGCTGAGAACACTTATGTTCTTGGCTGTTGTAACTGATGCTGCAATACACATGAGAGTGTAGATTTGTTTGACATATTGATGTATTTCCTTTGGGTATATACATAGGAGAGGGTTGCTGGATCATATAGTGGTTCTATTTATAGTTTCTTGAGGAACCTCCAGATTGTTTTCCATAGTCAATGTACTAATTTGCATTCTCCCCAATAGTGTGCAAGTGTTTATTTTTCTTCACATCCTCACCAGCACTTGTTATCTTCTCTTTTTGATAGTTGGCCCATTCTTACTGGAATAAGGTGATATTTCATTTTGGTTTGAACCTGCATTTCTCTGAAAATCAGTGATGTTGAACATTGTTTTTAATATACCTGTTAGCCATTTGTGCATCAACTTTGGAGAAATGTCTATTTAGATCTATTGCCCATTTTTTATTGAGTTATTTGCTTTTTTGCTATTGAGTTTTTGGAGTTCCTTATACATTCTGAATGTTAACCCCTTGTCAGATGAATAGTTTGCAAATACTTTCACCCAATCTTAGATTGTTTGCTCTGATGATTATTTATTTTGCTATGCAGAAGCTATTTAGTTTGACATAATTCCATTTGTCTATGTTCACTTTTGTTTCCTATGCTTTTAGGGTCTCTTCAAAAAAAAAAAAAATCCTTGCCCATTTCAATGTCCTGAAGTGTTTCTCCTAGGTTTTCTTCTAGTAGTTTCATTGTTTTGGGTCTTATGTTAGTCTTTAATCCATTTTAAGTTGATTTTCATAACTGATGAGAATTAGGGCTCTAGTTTCATCTTCTGAATGTGTATACTCAGTTTGCCCAGCATCATCTATTAAAAAGACTGTCCTTTCTCCAGCTGCCTATACATGTCATTTCATTTTCTTTTGGACCAACTCCAATTATGTTTTTGTCCTTCACTTTTGCTTCCTCTGGAGCACAGAGGTATTGTCAAGACCGACAATCCTCATACTGCCAAATCTAATGGCTTATATTCAGTCTTATTTTTCCTCAAACCTTCAGGCATATTGGGCACAGTTAACCACTCCTTCTTGCTTGAAACATTTTTGTTAATACTGGCTTCTAGGACATGACCGTTCTTTTCAGGTTACTTTACTAGTTCCCCTTCCAGATGCTAAATGCTGAAGTGTCTCAGTGTTAGGTCCCTGGACCTCTACTTTTGGCTTCTATACTTTCTATGTGATTTTATCCAGTTCTGTGACCTTAAGTCAATAGCTATACTGGTGACTCCACATCTGTATGTCTAGACTCAGTCTCTTCCCTAAGCTTCCCAACCACCTACATAATACTTCAGCTTGGATGTTGGATTTTTCTCTTTTCTGCTGCTGTAACAGAATACCATAGACTTAGTAAATATAAGCAATAGAAGTTCATTTGACTCATTGTTTTAGTCAACGTTTTTGCTTCTGTGACTAAAAGGCCTGACAAGAACAGTTTTAGAGGAGGAAAAGTTTATTTGAGGGCTCACAATTTCAGAGGTCTCATTCCAGAGACACCTGATTCTATTCCTCATGGCTTGAGGTAAGGCAGAACATCATGGCAGAAGAGAGTGCCAGAGGGAAGCAGCTCATATGATGATCAGAGAGCAGGGGGAGTCCACTCACCAGATACAGCATATATACCCCAAAGGCACGCCCTCCAGTGACCCACTTCTTCCAGCCACATGCTACTCACCTTCAGTTGCCACTCAATTAATCCATCAGGCAATTTACTGTTTGAGTTAAGGCTCCCATAACTCGATCATTTTTCCTCTAAATCTTCTTGCATTGTCACACACATGAGCTTTTGGGGGACATCTCACATCCAAACCATAACTCTCATGGTTCTAGAAAGTACAAGAACAGGGCACCAGCATCTGGGATGAGTCTTTGTGCTACATCATAAAATGACAAAAGGGCAAACAGGCACATAATAATGACATTACTCCATTATCACTTTTTATAGGTCCCATCTCTTCATATATAACAATAACAATTAAATTTCAGCATGAGTTTTAGAAGACAGATTCCAACCATCACAGATATCTACTAAGTTTTCCATATCAGCATATTCTAAATAGCTCTCTGAATGTCTTTTTTTCTTATTTTATTTATTTGTTCTATTTAGGCTTACGTGTTAATGGAGTGCAATTTGATTCATTGTACATAGATAGAGGATAACATATCAATTCTCTAGTTGTAAGTTGTATAGAATCACAACATATATGCAGTCATACATAAAGTTAGGGCTATGATGACCATCATATTCCACCACCTTTACTGTCCCCATGCCCCCTCCCCCCTTACACCCCTGTGAACAGAGATCCACCATTGTTCCCATG
>CM053403.1:64937093-64967558 GCA_028644305.1 Xerus rutilus | reverse complement strand
CTCTTTCTTAAAGTAATCTTTTGCTACTTGTAATTGCTCTCTTATCTCTTTGTTAGAATGATCGATGGTTGCCTTTATTTGCTCTCCTATTTCTTTGTTGGATTGATCAATTTTTGCCTGTAATTGTTCACTTATGTCATTCTTTAGTTCGCTGATCATTTTAATTATGTACATTCTGAATTCTTTCTCTGACATTTCATCAACTGTGCTGCCAATGGATTCTGTTACAGTGGTATCCAGGTTTATTTGGGGCACTTTCTTCCCTTGTTTTTTCATGTTGATTATGTATCTTCCTTTCTTGAAATACCAATCTGAGGTATTGTGGCTTCTATCCTATAATCTTGTATTGACACTCCAGATTATCTGTGTCTCACCTTGGAGCTACTTCTGTTCTCCCAGTGTCCCCAGATGGGCACTACTGTCACTGAAGTTGGTGGTGGAGGTAGTGGACGTACCTCTAGAGGGCAGTGGGAGTGGCCTTGGCTGTGCTCCTGTAGTGGCCCCTGAGGGCAGTTTTGCCCCTCTCTTGCACTTCTCCTGGTGAACAGGAACTCTGGAGTGGAACTAGAGGCAGGCTCAGGTCTCACTTAGGCAGGGTCACAAGCTGGAGAGTCTGTGTGCGACCCTTACAGTGAGTGTGAGCTCCCTTGGGGCTGGAAGCTAGCAGGTTCTAGTCTGCCTTCAGCTGGGCACCCCTGGCATTCCCTGAGTGTAGTTTTGGGCCTTCTGTCTTGCCTGACCACAGGAACTCTGGAGCGGAACTGAGGCAGACCCAGGCCACCCTTGGACGGGGATGCCTCTGCTGGTATCTCTGGAGTGACTCTTGCCCTGAATTTGGGTTCCCCAGTGGCTAGAGGTAGCAGTCCCTGGTCTCCCTTGGGCTGGACAACTGTGGAGGTTCCTGCACTCTCTGTCTTACCTGCTGCCCCATTTTCTGAAAGTGGATTGGTCCCCCAATCTCCTCCTTGCCAGTAAATTCTATTACCATTTACCAGTTGCTCCAACCAGTTGTAATAACTTCAAAATGCATCTTGACCTGACCATCGGGTTGCCCTTGTTTTATCCACATCATTTCACACCTGAACTACTGCAGCAGTCTCCTGGGTGGACTTTATTCCTCCTACCACTCTCCACATCATCCACAGTCCCATATCCACTCTGGCCTCTGCTCCTTGAACACTAAAATATCCCATCCTTCCTGCTTCAGGGCCTTTGTGCTTGTTTTCCCTTCTAGCTAGTATTATCCTCCCCCAGAGCTTTACAGGGCTTCCTTTTCATGTGAACCAGTACTCTTTCTAGAAGTACTGCAACTGAAATAGCACCCATGACAACTCACTACTTTCCATTCCTTTCCCTGCCTCACTTCAGAACACTTATCACTATTTGACATCATATTATATCCTCATTTTCTGACAGACTGGTCTGTGTCCCCAACAAGAATATATGCTCCATTAGAAAATCCTGGAAAAGTAATAGAAATGAAACCACTATAAGGAATTCTAAAGACTTTATTTTTACCACCCATCTGACATTTAGATCAACTTCATACACTTTCCATTGTTTGTGAGGTGAGCATTTATATATTGAATCACATTTTCCCACTGATATCCATTATCATTATTTTTTCATGGAGAAAAATGACCTCAATATTACATAAAGAATTTATGAAGGACAATAATATCTACTCTTTTGACAGTATGCAATTAATTTTCCTGAATAGCCCATAGAAGAAATGAGTCATTCAGACAATTGAATGTGACCATTGCTGGCAGCATATGTAAAGCCAGAGCAGACACTAGAGCAGTGGTATTTTGTACCAAAGGTGCAAATATAATGAAGCACAGAATAAGAAGGAAATTCCTGCTATTGTGCTACAGCCAGTATCTGAAAAAGAACACAAAGAATGTGTTGTTTAATAATGTTCTTTAACTAGATTTCATTCTTTTCTTATAAGAATAATTATTTTTTGAGTAAAATACATCAATTTATCATATAGTTAACATTTGTTCTTCTTAAAAAGTGTGAAGTAGATCAAATTGGAAGACTATGTAAAATGACTCAGTGCTGAGCATTCCTTTAGACTTTGCACTAACTTTAGTTATCAGTAACTTTTCTTAGCCAAAGGCTTGCTCCCTCCCTTTTTTAATGGGAGTCAAGATGTTGAGCACTCTTGCCTTCTCTACTGGTGAACTGCGGTGCCCTAGTAAGGGGTATTGATTTTCCATTATTCCTGGATGCCACATGATGCATTTCCATTAGTTGTAAACACTTATAAGACTGACTTCTATTTTGTCCTTCATCACATCAGTCTGTGAGGGCAGGACATCTGTACATGAGGCTCAGTGCATTTCATCAGACACGTTTCCATCTTGGTGCTTAAAGGAATGATGCTTTCAGGTGTCTAGGTGTAATGAAACTTCTTTTTAAAAACCCACTGCAACCTTGCCACAGCCTTTAGGCAAGTTCTCTAAAAAGTAATAGATTGTACTTAGTTTTCAGACCTGCTCTGGGGTTGACTTATTTGTTTTTTTATATAGACATTAAACTAATACTTACATCCCACTGGTAAATGTTGTCTTTGAAATTAGCCAGGAGAATTTATATTGGCTTTTGTGAGTAAAAAACAATACTGATGAAGAAAATATGTTATACAAACACTAAAATATAAACCCCTAATATAAATTCTATTTTAAGCCACAATAATATTGAGAGTTCTTTAGGATACACAGAAATACATGAAAGAGTCAAGTTCTTTAAAACATGTTGAGTAAAGGTTTATAGTTCAGCTTGGATTTGTTTTAGTGATGAATGAGGTCTGCCATCTCTACTACTAGTTGACAAAGCCTGCTTCAACCAGAAAGCCAAGACTTTTCCTCCAAAGTCTTTAACTCTTCTATATAGCCTATTTGACTCCTAAAAGAAAACTACAAAAGGTTATGGAATACATTTGCTCTTCAGGAGAAAAACAACAGTGAATATTAAGAGAGTATCAGAATACAACATATGAGAAAAGGGCCGATGTCAAAGGACATCAAGAAGTGTCCTGCACCTCTCTTCTGAAGTCCTTCACATCTGCCAGGGTGTGTCTTGCATTCCATTTTGCCTTAACGCTGCTCCTACTGTGTGACGCCATCCCTCCACCCTTTCCAAATCATAGGCTCCTTTATAAACTCATTCCTTTTCTCCAGTTTGGTCACACATCTCATGAGCTTCTTTGCAAATGGAAAATTGAAAGGGGGCTCCTACTTTCCCTCCCCCAACACACACTTTTAACCAACTTCCCAAACATTTACAAGCTCAGCTCACAATATTTACACTTGGCCTTTGCTCCCTCTGATAATCTATTCTCTTCTTTCTTATGTTATCTTTGGCAAATGACTCAGACTTTTTGTTACTCTCATACGATTGCAGTATACCTGGTTAATTTAAAAAAAAAAAAGTAAGAACGAATTTCTTCATAGTAATTAATCTTAGGTGATGTGAAACATTTATTTGCAAAAACAAGTTTTTGTTGTGTTGTTTCTGTTTAACTACATCCATCTGTGTTTCCATTTACATGAAACCCAAAATGGATTGTTGTATAACTTTCAGAGCACTCCATTCATTAATTAACAAATATTTGAGTTCTTGCTCTATGCTGAGCCCTATTTCAGGTATGGGAAACACAGCAGTGGACAAAACAGGAAAAAAATTCCTCTAAGCTCCCTGGAGCTTACATTCCAGTGGGGGAGACAGGCAATAAACAAATAAATAACAAAACCTACTGTTTGTCAGGGCTTCCAAGGATTAATTCAGCTGAATGATACTATGGCAACTTTGCCAATTAGAAGAAGCACAGATTTGCTGAAAGAAATCAGGCAGTCTAGTTTCTTAATAAGAAACAAAAATATCACCCAAAGCATAAGTACAATTCTTCAGGCCACCACTGCTCACTGTCATCTAAAATCCTGTTGCTAGGACACTGCTAAGCATGGAAAAGCTAAGGACACTTTACAAGCTGGGAAGATCTTTGGCAAAATGTTCTGATATTCAGGGATCTAAATTCAATTCTAAAGATTAACAAAGAAGGAAAGAAATATATCTATAAAGCTGACTTTTGAAATAATCTGAAATTTAATAATCTAATGTCTATAAAGAAGAGGTATATAAATTACTACATTGAAAAATGCTTGGTTTTTTTTTTAGTAATAATCTATTGTCAATTCAGTTCTAAAGAGTTACCAGCTTTTCATTAAAATCTAATTTCTTTCTTAGTTTCCTCAAACAACATGTGACTAATCTTTAACCCAGAAAATATAACTTCTGTTCTGATACTATGGCTTTAGTTTTGCGGGATAGAGTAATCAGTGTTATTACATTTTTATTGTCAAATACTTCCCTAAATAGAAATGAGGTCTCTTCATTTGATTTGGGAAATTGAATGCTAGTCAGGGAATTCAAAACAGTGTTGGTTTCAAGCTCAAGTTCCTCTGAAATAGTACCAAGTTCTTTGCCTTGACCCTGAGGCATGGATGGTAATGAGAAAGCACTGGGAAATGATGAATCCAGGATGTCCTGAGTCGAGCTTGCTGATGTACTTAGCATTGTCCTGAAATTCTATCCAACTGTGGGCCATGAATAATAGGGATCAGTAGTTGCTTTTTATTGCTATAGGCAGAAGTAAACCATAGTATGTAAGAAATAAGATTGGATATATATCATGACACTGCTCATTTATTTTTATATGGAAATATGCCTATCTGAATGAAAATTAACTGTTTCTTATATATGAAGCAGATGCAAAGCTAGTAGTCTGTTCACATTGTGGACATCATCATGAACTGATGAGAACCAGAATAGCATAATACCATGCACCTAAATAATTCTCACACCACTGAACCACAAATCTGAGACCTCTGCCAGTTATTGCTGGATTTAATGGCAGAGAACAGTAAGAAGGTTTTGAATTACTAAACACTGATAACACTTTTTGAAGAACAAAATAAATGAATATTTCATAATGTGCATTTCCAAGATGGGCCTGTTGTCTAACCTGGGCTTAGTAACTAAACACATCTTGCTTATCATTCTCCTAATAAGTACTTTATCTTGTGTTCAAAATATGCATTTTTACATTTATGCATAAGAAAGGAAGTCATGATTCTCATAATATATACATATTTAACCTGTGTATAAAACTGGCTGTGCACCCATATTCACGATGCCAAGACTCTCTCAGGGTTTGCTGTCAATCACCCATTGGTGAAACCACCTGCCTCATGGCAGCCTGATAGAAGCCAACAGTCTCTGCAGCAGTTGCTCCATGGAGAAAGAATTAAAACTGGTCTTCTATTCACATTAGGGTCAGATAAATGGCAGCCCTCTGGGGTTGAGGGGAGAAAGTTTAAAACCTTATGACAGTGGTTCTTGGTGAGAGATGCGTATGGGTTCATTGGTGCTTCTCATTCAGAACACAAAGCAGGTAAAAATAAATCCAGCTGTGAATTAAAAACAGAAAATAATGTTACTTTTCATGGTTAGTGACAGCCCAGCCTGGCAGAAAGTCTGGGTTCTTTGGAACCAGTTAAAACTTGGGCTCTGCTGCATGACATTTATTCCACTCTGGACAAATAACTTCTCTGAGGCAAATCTTCACCCATGGATGGATATATTAATTAGTTTGATTGTGGTAATTATTTCATAATATATACATATATCAAAACATCACATTGTGAACTTAATTTAGTACATATGGTTTTTATTTGGACACTATACCTCAATAAAACTAGGGGTAATGTGTCAATAATAACAAGCTTTCAGTATCATTTTGAATGTGTGTGTAGATAGATAAGCAGATGAGGAATTTAAATTCACATACACAGTAAGAATATACATCCTAGGATGATATTAGAACATTGCAAATGCTCAATAATTTATAACACAAATGTCCATGGGTTTTCTCAGCCTTTGGTTATGCATGTTGCTGGCTCACTCTCCTATATGCATAGAAGTCCTTCTCTGCACCATTTAGATCTCCCACAGTTATTTCTGGAGGTCACTACAGTGCGACTCCCATTGCACAAGGAAACACTAAAGTCCTATTCGTCTTCCTCATGAAGCCACTCCCATATGCTTCTGAAGCAGGTGCTCCTCCCTATGGCCCTGAGCTGGGTGAGTCTCTGCTCTGGCCTAAATCCCATCCAGAGGCATGATGACGGGGACAAGCTGTGCAAGGGATGAAGGCAAAAAGATGATAAATTTTTTTCTATCCTTTAGATCTTAAAGCCACCAACTTGTGACCATTAGAAAACAGATAAGCTTCTTCTGCTTTACTCTCAGAATAAACCTGACCTTGGAATCATGCTAGGAAATCAACTATGCACATTGGTCATCTCCATGGCTTTCCCTTCTGTGCCAATTGCTGTTCAGGCATCACCTCATTCTCCCAAAAGACCTGTGATGTTGATATTTTCAAGAGCAATCTGTAGAGGAAGAGACTAGAATCTAGGAAGGCTCAGAATACCATCCTCCTCCTTTTCCTGCCTTTTAAAAATAAATAACCAAGGTTTCACTAGCCTCAGACATACATTTTTCCATTAAGATGAGCTCAAAATGTTCTGAAAAAATGGTAGTGATTCTTACCATCCCAACCCAAGTCAAGTTAGGCCAGAGTTTACACTGATTCAAGAATAATGAGTCTGAAGAGCTACGTAGAGTAGGAGTTGAAATGTAATAACTGGAGTAGTTGAAGCAGAGATTGGAGGCAGGGAGTTAGGAGATCAAGAGTTTAGATAAAGCAAAACATGATTATTATAAAAAACAAAATAGAAGGGGTAGATCTGGGAGACTTTATGAGTAAGACATCATCATTTTTGCATTATGCTCTTTTGCAAAAAATTTTTATATGGTACCAGCTATTCTTCTCATATCTCAATCCCAAGCCCCTGCCACTGACTCCCTTCCCTGATCTTTTTTTAAGAATCCCCAAAGTAAAGTCATCTTCCACATAAACACCAGACTTTTTCTTCTCCTTTTTCCCTCTATTCCCCATTTCCTTGACTCTTCTTTCTATCTCCAAGTACAGGTGGGAAATAATTGAGAAACCATTTTTTAGTGAATGGAGTTTTGATCGCAGTCCACAAAAGATATTGCTTTCAAACCAAAACCAATTTCACACCCAGTAGAGAAGTTCAGTTTCACAGAAGGAAAAACCAAATGGGAGCATCTAAGAAATATCTTTCTAAAAAGAAGCCAATTCTAAATACAATGGCCCAATTACCACCAAGAAATATTCTTTTCCTTAAGCCAAGAAATAAAAAGAGGATTGCTGTATTGATAATGAGGTGTCATTTATCCAGGGCAAGTAAAAGATATTCTAGTTACAAGTCATTTTCTTTTCCAAGCATATGTTTTCATCAGTTATATTTTAACAAAAGCCTAAATTTAATATCAATTTTCTTTGGCAAGTAGCACAGAAAGAGCAAAGATGGTATTAGTGAGGGAAAAAAGGAAGGCAAATGCTACCATACAACCTTAGCCATTGTTCACAGGTACCATTACCAATCCATCTTTTACTAATGTTATAGATCAAAATACTCCAAATTCATTCAGCCTTAGTTCTTTGGGTTTTCTGAACTTTCCAAATGACATGTATATTTGCTGCTGGTATCTGAAAGATGAGGGGAGGTGAGACCAACATGAGATTTACACACACACTGATAGAGAAGATGAATGCTGCATCATTTCATTTTTTTTTTCTTGTGTGCTTTTTTCTTATTGTCACCTTGAAATGATCCCTAGATAAGGAACCTGATAGACTCTGAAGGCTTTCCTGGTTACTCCATTCTCCTTTCCACAAGGCTTATTCTCCTTTAGCTAGCTTGCTCAAGGGAGAGGGGAATGGAATGAATATGGAAACTCCTAAAAAATTCAGGCAGTACTATTAGCAAACTTCTGTCAGTTACATAGGTAGAAGTCTTGGATAAAGTTAACTATTTTACATTGAGCTAATGGATTGAAGCTTCAGATTTTGTTCATGACTTCAGTATTTTGTTCATGACTTTCATATTCAAGTTGGTTAAAAATATTTTTTAATTTCTTATTTGTTCTAATTAGTTATATATGATAGAAAAATATCAAATATAGCACTGATGATTTTATGATAATTTAGTTATTAAAGCATAATTGTGTATATTAATGCCTGTGAATCCATCTCAAATGTTTCTTCAAATTGAGTGTATTGTTTCTTTACATACTCATCATGAACTTTTAATTTAGTGTCTCCGTCTAAAAACCAAGAGCAGATGAGACACCTAAAACTGTACTGATTTGTATCTATTTCCCTTCCTTCTGAGAGAGTCATCCTGTCTAATTTTGCCTTGGCAACAAGGAAATAACTAATGTCAGTGTGGGAATTAGTTCCCTGTTGGTCTCTCATGCCACCATGTCAGGTCCTCCATCTTTTGGCTTAAATTGATCTGAATTCCAAGAGATGGGGACAGGAATCTTTTGTGTTGTACATTCTGAACAGTTGCTAGCAGAGATGATTAATAGAAGCCCCTTGGTATAAGTTGAAGAACTTGGTTAAGTGAATGAAGTCCTCTTTACTTTGTCTTTTCCTACCACACGTTAGTAAGGGGTTCATATTTTTGAAAAATAGCAAAACAATATATAACAAATTTATTTCAAATTTATTAAATACAGATCATTTCATTCCTCTAAAAATGTAAGATCAGCTGCAGAATGCAAGAGATAAACATATATAGATATAAATCATTTCTGTGTTAGTTTCTTATTACTACATTAAAGAGAAAATCTAAGAATCTAAGTTATGACTTAATTTTGATTTTGAATGCATACTGCTACCAAATGTACATAAAATAACTATCACAGAATGAAACTGATACATCCGACAGCTGGCTGCATTTAAATGATTTTAAAATGAGTACTTTCAAAAAGTCGGTTTTGGAAGTTTTTGCCACTTGGGAATGAAACAAATCACAAATATGATTTAATGTTGATTTTCTCCAACAGGACTGGGAATTCCCCCACTTCATGGGAGATGTTGATGTAAACCTCCCTGGGTTGCACACTCCTCACATGCAGTTCAAGATTCCTTTCTTCCAGAAGATCTTTAAGGAGGAATACCGCATTCACATAACAGGTATGTTATACAACTGAAAACTATTTGATTGTCTCCTAGCCACTGTTTGCTATAAACAAGCAAACCAAAACATTTGAGAAGCACACATTTAATTTTCTCTCTCATTTAACAATACAAGGTGGTTCATGTTGGCTGGGGACTGAGCATCATAAATCGGAGACTGAAGGCCTTGACAATATCAGTGTTAACATCCAACAGGCAGATGAGGATAAAAAGAATAGGGAAGATGATGAAGACTTCCCTGTTGTTTAACCACCTTGGCCTGAAAAAAGAAACGTGTCACCTCCACTCATGTTCTGATTGCGATAAGTAGCAGATACTCCTTCTTGGAGTTAAAAAGAACAGGGGAGCACAGACCCCTGTCAGGTTGCCATGTTGTAGCATTCCAGTATATGATTATGGATGGGGAAGGGGACACATCTTTGAAACAGGTAACACTCTGCCACTCTCCATGTACCGTGTGTCGTTGATCTTACTCATTGGGTAATTTCTTTTCTCACAAGGTTTGGTATACATTTTCAACATTAAAACTTCATTTTCTACTGAGATCAAGGACAATGGAATTCCAATGCTCCAATCAGTTCATATGCCATTATGGAGTTAAGACACTTACCCATTCATTTTGTTAGTGTCCTACTTCTGTGTCTCAGGATGGGTTTGTCTTAAGTGATTCTTTTACAGACCCCCCAGAGTATTTCATTTTCAAATATTTCCTGCTTTTGAAATGACTAAAATATGATCTGTTATAATATTCTTTCATGACATCTTAGTCATTCTTGTCTGAAAAAAAAGGCTTCCTGGAGTTACATTTTATATTTCTTTTTCTTTATAACAAGAAGCAGACAGCTGAATTATCACAGATAAATTGGCATTAGCTCCCAAGCTGTTCAAATGCAAGGAATGAAGGCACGTGTGTTTTAAGGACAATGGCCTAGGATCCCACACCTGCTATAATAAAAACTGCTGAAGAACTGTGCTTACACTACCGTCTGTGCTGCTGAATAAAAATAGCCCAAGCACAGAAAACCTTAACATCTGAGAACTGCAGAAAACCTTTGCTTCCCAGCTTGGAGGCTTTTTTTTGCTTTGAGAGTGAGGCGACCTTCCTAAATTGGAGAATGAGCTCATGAATAGGGAAGATGGAGCAGGTTTCTTTTCCTATTCAAAATGAATGAGTCCCATCTATTAAATTCACTGGGTAAATCAATCAATTTGAGTTCAGGTCACATAGTGTGGTTTCTGAGTCCCCACTTAATCTCTGCAGCATGCTACCCTCTCGGACTTCTAAAACAGCTATCATACACATGGCATCAGCATATCCCTTTGGGTGGGCTTTTGCCTGGACCATCTGTTCTAGCTACCAGCTCTTGTCCCAGGCTATCACTGTGCTAATATTGTCTCTGACTATCAGAATGCCTGTCAAAAATATACTGCTTAAGTGCAGAACATTGGGTTAAGGCAAAAAAAAAAAGCAAGCACGAAAGAAAACAATTGAATAACACATTAGTAAAAAAAAATTGAGCTGTTAAAAATACTTAATTTAATTTAGGGCTGTTTCACATGGCTTTGTTATTATATACACTGCCCTTTATTGAAAGGGGAAGATTCAGGATTCATAATAAGCAATGTTTACAGAATTTTGAATGCTTCTTGAAAAGATGAATACAAAAGTATATCAAAAATTATCTGAAGTGCCTTGGAAGGGGGACATGCACACAGGACTCCCTGAAGCTCCAGTGTCATTAGCATTGAAGTAAAGCCCACAGTACATTTAGAGAAAAGCAGACACTTGACTTCAAACCTTTGCCCCTCTCCCAACATTATTTTCTAAAAACTGTAAAGGAAGAAAAACTACTTAATTTTTTGTAATGGAGATTGCACATAAATAATGTTTGTCAGAAGGTGGGAACATAGACACATCACTGGAGGACCCTCATATGGATTATTGGGCTCCATCCCTAATGGTTCTGACCCAGAGATCTGGGAAAGGGCCAGGGGATGAGACTTCCCCAAGTGACACTGATAATTTAGAAGTGCTCCTCTTTGATGTAGAATCCACAGATGAGTCCAGAATGTCTCCATGAAATTGGCCATGAAAATAATTGTTACTTAAATCTACTGGGAAGGCCTTTGAGGATTCGGGAGTTTAAATTCAAAATAAAGTAGAGTAGGTGAGGGCTTTGCCATCAAGGATTCCACCATTAACTCTGATTTGTGGTAAATCCAGTTTGTTCACATGCATCCACAGACCCATTATTGAAATACCTGGGAAAATGGCTACAGGTTTGCTGGCTAAAGAAAGAGCTCTTCCTCTCTTGCGCTCTGTTTCTGTTGCTACCTCCTTTCTGTTAATCAACTGAAGAAGCTTGCAAGATGCAGAGGTTACTATGGAACAGCATCTACTCCTGAAGGGCCTTCTACTTTATCTCACTTTGTAAGACAATTGTTTCTGGGAGAAAAGCTTAGATAAAATTTTCAAGGTACTGTGCTTTGTCATTATTTTAATATTCTCCATAGTTAGTTGGAAAAATTTCTTGCAAGTTTCCATGTAAACTGCAAATGCTTACTTGTTGACCAGCTGCTTCCAAGTTTGTTTTGTTTTTAAAGGACACTTCAATGCTTTCCTTAATAAGCAAATATAGTATCACACTGGGATGGGTAAGCATGAAACCCTCTATATCCATCACAGATCTCAAACTTTAGTGCATGCTAGAATTACCTGGAGAGCTTGTTAAAAATAAAAAAAAGAAAAATCCATCAGTCGTATGTACACCCAGGATCTAATGCCTGTGCTATGTGGGCAGAGCCTTGAATTCAGCATTCTCTCTGACACCACAAATGGTAACAGGGCAGGCAGCCAGAGGAGCACTCTTAGAGAAATATTGCTGCTGGGAACCATTTGTATAGACAGAATTCCTCTAAACTCAGCTTTTATTCATTTTCATATGCAATTGTTAAAATCAAAAGCCAATGTGCACAATGCAAATTCAATAGAAAACGGGTGACCAGTGAGAAAGGCACATGGCAGAGTCCTTCCTTCCATAAGCTGGTAAATTCAGAGCTGAATCCAACAGAAATTGTCTTGAAATGGAGAATGATCAGGGAAAGGTGCTAGTCTGGGTGTCCACAGAGGAAGCAGAGGCCAGGGATAGGAAGGAACCCTGTGGACCCCTACATAGTTTCCTCCATTGCTTTATCTGCCTGTGTTTGTTCTGCACTAGAAGAGCCTGCGCAAGGACAGCCAAGGGTCTTCCAGAGTCAGAGGTGGCCCCACCTTGGCCCCAGCTGCCATGTTTGTATGACCTAGACAAGGCATTCAGCACATTCTGAAGCAACTGAGGGTAAAGGTTTGATGCATGTGCTACAGCTCTGTATTTATTGGTGGTGTGGCCCTCCCTCATCAAGTTCCTTAACTTCTCAGAGTCTCACTTTCTTATCTCCTACATGGGGACAGTGATGGTAATTACCCCATAGAGTTGTGAGAATTAATGAACATGTGAAGGTCCTTAAAACACTGCCTGCTCTGTAGTAAGCTTTCACTATTTTTTACCTGAAGTTTTTACTTTCATTCACCCAGAGCATGTGTTTCTTATTTAATTCTAAACATTGGGTAGCCTGAGAAAGAGATCTTTTACCATTTATCCACTATTCTGAGTGCTCTGCTGTTACCTACTGTCATGAGTCCTCAGGCAGAAGAAAGCTGGAATGGAAAATGCTCTCTTCCAGTGAAATGCTCTATGCAGAAGGTATCTGACACTGATGAGTTCCCACTGACATTTTTAAAGCATTTAGGATTTGAGTATTTTTTTAATCCTGATTCCAAGCTTGCTTTATTTATGCATGTCAGAAATAACTTGAATTGTTGCATCTGTTTAGCTCATCTGGATCCCCCTTGACAGATGGTTTGCTGCAGTATATATGAGCTTTCATTTTATAAGCTTATAAAAATAAATCATCTTTATCCAAGGCTATGTTAAAACATATTTTTTCTTGGAATTTTGACTTCGGCTAACAAAGGGATAAGTGATTAGTGATTCATCACATTGGTACTTTTAGCCCAAGTCCATTGTTCTTCTCTTAAAGAAAATGCTACAAGCAACTGTAAAATTATCCCTTCTATCCTGTTCCCTTTTACCTAAAAGGTGAGTACAGAGATAGATTTAAAAAATATGATGCACTAACCCTCTGGAGGCAAGAGCGGAATGGCCTCTCAATTCAGTCTCAGAAACTCCTCTGAGTCCTATTAATACCAATCCCGGTGGAAACTCTGCCATCTGTCATCCCAGCTAGACAAAGGAAGTGTCCCATCGGTGGCCATCATCTGAGTAAATTAGGAGGGGGTTGAGGGAAAGGCCAGAAGGAAGGCCTGTGCAGCCACAAGGAGAGAATTCTCACTGTTGGCACAATGATGCCCCTGGGAACCCTTTCGGCAAAAATGGAAAACGTAGAAGTAAACAAGCTTCCACAGCGTCTGTGTTCCATTTCAGTTTCCTGAGTGGTGTGAGGGCACAGGTGCTCAACAATGGCGAGGATGTGCAAACTAATGAATAAAAGCCCTTCACTGTATTTCCATAGGTGTATGATTTCTGGCAAATGAGTTCCCAGAGATTGTTTTCTTAAAGGATTCTCCTGTGTCAATCAGATGAGGGTAGCACTGGGGAGAGACAGGATGATGGTCCGTCCAGCAGATGATTCTGCCTGACAAAATTAGCATGGGACTTGTTATAGGGAAATATGATACATCCTGTCCACAGTGACGATCCCCAAAGATCACAAATTTATCCAGAGTACATGAAAACCTCTTGCTCTTCTCTCAGTTGGGAATTTTTCCAAATCTCTCCTGAAGCAATTTTTATTTTCAATGCTTTTGTACAGTTCTAGGAGTGGACTATGTTTACTTTTATGAAAAGCAACAATTCCTTTTATGCATACAAAACTCATTTTCAGGACCATGGTTGCTTTGCCCCATAGCCTGTGAATCCCTGGGATCTGATTCTGCCCAACCCAAGCTGAGGTGTCCTGACTTCATTCATGCATTTTTGCAATAAAACTCACATCCTCTTCAGGAATGTCTTCACAACCAGAGGAAGGACTTAGAATATAGAATTAATCATAGTTTTTGAGATATGAATATTTTGTTTTTCCCAGTTTTAGAGATTATATCCAATTTCAGCCGTATCTGGAATTCACCACACGATTACAACACATGTATTTGATTTGAAACAGTAAGGCTTCACTCTTTGTATTTTTTCTGGGCACATTGTCTCAGAATTTATATGTTGGTTAACAGACATTTTCTGAGTTAATATGTGTCAAAAATCAGGATAGGATCCAGGGAACAGAGAAATGAGCAAGATACCATTCCCATGACACATTTTCAAGAAAGTCATAGGCTAATGTAGGCCAGTACACCTACATGGCCTCTTCCTTTTGTTTTTATTATCACAAAGTGATCCACCAAGTACTACCTGTACTTATCATATTGAATTACTTCTGAAAGGAATAGCCTCCCACTTAGGAAGTTAGTAATGACAAGAGAAGCACTTTGAGAAGCTTTATCAATTTGCTTTTAAGTCTTAAGAAGGTACTTTACTGACTCAATTATTATTAATTCATAAGTTAGTAAGTAAATACCTTTAGTTTACTAAATGGTTTCTAGTGATCCCCCAATTACCCTAGGGAGAAACCTAAAGAGGTGCTCACTCAGTGAGCCCTGTTCTCACTGCTCTGATATAAGAGGACATTGAATGTGGCCAAGAAGACAGAAAACTATTTTATTTATCCAAAATTTGCCTTCTTTAAGGTCATGATTTCCTGCTATCCCATAATGGATGCTGAAGAGCTTTGTGGAGCATGATTCTAATGCATCTGCCCTGGGTGTCTGGCCAAGTAGTGTCAAATCCCTGTGGAAGAGGCGTCCACAGCATAGCTCAATCATAGTGCTAACTGGAAACTATGCTGAGTAAAGGGTTAAAAACTAGAGTTACCAGGCATGGTGGTTCCTGTGACTCAGAAGGCAGAGGCAGGAGTTTCCAAGTTCAAAGCCAGCCTCAGCAACTTAGCAAGTCCTTGTTTCAAAATAAAAAAAAAATTAAAGGGCTGGGGATATAGCTCAGTGGCAAGGGCACTCTAGGTTCAGTCCCATTAACACACACATACACACACATTCACAACACACACACACACACAATCATAGTTGCATATTTGAATCATGAATGGTTTATTATATGGTAGAAATATCAACACTTTATTGCCATTTGCCTTACTTAAAAAAATAACACTTTCCTCCAAATTGTTGTCATTTGCTTCGTTAAGTGAGGGTGATATTTAATGAAGAATCCTTTTAAAATTAACTATCGCAGAATTCTATAAAGTCCCACGAAGTAAAAAGATAAAATTTCCATTATAATGTCATTTTTGACAATCAGTAAGATTCATTAAAAGCACAAAATACAAGAAAGTGGTAATCCCACAAACACCATGCAGTGATTTCTCATTAAAAGAGACAGTGAGATATTTCAACAAGGAGATTAATAGGAATAACGTATGGATTCTTAGCCTACCTCCTTGCTGATTTACATCATGCTGTGTAGTTGAAACAACGGGGGAAATGCAAAGCTCTCATGTGATTAATGCGGAAACACTAAAACTCTTGTCACTGTTGATCATATGTGCACAACAACACACTTGGGAAAATGGTTGCAGAAGAAGTACTTTCTATTCTCCCCATTTTGTGTCTATATCCTTTCCATATGGGTCATTTCAGGGACTCAAATTTATTTTTTATGGTAAACAGCATTTCTCAGAATATACATCTTTTTAAAGGAAACCTTTCTCCATATGAAAACTGTGTATTCCATCTGTTTTGTTCTAATGGTGAGATTTTTCTGGCCCATCATTAAAAACATTAAGGTTTAGGGAATGTTTATTTCACAGACTCATCAAAGAGATTTTTCAGGCTAGGAAGAAACCTGAAGGATTATACAGCTCAACTCCCTCACTTTATATAGACAAGAGCACAGAGATTGTACTGCCCTGTCTGACTTTGTTTTCTGGTTTACCACATTTCACAAGGCAAAATAATTTTTTTAAAGAGGAGAAAGCATTACCAAGGTAACAAAACACTGTATGAGAAAATGGAAAGATGGATGATAGAGAGAAAGATGAATATCCTTCCTCTGTGCAAATAGATAAATGGACCAGAGGTCACATCAGGTGGTTGGAAACAAACACAAATAAAAAGAAGGACCATTCCTTCTGCCCTTTTAAACCACTTCAAGTTTCAACTGAGTGGCCATGACAGTGGGAGGTGGTGGGGTTGGGGGACTGGCCCATCCACAGGAAAATGAAAGGAACTAGAATGTTAGTATGCAGCCTGCCTCACTCCCATCTCTCATCTCTCCCTCTGCGTTCTCCCACCTCACTTGACCTCTCAATTCTGGAGAACACTACCCCTTGCTGCTCCAAATCTGTGAATATAAAATAACTCTCCTCAGGTCTAGGGCTAGTGCAAGTTGTAGACAACAACTTATCAATTGCTAAAGTTTTTTCAGATGTTAAATGTGCTTATTTAAAGAAGTATATTTACATGTAGTTACAGACTGAGTCCTTTTGGATTTCTGGTCCCAGGTGACCTACCTATAGATATCAACACTCAGAATGTCATGCTAGTTTATCCAAACAGAAAACTCTGATCACCATTTTTGTTACAACCCTTATAAACCTTTCTTTCACCAAGATCTTACATTATCTGGACTGAGGAAGCAAAAGAAAGAAACTGGAGAAATAATACCACCCTATATTTTTTGGCAAACTTAATATATTTCAGATATAACCTCTCATTTTATTCTCACCAAAAAAAAATCCTTTGAATAGTTACACTGGTATTAGTCTTCATTTCACAGAATAAAAAATTGGACTCCAACCGGAAGTAATAAATAGAAGGATTTGGGGGAGGAAGGCAAAATTGTAGAACTGGAAGCCGTCTCATTCAGTGTCCTCAATTTGAAAATAGAATAACTGTGGTGAAGTAAGGATAACAGGTTACCGGGGTCATATTAATGAAGTTTGGTGTTAGGATGCGACCTACAGCTGCTGATTTCCCCACTGTGCTCCCTCTCACAGATTGGTAAGGATGTGTGGGAGCGTAGGAATGATATCCATTAATTTAAGTTAGGCTACACAGTTTTAATTTGCTTCTCCTCTACCCTATCTAAATATTCAGACTTTAAGGCATGTGAGAAATAACATAAATTATTTTGTGTGGAAATTTAGTGGCCAGATAGCAGTATTCAGCTAGTAGAAAAATAATTAGAGACTATAGAGAAAAGCTCCTCCCATCCTATGTGTTCTTTCTTAGTTTGGTCAGTGCCCATCATTTTCACTTTGATTCTGTGATTTTATTGTTGTGGATTTTTTTTCTTTGCCCATAAACACACAGAGCATCTTCTCCCCACCAGGAAAGTACCCTTTGCCAAGCTCCATGGGGGTTCTTCAGTCCTTCGATTCTGGGTTATTGCTATCTCCAGATTTTGATATCCTGTTAACCCTAGCAAACAAGAAATCCTTGAAGAGAGATTATCTTATTTTTGATTTTATTTTTAAAAGACCTAGAGAGGGAGATGTCTGTGAGTTAAGAATATGACAGACAGTCATACAAACTCAAGGATCTCTTACCTCTACTATTTAATCTAGTTTTGGTCACATGTAGTTTGTAGCAAGAGAATAGGTATGAATCTCCTACAGCAGAGAAGAACCCAAAGCCCCTCTTCAACTTTGAGGAAACTACAGATTAGTGCCTTCTTAACACAAGACAAGGTGCTAGACATGTAGTTCAGTGGATAGAGTGCTTGCCTGCCACATAGGAGGCCCTGAGTTCAGTCCTCAGCACCACAATTAAGCAACTTCTGTGCTTCATAGTAGGAGAGAATCCCAGAACTTTTTCACTTCACCTGCTTCATCCCTACCCTGCCTTTCTTTTCCTGTCATAGTCTCTAGTCTTTTTCCTTCTCTCCCCTCTTGGCTCTTCTCTTCTATATCACTCATCTTTTTCAGTATGATATTCTATTTGAAGCATAATAAAAGCATACACTAAAAAAAGGAAAAAATGTGGCCTCTTATTGTTATGTGTTGATGTTTTTGTCCTTTCCCCTAACTAGGTGATGAATTCCCTCTGGAAGGCAGAAACATATGTCTTCACCATCTACCAGTGTGTCCTACACAGAGTGATTATGAGCACAGTAAACATTTACTATGGATGGTCACACTTGTGTTTGATTTTGTTTTTGCACACCCAAAAAAACACACTAAGAACCTACCACAAAACAAGAAGTAGTAACTTAAAATACCCAATGTTATTATATTCAAATAAAAGGAAAATAATTTGGACATAATATCTAAAATTTAACTGAAACTTCTAGGCCCTCTTACATATATCACCCAATGTGCTACAACAAAACAACCAAGTGGACATTACTATAGTATCATGAAACACTTGATGCTGTAAAATTTGTAATGAAGTATTACAAATATTATGATGGATTCTATTATGGCTTGGAAATTTTTCTACATTCTTGCAATTTACAGATGTAAAGATAACACTCAATAATACATCACTAAATAACATTTTGTTTATATAAGATTTTAAAGACTGCAAAGAAATCACAGTAGTTACACTCTCTCCAAATCATGTATTTTAAAGCAGTTCATTAGTTTCAGTTATTTTTGTGATGAATTCATTCCATCCATTGGTAATTTAATGCAATTATTTTTAAATGCTCAAGGATTATTGATCTGAGTCACTGCAACTAATGGTTTAATCAACAGGTTACCTACAACAGCAATGTGAATTCAATTGATATACTACTGTGCTTGCATTACAAAATGATTTATTTCTTGCCCAAATATAATTATAAAACTGCAAGAGCTGTTCAATCATACATTGGACTTTCTAAGAGTTTCATTAGAACTTTGTTTTTCAACATTAATTAAAATGTACTAGAAAATAACCTACACAGAACCAAATGTGAGTGTAGCTGTAGCTGTGATGCCCATAAAACAAGGACTTAATCTTGTTACTATATATATTGTAAGTTACTGGCTTGGGGATCTACAGCTAGGTTTTTCATATGTCTAGAATGAATTTAAGTAAGTTTCCTTTGCCAATTCACTTTATGGCAGCATAGCACTGGCAAAAATTTAATTGTTAACAGGTTTAAAATATGAACAATTTATATTAATACCATTATCTTCATTTTATTGTAGAAAACCCTATTGCAATTTTATGGGTCTTTGATTAATGCAGTATTTCTTTTTTAATGCAGGTAAATGGTTTAACTATGGAATTATCTTTCTCGTCTTGATTTTGGATCTTAATATGTGGAAGAACCAAATATTTTATAAACCTCATGAATATGGGCAGTACATTGGCCCAGGGCAGAAGATATATACAGTGAAAGACTCAGAAAGCTTAAAGGATTTGAACAGAACCAAGCTGTCCTGGGAATGGAGGTCCAATCACACTAACCCTCAGACTAATAAAACATATGTTGAGGGAGACATGTTCTTGCACAGCAGATTCATAGGGGCTAGCCTTGATGTCAAGTGTCTGGCCTTTGTTCCAAGTTTAATAGCTTTTGTGTGGTTTGGATTCTTCATTTGGTTCTTTGGACGGTTTTTGAAAAATGAGCAAGGCATGGAGAATCAAGACAAAACTTACACGCGCATGAAAAGAAAATCCCCATCAGAACATAGCAAAGACATGGGAATCACACGAGAGAACACCCAGGTCTCCGTAGAAGACCCACTGAATGACCCTCCTTTGGTTTGTATCAGGTCTGACTTCAACGAGATCATTTACAAGTCCTCCCATCTGACATCGGAAAACTTGAGCTCCCACCTGAATGAATCTACCAGTGCAACAGAAGCTGATCAAGACCCGACAACTTCTAAAAGTACCCCTACGAACTAGATTCACTTATGTGGAGATAGCACAAAAAGTAACCTTGAGTGTAACTTTAAAAGTTAGTCTTTCCTTTTGTAAATGTAAGGTTTACGTAGTGCTAGGTAAAGAAATATGAACAATGCCACAAAGGTGCTCAACATGCTTTTTCTAGGACTCATTGTTTTCTATTTGTATTATGATACATGTGCCTACTATATATTTAACAGTCCTCTAGAGATTGCTTTTCACAATTGCACAAGCTATGTACTGACTTTCCAGCCTAGTAGATTAGCCGATTACCCATGTATCTGATGTTCAACCATAGTGGTGCCTTGAGACATTAAACTGTTTTTAACTGTACCAGAAACGAAGTGTGGAACAGTTCTCTAACCTATTTCACCTGGTATTCTTTTTTATACGACTATTTTGATTTATACTTGATGGATGAGCCAGAAACAGATATTGCCAAGATGTGGTTCAGGAAGAGTCTCTTGGTTGTCTCTTCAGCAGCAGAGTTGGTGACTTTGACGTCTGTGCTGCAGAGAATCACCTTTTACATTGTATTGGCTGTCTGCCAAATACAAATACAGATGCAAAATTCAGTAAGAACTATAATCCAATGTGGGTCACTACTCATGAAATGTGACTTTCTCCAACCAGTAATTACAATTAGGTGATAATACCTAATTATGTTTTCCTAATTAAAGATAAATTGCTACTTGATTAAAAATCCTGCCCTTTACCTTTGGGAACAAAGTTTAAGAGGTACAGTTGGGTGAACTCTCAAATTTATTGGCATTTACACTAAGCCCCATACAGCCAAGGAACTGAATTTGTAATCGTGTGGAGGCTGCACAGCCCACCATCTATAATATTTGTACATTTTTCTCTAACTGTGGTTCTGGACAGTGAAAATTGAAAAACATGCCAACCTTAAGCAACTAAACTGCTCTACAGATCACGCAGTGGAACCTTGTGTGTTGGGAAAAGCTGTACAAGGAGGAATATGTTTAGTGTCTTTGATGTGTATGAGTTTTTTGGTTTTGGTTTCATTTTTTTAAGAACTAAACATCGCACATTAATAAATAACTATTCATCATAATTATGTGATGTGGTCTTTTGTTTATAGGATTAAATGGTATCTTGACTTAATGAAAACCTGTTTAAATGGGTTTTTAAAGCTCTATATAAGACAAGTTAAGGAATGGAACACTACCAACTTGCTTTTAATTTTTCTCTATAAATTGTGGTTACATGTTCCTTGAGGGGCTGAGGGGAGATCATTTTTAGCACAAAATTATTTTCCTGTCACAGACTGACATAGCTACATTTTGTCTTTATAATTTTTTAAATCTCTCTTGTTTTGATCTACTTTTAAGCTTGCACATGCTGAATTTAACATGCATAATAGAACTATGCATTCATCTGTCACTTGAGAGCCAGCTTTAATAAACATCCTTCTACAATTGTTTACTAAGCAGTTGGAACCATGCCCCTGCTGTTTCTTTTACTTTTAAGCTACACATGATGTACTTAGAATCGTAAATATCTCTGGCACTGAAAATGCAGAGATCAAGTTCACTAGAGTGATTGCTGACCATGCTGTCTAAAGAACTGTGATCCCTGACATGTGGCAATGTTGGCCATTACCAAATTCATACAGCCTAGAACATTCAACTTTTAGTTCTGAGACAAGTAAATAATACCATCTGGGACCTGTTTTCGTTTATTCTGAAAGTCATTTTCTTGTAGGATGAAAAAGGAAGTTGATTTAGAAAGTAGGCATTTATTACCAGTATGCATTTCTTATGAAAATATTATTTGAGAATTTTTGCATGAGTATTAAGGGGAGAGTTGAATGAGAAGATATATTTAGCAGATGTAAGATAGAAAAATCAACAAATGTAGTGCACCATGCTTATGTGTTTCTAGGAACTGGCTAGAGAGGCTGACTATATCAACAGCTATGAAAAAATATATCTAAAATTTCCACAAATTTAGCACCATTTGGAATAATTTCCAGAGGTAGAATTTTAATGCATTTAAGATGTGAGCCTTTTAAGCCTTCCACTATTCTATTATATATACTGATAATGACCTTTTATATCTATTCATAGGTCTCCTTTCTTCTTTTGCTACATCATTTTAGATATTACATTTATACCAAGTAATGATTACAAAATTAAATAAAATCACAGTTAAATTTTGGTCTCAAATCCTGTGTCATAAACCAATGAACTATTACTCTGCTGAGCTTTTGAACTATTAAGAGCATTTTTAAAAAAATATTTTTTAGTTGTCAATGGACCTTTATTTTTATTCCTTTATTTATATGTGGTTCTGAGAATCGAACCCAGTGCCTCATGCATGCTAGGCAAGTGCTCTACCACTGAGCCACACCCTAGCCCCAATTAAGAGCATTTTTTAAAAAATTTGTTTTAGTTGTCAACTGACCTTTATTTTATGTATTTATTTATATGTTGTGCTGAGAATCAAACCCAATGCCTCACACATGCCAGGCAAGTGCTGTACCACTGAGCCACAACCCCAGCCCAAGAGCATTTTTAAAAAGCCTTGTAGCAAACAGAAGGTGAAGAGTTAAAAAAAAAAAAGAATTAAAAATAACTCTAACTATTGATTCTAAAAATTTAACAAATATGATATTTTAATTATAGCAATGCTTAAAGACTATAAACAATTATATTTCTACTATTCAGTAATTACTATATTTTCTTCCATGCAGTGCACAATTTTCACTAATTTGACATAATTTCAGTATCCTTCATTTATAAAGTACTTCATTTGTAGTTTAAATGGAAAATTAAATCAACATTATGAATTTATGCCTGATAATATTCAGACATAAATTTAGACATAAATCTTATCACCGCATGCCCATCTATATTATATAACCATGTTTAGTTACCACATTTTCTCCCTTATGGTGGCTACTTATCAGGTTATCTTGTCTTTCACACATCTAAGACTTCCAGTGATTCTTATTAGGAATGTTATGAATTGTTTCTTCTTCATTTATCTCAAGAGTCAAACAGGTACAAAGTCTCCTTTTATTCTTATAGCCTTAGATTTCACAACTTATAGTGTACAGAAAAGCACTACTAGTGGGCAGTGCAATGGGAAGAGGTTCAGCACAGACACTCAGATGCAAAGGTAGGAGTCAATCTGCCATATATCACCACTGGGCTCCATGAGCAATTCTGTTACATTACTTGGCTGCCCTTTGGGTCAGCAATGTGACCCAATATGAAGCATGAAAAAGACAGTGCTAATAAATCACTTTTAGCTATGCCTATGACTGATAGCCCATAATGCCAACTGGATTATCTGACAGTCAGCCAAGACCTCAGGACCCCACCATTGCTTTTCATCTATCTGTCCTCACTCTGAACTAATCCCAATTTTAAACTCTAAAACTCTTGGTTATGCAACTGCATCCTGCATATGGTGCTTACAGTGATTTTTCTCTCTGAGACGGTGACTTCGCTCACTACTTTATGTGGCCCAATTTCCTCTAGTTTTGTCCCTCAGAACCTCAGCCTGTCCTATTAGCCAGCCACACGTATAAGAAAGCAAGAGCAACTCAATTAGTTCTGCAGCAGATAATCTGGCACTTTCCTCATTTTTCCCTATACCACTATTTTGACTTTAATACATTTTTGTGTGCAAAGGGTTATGATTAATGGGAGCCAATATGGATAAGAGAATCAAACTCATAAATACTTGTCTTACTACCTTTAGGCTAGACTAGCACTTTATTATCATTTGAACAGCTAGAGAAGTTTAGATGTAGTGCTTATAACCCATGAGTCACTCTATGATAACTAGAAAAGGAGGTAAAAGAGGTGGATATTTATGATGGAAAGAGGTTAAGCAGATGGTAGAGGACAAGTCGAGGTGGCTGCAATGAAACCTTAGAAATAAGAATGGCAATGTACTGTGAACAAGCTTTAAAACTGTAGAGAGGGGATCAAGGGCTTTGGAAAAAGGAAAATACAGTTCTGATGAGTCCAATACTCCTGTGGGTTAGGTGGAAAACTCAAAAAGATATGTTCAGTTGAGAAGATTACAGAAAAAGCTGGTTAGTCAGCTGGATGTTCTCTTAAAATTGCTAGCATAGAACTCATTCTGTCCTCCCCAGTTAGCATGGTGAGACCTGGGAGAGGAGAAGCAACACCTGTGGAGTAAACCCCAAAGGTAGAGGAAGGGAGTGGGGAACATAAGAGAAAGATAAAAACCAACGCACAGTTCAGGAAGACTGGAATGTTGTTGATGGAAGAGCAAAGGGGCAAAGTCTGCTTGTAAGCAATTATCACCATTTAGAACTGATATCTTCCTAACGAAAGTCTTATTCAGGGGCTTTGTGGCACAGATTCTGAAAAATGTTAGTGGAAAACAAAATTGGAAAGTGATTATTACTAACTTAGTATGTATAAAATACTCCTGATAATATTTTAATCTAGGGTGAAGTATCAATGATTTTTGTTTCAGTGAATATTAAACATGGCTAACATATCTCACAGGTTTATTTCCTCCCTCCATCCTCCAGTATGATTTTTCATTAGGTCTGACATTGCTTAACAACAAATACTTATTCTACTGGGCTTCATAAGTACTTACCTGTGTCTGTAATCTCAGCAGCTCGGGAAGCTGAGGCAGAAAGATTGCAAATTTGAAACCAGCCTAGGCAATATAGGAAGACTCTGTCTCAAAATGAGAAATAAAAGTAGGGAGATAGGGATGTAGCTCTGTGGTAAACACCCCAAGGTTCAATCCTCAGCACTGCAAAAAAAAAAAAAAATCTTACCTATATAACTGAGGACTTTATAATACAAAATAGAGAATTATAGAATTACAGTAATCAAACCAATTCATGGGTGCTCCATGGCTTAATATATTTATTGCTCTATCCAGATCTTTGCTCAATCCTCAAAATAATAATTCTATTCTGAATATTTTCTATGTGCACATAAATTACGTACTTAATCCTCATGTTAACCCTTGGAGGTAAGTATGATTAATTTCATTCTACAGATGTAGAACCTAAGCACAGAGGTTTATTTACTTGTCCAATATTACAAATCTGGACAAATGCCAAGTTAAGATTTGAACTCAGGTTTGTTTGGCCTTCTTAACCTCCTAATTTTCCATTATAATCATTCACAAATACCATCAAAGCCAAAATATTTTAAACAAGATCTTTGCTGAATCACATAGGGAATAGTTGTAAAAACACAAGTTATTGATTTCTAGCAATTCTTATCACTCTAGATCCTAAGTTACATATTTTTAAATAAATTTATACAGCTGCCTGGATGCAATTTACAAGTTAAATCATATGATTGAAACAGATAAAGTTGAATTAAATAGCAGAAGCAGTCACTTCATTGCCAAGTATTTTGATTTAAGCTGCGTTTACAGCACCACAACATAGATTGGTCCTAAAGCAATTTCTAACCTTGGGATTAGGCTTTTGTAGCGTATGTGATTACACTTTCTTGGGGAGGGGAAGTAGGTAGAACTCTGCATATTTTGAAGAAGCCCCACCTGGTCAATGACAAAGGAGGAATAGGTAGTTTTGAATATTCAAGAAAAAAAAATACTAGTTAATGGATAGTTCTAAGAAGAATAATTTGAATACAGGTTCGGAATAAATATTTTGAAATGACCGTACCAAAACTCACTATTTTTTTCCTCAAAACTTAACTATTTTAAAACATCTTTGGCAAAGTAAGCAAGCTGTATCTTCACAGGATAAGCACTGGCCATCAAGATGTGTGCCTTGAACACTTTGAGTCTTACTATTATCCCAGAATGGGAGAACCTCTCTGAATTTTGAGGAGGACTAAATAAGGCTGTGAATGTGGAAATTTTCTGTGAGCTGCAGTGAGTCGTGCTGGTGTGAGGTAAATATAACAAGTGGGCTCCAGTCCCCTCCAGCACCCTGCTTTCAGCAGCACCCCCTGAGCTTGCTTTCCCCAGTAGTTCCAAGTGGATGTTGCTATGGAACAGAGCTGGGCCATTTGCTCCCAATTTTCTGTTTCTTGATCGTTGTTTTGAAGTCTATAAGCTGCCATATAATCCCTTTTCACTTTTAACAGAAGTTCAGATCCCTTAGTTTAACACAAGTGGATATGTTGTCTGAAATAAATGGCCATAATCCCTCGGAGCTGCTGGGCCAAAATAATTCTTTGATGTTTCCTAAGGCTCTGGAGGTCTAAATTATTTCCTTCCTTTATGATTGCTTCTTATCACGACTTTCTCATCATGTCAGTAATCCACCACCTTCTATAAATCCTGAAGTGAAAGTGCTTGCGCCTTCAGCATTTAGAGAAAGCTGACACCTACACCTGAGCCTCAGCCCTTCAAAGATCATGCACTGTGTTTGGATGCTGTCCAGGTAGCCATTTCTGAAACAGGATGTCACCTCAGCCTTGCCTTTTTAAAAGGAACCCACCTTACCATCCAGTGGGATCAAGGCAACACTGTGGGCAAACCTTGGTGCTTTACAGAACAATGTTCTAAAAGAGTCATGGTTTTCCATTCAGATTATAGATTTACTTGCCTTTAATACAGTATTTCATCTGCATAGTCCAGTTGACATCAACCTAATCACATTAAAAAAGATCAACATTTAAAAATAGTCATTCTTGACAAATAAAATGTTATAAGAAAAGGAACAATAGCCAAGTCAGGAAAGACAACTCTGACAATCATTATTCAGATTTGGTAACCATGAAATTACCATAAAATTGCCTTTGAACAAATTATAATGTTCTTGAATTTGAAGAGCCATATTTAGAGCTCCAAACACTGAGAGGGCCTATCATTCACATATCCAAATGGACTCCAGAATGAATAGATTTTTGTTAGTTTGGTGTCTCCCACAGTTGGTCCACTCTCACCCCATCACCACCACTCATCTCCTCCTCTTTTCCTAGGATAACTGCAATTGGTCTTAATTGATCTCCCTGACTCACACCTCATCCAGTACAATCCATTCTCTACAATTCTACTAGGACAATCTTCCCAAAATGTAAATATGATCATATCACTTCATTCTTTTAGTAGCCAAAATTTCCCATCAGTGATTTTTATTTTTTTATTTATTTTTTGTTTTGTTTTGTTTTTTTTGGTGGTTCTGAGGATTGAACCCAGGGCCTTGCTGCATGCGAGGTAAGCACTCTACCAACTGAGCTATATCCCCAGCCCTATGTGGTTTTTTTTGTTTGTTTATTTGGTTTTTGGGGGGTTTTTTTAGTGATTTTTAATAGTATTGTCTACAACTCCAAAAATTCCAGTGTCTTAACACAATAAAAATCCATTTCTTGCTCATGCTGAAGTTGTGCATTTACTGGGTAACCTCCCACTCAGTGACTAAAGGACTCAGACACATTTCAGATGGTTCCTTGGCTCCCTTGGGTTTTAGAAGTCATCCATGTACCCAGCTGGCTGATTGGGAAGGAGAGAAAGTGAGGGAGATCCTGTAGGAAGTCCCAGAAATAGATGTGGAAGAGGTTTACATGACTTTTTTTTGTACATTCCCTCTGGCTCTGAGTTCTGACTCAGTTATGAGATCTGTCTACCGGCAAGGGATTCTGGGACATGTCATTCATCTCTGTGTCCACAAAGAACAGGGAACAAGTCTGAGGAGTTTCTAGTCATGAAGGATTTATAAAATATACTCAGAAGTGTTTTATGCCTGGAAATTCCAATTCAGTGGGTTTGGGGTGGAACTAAGTTCTAAAGTTATTAAAGATGATTTTCTTACAGATATCATTTTGAGGATCATTAATAAAAAGGGAGTCAAGTCATGCAGGCATTTTGAATACTGACAGCTCTCCTAATGAGCCACTGTACTACTCAACACTGTTTTTGCTCAGTGTCTTCTGTTGAGATTCGCCTTTTTCACACTAACCATTGGGATAAACTCATATGTCATCACTTTTATTAAGTTATCCTTCACCTTCCAAAGTAGGATTGAGTGCCCCTTCACTGCATCCCTATGTGACCTATCTTTTATCTATTATGGTATCTTTAGCACTTTCTTCTACTATATGTTTACACTCTATATCTCCTTTTAGATTATACACCATTTGAACCTGTCTGTAATGATTACCTGTGATGGGGCAGGGGTTACACATAATTTTTACCATAGTTTTTGACCCAATAAAATCTGAATGGATAACCATGTATTGAATGGAGTACACTTAGAATTGACTTAGTTATGTAGACAATATTCTCAAATTATCTGATCCTCTCTGAGAGTTCTTATAAAGGAGCAGACCCTACCAATCAAATCCTTTAGGTTAGGTTGAGAGGCAGGGTCATTTCTTACATATGATATGGGGAAGTGGGTAAGGGCAAGAATATTTTTAAAAATCCAATTCAAACAAAGCACTACTATGAATTCAGAAAAATGCAAAGTAAAGGAGGCTCAAGGTAGGTACTAAGAGCCCAATCATGGAAAAGCATGTGATATGATTTTATAAAGAGCTGCTAACCAGAGGAGGCAGCTGGGAGGGAGTCCACTGGTCTCCTTTTTGAGACAAGAGTGCTATATCCTTATCTACTAATCACTTATTTCTACTGATGTGTGAGTTTGACTGTGATTGGTCCATTGGGCAGTTACATGATGACTGACTGTGTCCTAAGATGCATACTATGAGTGTAGCTCCATAGTTTTTGGTGACTATAAGGAAGACTGGACAGAGTGAAGTTGTGATGAGATAGCCATTTTTCAGCTTTTACACTTTGTTCTCTGAAAGCCAAAACTAAAAAATAAACACCAGTCAGAAGTTCTAAAATCCAAATGAACTGATTATAGCTGTACTCTTATAACTTGTATCTCAAAATTCCTTACAAGCCTATTTACATGTTGAAAACATCAATTATTCCTCCCATTTGAAAGATGTGGTTCTTGTAATCAATTGCTTTGAGTCAATGTTTAGAATTATTCATGAAAGAGTTATATTTTAATGGTATTTGATGAGAACCAGCAGCAGCATCCATTAATTTGATTAGATTTGTAGAGGCTGGAAGAGAAACCTGGCACACAGCCCTAAGTGAATCAATAGTGCGGCATCCAAGTGTGAGCATCCAAGCCAGCCCTGCCAGCCTGGATCCTGCAGATTGCTGACTGTGGGAGGGCAAAATACCAGGGAAGGCCTGTCTCATGTCCTCTCTTTCTATCCTTTGGCATTTTATCATCAGTTACCTTTTAACTCAAGGTAGTGAATGTGAGGATATTTTCCTGTTGTGCCCCTCCCCCAATCCCACTTATTGTTGTCCCTTCAGAATAGACAGAGCTGAGATGATCTATTTTTTTAAAAACCTAAGTGCTTAAATATGTGTCATAGCTCAAACCTGAAAATAGGAAAATAAATCTGACATTGAGGAAAACAGCAACCAGGGCCAAGGGCCCAATTTTCCTGCAGAGTGCTTCTATTTGAGAGGGTCAGGGAGTAGATGTCTAACAGGGCAGAATAAGCTTTATATCCAAGGGACCCAATAAAGGAGGAGGTGTGGTAACAGACACTACTGAAGCTGTGTCACCTTCAACGCTGCCAAGGTGCTATCATGGTTCCAGAGAAATCTGACCCATTTTAAGCAGAAAACAACACTGAAAGAGGCCAAAGGAGGGACACAGGGACAACCCACAACTAGAGGATTGGCCAATTTGTATGTTGTGATAGACATCAGTGGTAGCCAATCAAATGATACCAGGTTCAGGGCAACATACAGGCAGAACAGGACGACAGACCAGGGGCCAGGCTGGATTAGTCCTCCACACCATCCACACCATATGGGGAAGATAATGCCTCAGTGCCTCCAAACAAGAGTAACTGGCTTATAAAGAACATAACTCATTGATAAGGATGGGGCTCCTGGGACACTGCTGGACTTTGGTAGGAGTTAGTGCTGAACACAACTGAATCCACAAATATAAGGACATACTTGCATGCATGCACAAACATGCATGTGCACGCACATACTCCCACACACACTCACACAAGAACTGAAATAATACCAGAATTACTAAGGCAGAAAATATTACAATTACTTTTATAATAGACAACTTCAAAAATAAAGACAGAAGTAATGAGTGATACATCTATCAACATTCTGTCACCATAACAAAATACCTGAAATAAATCACATATAAAACAAAAGATTCCATTCAAAGTTTTTTAAGGAATCTTCACACTGCTTTCCAGAGTGGTTGCACTAATTTACAGTCCTAGCAACAATGTACCCTTTTCCCCACTGTTGGGAGCCACGAGTGAATTGTGGGCTTGTCTAAGCCATCTCTAAGCAGAGGTGTGCTTCTCGGAGAACTCTCACCTAAGACTGCTCCATTCCC
>CM053403.1:64905224-64936593 GCA_028644305.1 Xerus rutilus | reverse complement strand
AATTAAATCAATTTAATCTTCAATTTAGAATTCAGTGTTTTAGGTCCTTTCTCCACAACTGAATGAAATTACACCACCTGCTCGTGTGAAGATATCACACCAAACTGGCTCCTTTGTAACAGGGATTCTAATTTAGTGTGCTCACTGCAGGCAGCTGGGAAATGGCAACAGACAGTTGGGCCACCCAGTTAAAAGACCCCAAAAGAGGCTCATGTAACTCAGGTCTTTGTAAGAACTAAAGAATTACCTTCAAATATTTCAACTCCTATAATGAGGTGAAGTAGGTACTGTTGTTCAAAAAGTTAAACTAAGACATGGGGACATAAAGAGACAGACATGTTGAAATATCTATATGCAGATGACATGCAAAAGTAGAAAAAAGATCATCATGGTGTCTCAGCTCTAGTTATGGTCTGTTCTCTTTAAAAAACAATCTCAGTTCTGCAAGTAATTTTCATGAAACAGCGACAATATCAATCAAAGACATCCTAATGACTGGTGGTAGAGGTGGAGATTCCTTACCAAAAACTTCTGCAGGGGAAGTAGTTGGTGGACAGCGTCCAGCTGTAAGCATCTTCCGGCTGTCTGCCTCAGTTGCTGACGGCTACCTTGTCCAGGGGCACACCCCTCCTGGAGCAACACACTGTAACGAAGCTATGACACAGTCAGAAGAGCCACTGGATGATCAAGCTCCAAAGGAAGTCCCAGACACACACCATTTGCCAAGGACAAAGGAATGCACTGATAAGAGGAGCAACAGTGGAAAGGGCAAAGGGGAAGGAGAGCAGGGGAGGGGGTTTGGAGGTAGGAAAATGGTGGAATGAGATGGGCATCATTACCCTAAGTACATGTAGGATCACGCAAATCGTGTGACTACGTGTACAACCAGAAAAGTGAAAAACTGTGCTCCATTTGTGTACTTTGAATCAAAGTGCATTCTACTGTCATGTATAACTAATTAAAATAAATAATTTAAAAGAGAGGGACAACAGTATCACTTAGTAGTAGATAGTCACACTCAACCTAATTGTCGTTCTAATCACAGCTGCTATGCCAAATGTGGTATATTTGCTAGAACACTGATAGTTCTCTTCTGAAGGTCAAAACTGATGGTCAGAAAGCATTTGATAGACTTGACTTTAGCAATGGGGACAATAAGACCTCCAAACTAGATAAATGGAACAGAATCCAGGAAGTCACAATTACTATTTTTTTTTTGGTACTGGAGATTGAACTCAGGGGCACTCGACCACTGAGCCACATCCCCAGCCCTATTTTGTGTTTTATGTAGAGACAGGGTCTCACTGAGTTGCTCAGCACCTCGCCGTTGCTGAGGCTGGCTTTGAACTCGCGATTCTCCTGTCTCAGCCTCCCTAAGTGCTGGGATTACAGGCTTGAGCCACCGCACCTGGGGGAAGTCACAATTATTATAATTCCTGGCAATATCAGTGCTCCCAATGCATTTGATCTATGGGAAATAAAGGAGATGTGCCTATAGCAAAATAAATAGGCATTTGAGTAGAGTACTGGTAAACCTGTCCTAGCAAAAGAAACCAAGTTCAGAGGACTCAGAGGCTAAAAGTAGTCATTCTCACAAGTCATAACCCTTGTGCAGTTTCTAGACCTTGAGCCAACTTAACACCCAGAGCCCTCTGACCAAAGAGAGAACCAGGTTTCCATGAAGAAGTATCCTAAAACACCACAGTACACATCATGGTAATGATTCTACTAGTCCTGTTCCCAGATAAACCTATGGCCATATATTTAGAGAAGATGTGCACGAAGAAAGGAGAATACTGAAATATTTTGAGGACTATTGAACATGTAGTCTGAATTAAAAGTGATTCCTGGACACTCAAATTGTCATAATAGTCTCTTGTTACATTGGGGAGCATTCAAGGTCTAGGTTATAAAGGAAGTCCTGGTCAAAGTCTGGCTTGCAGTGAGCTCATTGGATCCAAAGACCTGTCCCATGGTCATTTCCCTCACCCCAGAATGTATATCTAGGATGGACATACTTGGCAGGTGAAGTAACCTCCAGATTATGTCCTTGGTTATCAGAGTTAAGAAGATAAAGGGGAAGGCCAAGTAGAAGTCTCTAAAACTGACCATCTATGCCCATTAAAAAAAAAAGTAAGTAAAATACATATATTGCATTGGGGATGGGGACAGAAATTAGTCATTCTTGAAGCTCTCTAGATGTAGGAATGGTCATTCCTCTCGAATCTCTGTTTAATTCACTTCTCTGACCTGTGAAAAAATTGTATGAATGCTGAAGGAAGTAGACTACCACAAACTCAACAGAAATGCAGTTCCAATTGCAGTGGCTGTGCCAAATTCAGAATCTTTACAAGAACAGATTAATGTCCTCAGATATGTGGTATGCAGCCACTGACTTATCAAATACATTCTTTTCTACCTTAATCAGAAAAGATATCAAAACTCTTGGCATTTACAAGGAGCCAACAAAAATATATTTATCATGTTATCCAAGAATAACTCTACTGCTTCAGTCATAACATAGTCCAAAGAAATCTGAACCATCTGGACATCCTACAGAAATTCCTATCAATCCCTTTCACCAATGATATTATAGTTACAGAGAGATCAGCATGAGGCAGATATCATGCAGAAGGTCTCAGTAATAGATATGAATCCTGTAGGGTAGGAGATGGGCCCTAAGAAAATTCAGGGATCTGACATAGTTACAAAATTTTTAGGGGTGATCTGCTGGTCAGGGGCATGCTGAAATCTCCAAATGTGTACATCTTACACTTCCAGCACATGTGCATGCACGTGTGCGCGCGCACGTGTGCGCGCACACACACACACACACACACAAAGCATAATGCCTAATAGACTACATTTCACATATAGAATCACTGTTTCAGTTAGTACACCAGATAATGGGAAAGGCTTCCAGGTTTAAGTGGGTTTAAGGCTGGTACAGAAACAAGTTTTACAGCAAGTCCCAAATGCATGGCAAGAAAATCTGGCAATACGTGGGCCATAAAATCACTAGACCCAAGGGTGTTCTAAATATCAATGGTGAGAAAAGAAGCTAAGATAGGTATGATGAACAAGAGAGAGGCCACAACACTGACTTCTAAGTTTCTGGAATAAGGCCATACCATCTGTAGCTCAGAATTATTTGTTTTTCAAAAATCAGCTTCTACATAGTACTGGTGCTTGGTTGACACAGGAAACCTTACCATTGCATACCACAGGATCATGATTCAAGGCCCATCATGGGCTAGGTCCTTTCTGACCCAGGTTGGGCAGGAGTAGTAACAGTTCATTGTAAGATGGAAGTAGTAAATCTAGTACAAAGTAGAAGCAAGACCTCAGAGCACAAATAGGCCTCATGATCATGTAGATCAGAGAACCTATGGCATCCCACTCTATGACAATAGCCTTCCTCTCTTAACTCACAACTAAGGGCATATATATGCTGGACCCTAAATTTCCAACTAATAGAAAGGAAAAAATCCCAATTTTGGTTTATGGATGGCTTGGTTTAGTATATGGATGCTCCCTGAAAATGGACAGCAATCTACCATGGCTCATTCAGGGGTGGCCTTGAATGACATTGAGAGAAATAATCTTCTTAATGATCAGTGCCTTGGTTGGACAACCTACTCACATACTTTGTAAGGAAAGAAATGCTACCAAAGATTAGAAAAGATATATAAACTTATAGGTCAGAGCAAGTGGCTTGGCTGATTAGTTTGGGTCATGTATGAACATAGGTGAATGATCACAAAATGTGAAGATCTTTGTATCATGTATTTATCACACACACACACACACACACACACACACACACACACACACACACACACATATGCAATCACTATGAGAGAGGAATTAATTAACCAAGATACAAAGTGACTCTGCTGTGGATGTCAGCTTCTGTCATGGGCACCCTAGGTGAAAAAGACGTGATAGATTGCCTTTGTTTTATAATCTCTTGTGTTTTCATGAAAATGATGAGGTTGAGTCATTGGAGCAAAAAAAAAAAATAGTGATAACTATGAACAAACTAGAACATGTAAGCTGAACTAACTGTCAGCCTTTCCATGAAGAAACCAGGATGGTCTAAAGAAAGCTTGTCATGTTGTAAAATATGCTTTGTATGTCATAATCCAGAGAGATTTTTTCAGCAAAATCAGTTAATTTGTGCTCATTAAGACAGCAAAAACAATCTGTCAATCTGGCCCTCTCCACTGTCTTTCTGTCAGCCTCGAAGCTGTCCATAAGCTATGGGGAGATCTGGCTGCCTAACAGCTGATTAGAATACTTCAGCGAGATGCTGCTCTGAATAGGAATTTTCAAGGAAGTGTAGTGAGCTCTTTCCTCATTCTGCATAGGTGTTCAATGACCTTCTAAGAATACTAGGATGTTTTTTAAAAGATTGGGTTAAATAAGGAATATCAGATCAGATGCTTTCTTGCATCCCAAGAACATGTTTATTCCAACATCTTGGGATCAAAAAGCAAAATACAGAAGATTAGAAAAGGAACAAAGATAGTGGTTCACAGACACAGCCAGTCCTAGCTTTACTGTACTATTAATAATATTGCTTTTGTTGAACAGATGCAGAAATAACTGATAATCCATGACAGGTGGGAATTCATTTATTCTAGAATCATAAGGGCTGAAATGGTAAAGGGTATTCATTACTTAGTGATAAGGAAAGCTGTCTGTCAATACCTCTTCTGGTGTGGTCAGTCTATATTTGTAAACAAAAGAAAAAGCCATCAGTGCTTCCATGGGAGCCAGTCTGATACTGAATTTTCTCCATTGGTATATGAAGGAGAACTCACCAGGGCATGCTTTCTGGAGTTTTCTTTAAGTGATGTGGTTCAGATTTTTAATTTTGTGTTGAAAAACAAAACAAAATGAAAAATCCACACCAAATAGCAGTCACTACACTAAAACAAAGCAATGACTGGCATATGTACTTTGTCCTTCCAAGAATCTTTAAACACAAATGCTTGTGCACACATAAGAGTAAAACATTTCAGCACATTTGGCAACAAAATCCGTTTCATAAGCCTTTCTAAACAGCACCTGTATCAGTCAGCTTTCACATTTCTGTGACCAAAATATCCAACAAGAACAATTTAGAGAAGGGAGGGTTTATTTGAGGTTCACCATTTCAGAGGCCTTAGTGCATTGAAGGCCAACTCCATTGCTCTGGGCCCAAGATTAGGCAGCACATCATGAGGAAGGGCTCAGAGGAGGAAATCTGCTCAGCTTAATGGCAGGACCAGGAAGGAGAAAGAGAGAGGGGTGGGGGAGGGGAGAGGAGCTGCAAGAAACAGGCATCCTTCCAAGGCACATTCTCAGAGGCCTACTTCTAGCCACATTCACCTGCCAAAAGTTACCACCCAGTCAGTCCAACTACAATGCACTGATTATGTTACAACTCTCATAATCTAATCATTTTGCTTCCAAATATTCCTGCATTAATAGGAGTTTTGGTGGTGGAGGTAGGGACACCTTATATTCAAACCATAACAGCATCTTTAGTAAATGCATATTGTAAAAATGAAGACATAAAGGAGTGAATAAATAAATTGATAGATGAATTAATGTGATAGCTTTGCATAATATATCACTTCTATTTTTCTAACTAATATTTATTCCTTTTATTTTCCTACCTAATCTTTTGAAACTTGCTTGCCTAAATTATTCAGAATTCAGTATCATCTCCCCAAGGTGTTTTCATTTCAACTGTTAGTCCTGGAGACTCCCGAGCTCCACGTTCCTTTAAGAGACATGGTAAGTCTGCTTAGTCCATTATCATTATTGATTTCTTCACTGTCGTGCACAGTTGCTATTGGAAATTGGTCCCTTCTGATCACACGGGCTGTTTCACACTGCTGAAATGATCCCTTATGAACTTAAAAGCTTCAAGAGGAATGCCCAGTTTAAAACCCTGGAAAAAAATCACCCCAAAGAAATTGTCTCACATTTGAGTTCCGAAGGTGAAATTCTTTTAGTTTATCCTCATATGCAGAGAGTTCTTTATACAAAACATAAAGCATCGTGCAATGGACTGGGAACTGGGTCCTGAGAGTCCTCATATTGTTCCCATTATGAGCTAAAACTACCCTACCCTAAAAACATTTTTAAACTTTGAACCTAGATTTTTCCATATGGTGCCTAGCCATTTGGGGCCCTTGTTCCTTCCTGCCAAAAGAATAATCTCAAGGGCTGGGATTGTAGCTCAGCGGTAGAGCGCTTGCCTCGCAGGCGTGAGGCCCTGGGTTCGATCCTCAGCACCACATACAAAGCAATAAAATAAAGACATTGTGTCCATCTACAACTAAAAAAAAAAAATTTAAAAAAAAAAAAAAAAAGAATAATCTCAAATCATGGGAGTCTATCATAGAATTTCTGATAATATTGAACTTCGTAAGAGAAGACAGAGATCTCTCTTCCTCCCAGGAAGTTCCTTGGCCCACTGTGCCAAATTAATCTCCCCCTCATATCAAGGAGTTTTGAAAGAGACTCCTCCTGTCAGGCTGTCAAATGTCCTGCTCCTTCTTCCTCAAAGGAAACCATCTTCACCTTTACATAACTAACAAGTACTACTCAACTGACTTACCTGAATGCAGAACTCCTGGTGCAAGATAAACTAATGAATGTATCCAGCAGAAAAAAAAATGCAGAAGCTAGTTCTCTTGCAAAAAAAAAAAAAATGAGTTCTGGCTTATCCAATGCTTCTTTGCAGTGATAATATATTACAGTTGACATATATTGAATCCTTCATGGCGTGCCATCTCTTTGTTAAGCACTTCACATGTATTGGAACATTTAGTATCCACATAATTTCTGTGACTGAAAACAATTCTTACTTCCTTTTTACATATTAGGAAACTGAGGCCAGGAGAAGTCCAGTTATTTGGATGACAAAGCCAGATTCAAATGGAGAGCATCTAACTTGTGGCACTTCCTGCCCTGTGCTATACACCTGTATTTCATGTGTGCAGCAGAGTGAGCAGACAGCAGGAGAGGACAGTCTGGCTCATGGTACAGGTTTGGCTCATTCTTTTTGCTATTGGGATCCTTTGCTAGGCTATAAAAACAGAATTTATTTTTCATGCCCGTCTGTAGCATTTCATAGAATAGAAAGTGAGAGAATCTCATTCTCACCAAGTCACATATTATTACAAACATATTACATGCTTCCACTTTCTGTAGCATTCTGAGAGAATTAACACACTTCAAAGCCATACATGTTGGAATATGTCATTTCTTGGGTTGGCCTACACTCTTGCTTTTCTACCCTTTGGAAAACCCACTTTCTTAAATGCAGACCCCCAGAAAAAAAAATAATGATGGAGAGCTGCTTTTAGTTTTGTTATTTGCTACTAGTGGCAGAGTATTTTACATGGTGCCAATGATAAGAAAAGACCAAGTAGATTTTAAAAAAGATTCTTTATAATGGTCAAACATGCTCCCATTATGTATAGTGAATGTTTTTGTAAAATGTCAGGATTTACATAAACAAATTGTTCTTTCCTCAAAATATTTCTCCTTTCTTATTCCAGATCTTACTGTTACTATATATGAATTTTACTTTGAAATACTTCAGCATAGGCAAAGTGATGTAAATATGTTCATAGCTGTTTAAGGCACATGCTGGGGAAGTCGGTGGTCCTAAACAGGAATTTCCATTCCTTGGATGGTCAGCTAGCAAGCTAACATTACATCAGAAAGGCTATATGCCCAAGAACCTTGTGCAGTGTTCAAGTCATGTTGATCACTTATCTAATGTGGCTACATAGTAAAATTAATGTCAGAAACAAATCCTCTTTCATGAAATTTATGATATTCAAGATTTGAGAATAATTTGATGATACTTTCTATTCTTGCTGGAATCCCGAATGAGAATCCTAGCAAGCTCTGTGACCTCTGCTCTTAGAGAAGGCACTTAAGACTAGATCCCCAGAGGATGCTCTGAGTGCAGCAACCAAATCAGAGGATCTTTGTTTCCTGATATTTACTAAAAAACATAACTGAATCCTTCCCCTAAAGTACTGTTGGCCTGAAGAGAAGTTTTCCTGTAAGCTTTAGTCTGTCACCTGAAAGGGTCAAGAGATGTGATGTCAACAAGGTTACAAGACAGGTCATATGCACTGTTTTATGCCACTTAGGAAATACTTAATAAATGCTTAAATACGTGGCAAAATTTGATCATTATACGTTCTACCCTTATCGTGTAACAGCTAAACTTCTCCTCACCTCACACTTTTGGAGACCACACGGGGACAGTTAGATAAGAGTACGAAGTTCTGATGTGCTATTGAACAGGAAGGTAGCTATAGATAACAATGACTTCCTGTATATTTCCAAAAGCTAGACAAAAGAATTTTCAATGTTTTTGCCATAAAGAAAGTATAAATGTTTAAGGAGACAGATAGGTTTATGCAGGTTTAAACATTACACAATATTTACATGTATCAAAATACCATGTGGCACTCCATAAATATGTACAATTTTTAGTTTTTTAAAAAAATCTATCAGACACAAATATATTTAAATAAAAATAAAACTTTTAGTAAAGTACCTAAAGCAGGGATCCTGTCTACTAGGCTTGAATCTGTGCTTGGTTGTTGTCACCACTCATTCACTCATTTGAGTCAGATTTGACATTACCTTTATTTTTTTCTAAATTGAACTGGGCAGCAAATCCAAACCTTTCTGATATAATTCAGATCCCTACTTTTCTACCTTCATTGCTTCTCACCCAGATGAACACTTTTTTATCTATCACATGGATGACCACCATGGTCCCCAATGTCTTTCATCTTAGTCTTTCACATTTCTATTGTAACACTTCACAAAGATAATCATATTACCCACTGTTTGAAAATCTTCAATAACAACTCCCCTTTTCAAATAAAATAATAAATCAGAATTTCTTCAACTGGAATTGAACTTCTGTCATAGTCCAGAACTAGTTTACTTTCTAGCTTCCTCTCCTTCTCCAAGGCTTTCCACAGTTGCCACACAGATGCCAGTCATTGCCAGGGTCTTTGCTATTGCTCCTGGGGCTCCCCCTACCTAGAACACACATCTTTCTTTCTCTGTTCTTCAAAGATTACTGCAAACCTGACTTCTCTTCCACTAATATTTCCTGTTCCTTAGGCTGAAGTAATCTTTCCTGCGTCTATTACTACATGTATCTAACTTTGATATGTCTCATAATTAGATGTTTTAGACTATCTCACCTAGTAAGTTGTGAGTGTTCATGAAGCATAGATTACATATTTTTTGTTGTTTTATGTTCCTTAGAACACAAAGAAAGTATATGAATTCAGTTGCTACCTCTGAACTACACACAACATTTATACTCAGCTTAACAGTGATTTCTTGGATGTCTCATCTAGGAGCTGTGACATTCAAATTTAAGTTGATAGACGAACCATGGTGGTTTTGGAGCAGGAACAAGAGGGAGTTATATTCACAAGTTCTCACATCCTTAAGGTCTTGACTCAGTATCTAGGATATAAACTTTCAAAAACACAGCTTAGGTAATTCTGAAGCAGATGATTCTGGAATCATATCCTATTATGAATTGGTAACAAAGCCTGAACAAGGAAATACTGGTGTAAGCCAAGGAGGAAGGACTCATGCTGACATTGGAAAAAGAAATCTGGAGACCTAGTACGCTGGGCAGAATGGCTATCTCTCTGGGTTCTGTGTCCCTAAATCAAGCCAATCCACTGAAATTAGTGTCCCAGTGTTTCACTGATATGCAAACTAATTTAAAGCATTTGTTCTGTTGAACTATTCTGAAAAAGCACCTGCAGAAATCCTTCAATGTTGTTTCCTTATTTTGAGCACAAAACGCTGGAAGTTTTCTAACAAGAATGTAAAAAGTGGGTTGAGAAGTGAGAAATTGAATGGTTTCCCGATTTCTTGCCTCGTGTCATCCAGACTGTTGAAAAGAAAGTAAATCTCATCCCCAAAGTGTGTTGGGAACCTCAGCTATAAGAGGGTGTATACACCCAGTGTTGCCATCGGGATCCTTCCATATCACCTGTGAGGTTACTTTATAAGAGGGTGTGAGGCCACCAACGCCAAGGATATTAGATCCATTGGTGGATTTCCAGGAGGGGAACACTAAGGCAGTCTCAGTATCAATAGTAGTAATGTCAGCTCCGGTGTCAATGATACCTTTAATAGGTTTCCCATTGAGATGAATGGTCATGCCAGGTTTTGTGGGGAGCAAAGATACTGTCCAATTGACCTGAGGGGTAGGGGCCCTCTTGTCTGACGGGGCTGAGGGTTGCCCCTGTTGAAGTTTAAAGGATTGGAGTGACAGTCTCCAATGATACCCCAATGATACCCAATGATACCCCAATGAGGGCAAGGGGTGCGAGGCTTCCTTGGTAACTCAGATGACTAATTAGAGGGACAGTAGCAGACGATATGCCCAGGTTTATTGCAACACCAACAGATAGGACCTCGAGAGTGGCCCATGAAGGCCAAAGGATTTTAGGGAGTCAAGTAGGACTTGAGAGCTGCTATGAGGGCCAAAATTGAGTTGTTAGAGGTGGAAACTTCCTTAGTGGCAGAAACCCATTTATTAAGATCCTCACATCTAACTGGGGTAATTGCCACCTCAGAAGTGGAATTGGCACCTTCTCAGGCAAGTTGCTAAATGAAGACATCTTGGCCTGGGCCAAAATTTACTTTCTTTTCAACAGCCTGGATGACACGAGCCAAGAAATTGGGAAACCATTCACTAGGACGTTGAATAAGATTTTTAGAAAGTTCCTGAGGATTGGGAGGGCTCAAATTATGTAGGGCTCTGAGGGCACTTACTACAGATGATAAGGCTCCTTATGACGAGTTGATAGTCCATGACAAGGCAAGCCTCTCTGGGAAGAACTCCCAATTCTAGTGGCCACTGCCCCACTGTCAGATCTGATTTGCCTTAGTTGGGTGGACACCTCACCCTACTGGGTGGAGCAGTGGCATATTCTTGAGCCTAAGCTTTCAGCATTGAAGAACTTTGTCCACGAGCAACTTGCATTAGGTCATGTTGAGCCTTCCACCAACCCTCATAATTCTCCTATTTTTGTCATTCAAAAAAAGTCAGGCAAATGGAGATGATTACAGGACCTTTGACATATCAACAAGAAAATGGAAAAAAATGGGTACATGTTAAGGTGGGCTTCCTTTCCCCTCAGCCATCCCAATAGATCACTATATAGCCATCATTGACATCAGGGATTGTTTTTTTTCCATCCCTCTTCATGAGGCAGACAGACCTTTACTATCTCACTTTTGACAAACAAGGCCTCAATGCAGCAATTCGACACTGGAGTCCATTTACCGTCCCTACTCCCATTCCTTTGGTACAATGGAAAGACCCTTTGACCCTTCAATGGAAGGGCCCAGACCCTCTGCTCACACAAGGGCAAGGCTATGCTTGTGTCTTCCCCACCACAGAGTCTAAGCCCCTTTGGATCCCAACCAGGAATATTTGTCCAAGCCTCTCTCAAGAAGGCAACAAAACTTCCTACCTGAAGAAAGAAGTCACTTCCATGAGTACCTAAAATGCAATACCCACTTATACTACTATCTTCTAGGGCACTGCTGCCTCCTGGTAGGTCTGTGCCCCCACTCCTGGAATACTGCTGCCCATAGGCTTTGATGATTCTGTCTTGCCCCTCCTCTTAGCTACCAATGAGTCATCACAATGTCCTGTCACTTCTTTCCCCACAGCCTCTGAGACCAATAGATCTTCTGAGATTACCCTCTTTAGACTTCATAACTTGGAGAAACTGCCTGTCTATTACCTGACCATATATCCTCATTCACGAGGAAGCCATCACATGGTTCAGACCTCATACCATGACCCTCCACGATAACATATTAAAACTTAACAAGCTCTTTTAGTTCATATCATTAAAGAATCACAGGAACGCAAGAAAATTCCCGCCACATGGATTACAGCCCTCAAGAACATAAGAAGCTCACCCACCTCATCTTCACTGGAAACGCAAGGCTTCACAGCTTCAGCTGACCCTAACCCCAAACTCTCCTTACTTTCCAACCCCACCCAAAGCCATTATCCCTTCTCTTAGGAGAGAACTCATCTTGGGACATGTTTGCACGGGCTGTTTAGTCAATGGAGGATAAGATGCTCAGAGGAGCACAAGCTAAGACAGGCACAGTCTAGTTTGCCCCCCCCCATATGCAACATGTAGGAGTCTGGAAATCCAGTGCAATTATTCTCTCTCATGAGGAGATTATCACAGATCCCTTCAACATGCTTGATTACGGGCCACACAGGCCCCGCTGACCTTTCAAATAAAAGTAAAAAGGGGGAAATATAGGTGCTCTCTCTGTGCCTTCAGTGTCCCCTATGCTGATTAGCTACTTTGAATGCTTCCCCTCCCCTTAACCCCATGCTGATTGGCTTCCTTCAGTGCCTCTCCTTTTCTCATCCCATGATGTTTGGCTGTGCGCCTGACATGGATCAATACACTATTGGCTGTAACCGAACCTCAGGGCCATGATTGGTCTGAGGACCCTATATAAACTGTTGCACTAACTGAAATAAACATGTCTGCCTCTTGCTCTGGCAAAGCAGTTTTACCTACCCATGGTGTCTGGGTGAATGAGTCCGCAACCATCCACCCCATAAACCTTCATCCTCCAAGACCCCATATCTCATCCTGTGGGACCCCATTCCTCAGTCCCCTCGTCCCACAGGACCCCAACTCATCGAGTGAGCCCATGCAAGGCACGACATAAACAACAGGAAATAATGAGAAGTGGTAGAAAACTTAATAGAATCTGGTTTCTTGAAACAACATGCAACCAGTCTGTTACAGTCTTACTATTACTAATTCAAGTGTTTAAACACAATCATACTGTAATAAACAAATGAACAATTGATCAACTAAATGGGTGAGCAAAACACTTCTGGTTTCAACCACAACATGTCTAGACCTTGGAAGTAATCACTCCCAACTTTAAAACAATGAAAAGCTGAACATACTGAAAATCCACAACTTTTCTTCTCGGACTCCTTAAAAAAATTAATAAGGTCAAGGCAAACTACCATCCTGAAAATTGGAAAGACAGATGGTTACAGAACATTACAGCCAAATGGAACCAGAACTAAGAGCAGTTAATCTGGAGCAGGAGTATCAAGAGCCATAAACTGGTAGGAATCCTAAATGATAATCTTGATGAACTACTGCTGCAGGCTAGTATGAATGAGCTTGAGAGTGAGAAACCTTGGGGGCCCATTCTTAGGGACTTTTACACTTTGCTGGTTCTACCTCCCATAATTCGCCAGTTATGATGGTAAACAGCAAAAAACAAACAATCAAAATTCTTCCTACTTCTGGAGGGATAAGGGGAAAAATTATTTTGATGCAACATTCTTCACAACAAAAATACTGATCTCCAAGAGAAATAACTTTATCAGATCCTTATTCGACCTATGAGAAAAAAGAATTATCCAAATCCATCCCCCTCTTTCCTTTCTGTCTCACCGAAAGAGGAAAAATAAGTTAAGAAATGGTGAAAGTTATAGTCCAAGGACACAGGCCCATTAAAAAACTGATATTTCATCATAAAATTAGAGAATAGTTCTCCTCCCTCATACCTTACCATATAAACAGAGCTCCAGTAAATAACAGTTGGAATAACAGCAAGAAAGACTCTATTTAAAGAGCAGTGCTCTGGAAAACTCAAAGACAGGAAGGGAGACAGAAACAAGGACATCAAAAGAAACTTAAGCCTCTGGTTCCAATAACTACAATAAACAGTAAGTATAGCCCAACTCTCAGTCAGATTAGCATGAAACCACACACTAAATTTCTATTTATCTCAGTTCTCGTTATCCAATTCATGTTCAGATTTCAATAAGATATTGAAGGCATGCTAAAAGGAAAGGGAACAAAAGCAATCCCACAGTCTAAGGAGGCAAAGCAGGTATAATATCCAGACTCAGACATTGATTTTGGAATTATTAGTGGATCTAGACAATATGATTAACATGTTAAACTCTCCAATGGAAAAAGTAGACAACATGGAAGAAAAGATATCTTTTGTGAGCAGAGAGATAGAAACACTAATAAACAATAAAGAGCATTTTCTAGAAATCAAAAACAGAAATGAAAAAAAGGTAACAGAAATGAAGAATGCCTTTGATGGGCTTAGTGGTAGAAGGGACATGGACACAGAAACAATCAGTGGCCTTGAAAAAGTGATAATAAAGCTTCTAAACTGAAATACAAATAGAAATAAAGAAAAAAATAAATTAAAAAAGAAAGGATAGAACATCCAAGGACAGTTGGATAATTTCAAAATGGTAACATTCATGTACTAGAACTACCAAAAGAAGAAAAAGGACTGGACAGAGAAGAAATATTAAAAGTAATAGTGTCTGAGATTTTCAAAACTTAATGATAGACACTAAATCACAAATATGGAAAGCTTAGACATCACCAAGAAGGATAAACATCAATTAATCTACACTCAAGCATATCATATTCAAACTGATGAAAAACAGAGAGAGAGAAAATTTTAAAAGAAGCCAGGGGTAAAAATCACTTATCTATAGAGGAATAAGGATAAAAATTACAGTGGATTTCTTAACAGAAACAAAACAAGTAAAAAAAGAGTAGAGTAAAATATTTAGAGCATTGGGACAAAACACCAACCTAGAATATTTTATCCAGCAAAATTACCTTTCAACAACAACAAAAAAAGGAAAAATAAAATCTTTCTCAAACAAGCAAAAACTGAATACACATATCCAGCAGGAAGAGTTAGAAGTTTTTCAGGGAGAAGAAAAATTATACAAGTCATAATTTTGATCTCCATAAAAAAGGAAGCATCCATGAAGTAAAGCAAACTCTTTAAAAAACCCTAATAATAAGTATAATTGACAATTTTTAAAAAGGGCAACAAATAGATAGTGATCGCAAACATGGTAGACAGTAAATGATTCCTATCACTTTTAGTCTACTTGAGCCATTCTCACAAACTAGCAGAGACTAGATTTCTTAAAAAGAAATTAATTTTCTCATGGTTTGGAGGCTGAGTTCAAGATTAAGTTTCAAGCCAAGTTGAGGTCTAGTGAGGGCACTCTTCACCTTCATGCTATCTCTTCACATGACCTTTACATAATCTGTGTTATGCACTAGGAGTGTGGAGGGAAGACAGAGAGGGTGAGGGGAAGAAAGAGACCTAGTGTCCCTTCTTATAAGGACACTAATCTTATCAGATCAGGGCCTTACCCATGATCATATTTAACCTTATTACCTCCTTAGAGGACCATCTTCAAATACAGTCACAGTTGGGATTATAGATTCAAAATATGAATTTGAGGAGGACACAAACTTTCAGGCTATAGCAGCCATTTTAAATATGAATGGTCTAAATTTGCCAATTCAAAGATAGGGATTATCTGACTGGATTAAAAAAAATGAGACCCAACTCTATGGTGTGAATAAGAAACTCACTTTAAATACAAAGACACATATATATTAAAAGAATGGAAATATAATACCATGCTAATATTAATCAAATGAAATCTGAATTACCTGTATTAATTTCAGATGAACCAAGCTTCAGAATAAGGAAAATTATGAAAGATAAAGAGGGGCTTTTTATAATGAAAAGTATCAATTCTCAAAGAAGACATAACAGTCCTTAATATGTATGCTCCTAACAACAGATCATCAAAATGCATAAGCCAAAAACTGATAGAACTTCAAAAGAAATTGATAACTCCATTCTTACAGTTGGAGAATTTCATGCTGCCTTTTCAGCATTGAAAAAGACTCAGCAGGCAAAAAAATCAACAGGGTTATGATAGAGCTACACAGAACCATTGAACTAGTTGACATTTATAGAATACTTCATCCAATAACAGCAGAATACACGTTCTTCTCAAGCTCACAAGGAACATTCACTGAGATAGACCATATATGGGCAATAAATGAAACACAAATCAACAAATTTAAAAGAATAGAAATCAAACAAAATATGTTCTCAGATAATGATGAAATTAAACTAAATATTAATAGCAAAAAGACCTGGAAAACCCAAATAAATCAACACATCTTAAAAAAGAAAAGATCAAAAAAGAATTCTGACATTTAAAAATATTTTGAACTAAGTGAAAATTAAAATACAATTTATTAGAATTTGTAGAATGTAGCAAAATTAATACTTAAGAGAAATTTATAGCATTGGATGCCTGTATTAGAACAGAAGAAATATCTAAAACCAACAATGTTAGTATCTACCTTAGAAAATTATAGAAAGACGATCAATTTAAATCTAAAGCAAGCAGAAAAATGAAACAATAAAAATTAGAATGGAAATTGAAGAAATTGAGATCAGGAAATCAATAGGAAAAAAACTCAATAAAATCAAATGCTAGTTTTAAAAAAATAAATAAAACTAATAAACAACTAGTTGGGTAACGGTTGATTTCTTGCTGCTATAACAGAATGCCTAAGGCTAGGTAACTTATAATGAACAGAATTTTTAAATTTTTTATTGGTGCATAATAATTATACAGAATAGGGAACTTTATTTTGGCATATTTATATATGCACATAACATAATTTTATCGATTTCATTCCTCAGTATCTCCCTTTACCTTCCTTTCTTCTCCTCTGATCTCTTTCTTCTACTTGAACAGAGATATATTTATCACAGTTCTGGAGGCTTCAAAGTCCAAGATTGAGGAGTCAGCATATGATGAGGGCCTTCTTGCTTTGTCATCCCACAGTAAAATGTGGAAAGGAGAGAGAGACGGAAGGTTAGACAGACAGACAGACACACACACACACAGAATAGTCACTTTATAGATAACCCACTTCCATAATAATAGCATTATACACTTATGAGGGCAGAATTCTCATAGCTAATTACCTTTACCCTCACTTCTTAACACTTTAACAGTGGTCATTCCATTTCGACACAAGCTTTGGCCAACATGACAAATATTCAAACCATAGTACCAGGCTAATGAAGAAATAGAGAAGACACAAATTTCTGATATTAGAAATGAAAGAGAAATCATCACTACTGATCCAATAGGCATCAAAAAAGATAATAAAAGAATATTATGAACAATTCTCTATCAACAAATTTGATAACTCAGAGGATCAATCCTGTAAAGAAACAAGCTACTAAACTTACACAAGTAGAGAAAGATATTGGTCCCTTTTGAATCAATAATTAATTAGCTTTCAAAACAGAAAGTAGCAGGCCCACCAAGTTTTTTTTTAATTTTTTTTTTTAGTTGTAGATGGACACACAGTATCTTCATTCATTTTTATGTGGTGCTGAGGATCAAACCCAGTGCCTCACGCATGCGAGGCAAGCGCTCTACCACTGAGCCACAATCCCAGCCCCCCATCAAGTTTTAATTACGACTTCTACCAAACATTCAAAGTAAGCATGATACCAGTGTTCTATAATCTGATCCAGAAAATAGAAGCAGAAAGAATGCTTACTAATACATTTTGTGAAGCCAGAATTACCCCAACATTAAAACCAGATAAAAATGTTACAAGAAAGGAACACTGTATACCAACACCTTTCAAGAATCTAGAAGCAGAGGAACACAAGCAGGTCAAAGCCAAGAGCATAGAGCAATTATACACCATGGACAGGTGAGATTTAGTCCAGGTATGCAATGCTAGTGTAACATTAGAAAATCAATTAATATAATCCACCACAGAAATAGGAAAAATATTGGACAAAATTTATTTATCATTTTAAAACCTCTCAGCAAACTAGAAAAAAGGAAGACCTCCCCAACCTGATAACAAGCATCTACAAAACCTTGCAATTACATCATGCATAATGTTGAGAAACTAAATGCTGTCCCGCTAAAATCATGTCATACCAGAAGCCCTAACTAGTGCAATATGACAAAAAAAAAAAAGGCAATTAAAAGTATGCATTTGGGGAAAGAAGAAATCAAACTGATAAAGGGCTAATACACAAAAGCCAGCTGCTTTCCTATACAGCGTTACTGAACAATGGTAATTGAAATTACATACACAACCATTTATCTACACCAAAAGAAATGACGCACTTGGGTATAGACCCAATGAACACTAGAGCTATATGAGGATCTCCAAAATATGGAAAAGATGTTATAAACAATTGGAGAAATAGTCCATATTCATGTGTTGGAAGACTCAACATTAAGACTTTATTTCTTCCCAGCTTGATTTAACTCAACTTCAATCAAAATCACAGCAAGCTATATTATGGATACTGGCAAACTAATTTTGATTCTAAAGTTAATGTAGAAAAGCAAAAGTTCTGAATACTCAACACAATATTGAAGATGAAGAACAAAATTGGGGGGGGCTCACATTACTGTATATAATTACATTACAATATATATTACAGTATATAATCAAGACAGGATATTATTGAGAGAAAAACAGACACATAGGACAGTGTAACAAATTTGAGAGCTCAGAAGTGTACTGACCAAAATGGCCAAATTATTGACAAAAGGGCAATAGAGAAAGGAGAATCTTTTCAACAAACGATGCTGGGAAAATTGAATATCTGCATGCAAAAAAGAAAAACAAAAAGAAAAAGGAATTGATACACAGGCCACATACTTCCCACAGAAATAAAGGGATCATGTTAAAGAATGTAAAACAACAAAATTTGTTGAAGAAAACATGAGAGAAAAGGTAGATTTTGAATGTTTTCCAACACAATACCAAAAATGACTCATGAAACAAAAAATCAAGTGAGACTTTGTTAAAATTAAAAACTTCTGTTCAATTTGAGATACTGCTGAGAAAATGAAAGGATAAGTCATATACTGGAAGAAAATGTTTGTAAAACACAAGTCTGATAGAGGACTGGTATCAAAATATACAAAGAATGTTCTGTTTTTGTTTTAGAAAGGGAAAGGCTTTTTAACTAATCAGAACAAATAAAAAAATAAAACAAAGAATATTCTTACTGAACAATAAGAAAGCAAACAACCTAATTAAAAGATAAACAAAAGCTCTAAACAGACATCTTGCCAAAGAAGATACATGGATAAAAATAAGCATGTGAAAAGATCATGAGGTAATTGCAAATTAAAACAATGAGATAATAACACACATTCAGTAGAATAGTTAAACTAAAAAAACCCAAAAAACTGTTAATACCAAGGGCTGGTGAAGAAAAGAAGCAACAGAAGGTCTAACTCATCACTAGTGATAATGTATAATTATACAGCACTGTGAAGACAACCTGGCAGATTCTTAGAACACTAAGTACAGTCTTCCACATATTCCAGAAATCACATACATACTTACCCAATTGACTTGAAAAGTTAGGTCCAAACAAACCTACACATGAATGTTTATAGTACTTTTATTCATAATTTTCAATAACTGGAAAAGCCAAGATGCCCTTTAATAGATCAAAGAATAACTGGTATATCTATGCAATGGAATATATTATTCATCAATAAAAATAAATGAGATGACACCACAAAAATATATGAAAGAAACATGATGTATACTGATAAGTGAAAGAAGCCAGTTGGAAAAATACAAACTCTATTATTTAAATTGTTTTGAATATTTGATATTTTAGAAGAGGTAAAGCTATAGAGATAGTTGAAAAACAAAAATCAATGGTTGCCAGAGATTCATTTAGAAGTTGGAGCATCTCAGTTAAAAAAACAGACTTTGACAAGATAATCTATATTAAAAATGTATAAAACTTTTCTTGCTAAGGATTGCTTTGGCTATTCTGGGTCTCTTATTTTTCCAAATGAATTTTATGATTGTCTTTTCTATTTCTATAAGGAATGATGCTGGGATTTTAACTGGAATCACATTAAATCTGTATAGCACTTTGGGTAGTGTGGCCATTTTGACAATATTGATTCTGCCTATCTAAGAGCATGAGAGATCTTTCCATCTTCTAAGGTCTTCTTCAATTTATTTCTCTATGTACCATAATTTTCATTGTAGAAGTCTTTCACCTCTCTTGTTAGGTTGATTCCCAAGTATTTTATTTTTTTGAGGCTATTGTGAATGGGGTAGTTTTTCCTGATTTCTCTTTCAGAGGATTCATCACTGATGTATAGAAATGCATTTGATTTATGGGTATTGATTTTATATCCTGCAACTTTGCTAAATTCATTTATTGCCAAAGCAATCCTTAGCAAGAAGAGTGAAGTGAGAGATATTACAATACCAGACCTTTTTTTCTCAGCAGCACATGGATGGAGCTGTAGTAATAAAACAGCATGGTAGTGGCACCAAAACAGACATGTAGACCAATGGTACAGAATAGAACACACAGAGATAAACCCACATAAATATAGTTATCTCATACTAGACAAAAGCACCAAAAACATACATTGGAGAAAAGATAGCTTCTACAACAAATAGTGCTGGGAAAACTGAAAATCCATATGCAACAAAATTAAACTAAAACTCTATCTCTCACTGTGCACAAAACTCAATTCAAAGTGGATCAAGGACCTAGGAATTAGACCAGAGACCCTACGCATATTAGAAGAGAAAGTAGTCCCAAATCTTCATCGGATTAGGCTCCAATTTCCTTAACCAGACTCCTAAAGCACAACAAATAAAATCAGGAATTAATAAATAGTATGGGTTCAAACTAAAAAGCTTCTTCTTAGCAAAAGAAACAATCAGTGAGGAACAGAGATTTTGGGATCAAATTTTTGCCATGTGCATGTCAGATATAGCACTGATCTGAAGGATATATAAAGAATTCAAAAAACTTAACACCAGCGGTTTTTTTGGTCATTTTTTGGAATTGTTTCTTTTGTTTTAATTGCACTGATTTCAGCCCTGATTTTAATTATTTCCTGTCTTCTACTTCTTTTGGTGTTGTTCTTCTTTTTCTAAGGCTTTGAGATAAAGAGTCAAGTCATTTATTTGTTGACTTTTACTTCTTTTAATAAATGAGCTCAATGCAATGAACTTTCCTCTTAGCACTGCCTTCATGGTGTTCCAGAGATTTTGATATGTTGTACCAGAGTTTTCATTTACCTATAAGAATTTTTTATCTCTTCCCTGATGTCTTCTGTTATCCATGCATCATTCAACAGCATATTATTTAGTTTCCAGTGTTTCAGTAGTTTCTATTTTTTAATCTGTCATTGATTTCTAATTTTATTCCATTGTGGTCAGATAGGATGCAGGGTAGTATCTCTATTTTTTTGTATTTGCTAAGACTGGCTCTGTGGCATAACATGTGATCTATTTTGGAAAAGGATCCATGTGCTGCTGAGAAAAAAAGTGTATTCGCTCGTTGATGGATGGAACACTATATGTACATCTGTTAAGTCTAAATTATTGACAGTTTTAATGAGTTCTATGATTTCTTTATTTAGTTTTTGTTTGGAAGATCTATCCAGTGGTGAGAGAACTGTGTTAAAGTCACCAAGTAGTATTTTGTTGTGATCTATTTGATTCTTGTAGTTGAGAAGGATTTGTTTGATATATGTAGATGCCCCATTGTTTGTGGCAGAAATATTTATGATTGTTAAGTATTGTTGATGTATGATTTCCTTAAGAAGTATAAAATGTCCTTCTTTATCCCTTTTCCCTAACTTTGGTTTGAAGTCCACTTTATCTGATATGAGGATGGAAACTCCTGCTTGTTTACAGGGTCTATGTGAGTGATACGTTTTTCCCCACCCTTTCACTTTCAGTCTGCGGTTGTCTTTTCCTGTGAGGTGAGTCTCTTGAAGGCAGTATATTGTTGGGTCTTTTTTTTAAATCCAGTCTGTCAGTCTATGTCTTTTAATTGGTGCATTTAGTCCATTCACATTCAGGGTTATTACTGAAATATGATTTGTAGTCCCGGTCATTTTGGTTTATTTTTGGGCTAAGGAGCTAAACAGACACTTCTCAGAAGAAGATATACAATCAACCAACAACTATATGAAAAACTGTTCAACATCTCTAGCAATTAGAGAAATGCAAATCAAAACTACTCTTAAGGTTTCATCTCACACCAGTCAGAATGGTAGTTATGAAGAATACAAACAATAAGTACTGACAAAGATGCAGGGAAAAAGGCACACTCAAACATTGCTAATGGGACTACAAATTGGTGCAACCAATCTGGAAAGCAGTATGGAGATTCCTTAGAAAGCTTGGAATTGAACCACCATTTGCATAATATAGTAATGCAGCCACTTCAATGTTTATAGCAGCACAATTCACAATTGCTGAACTGTAGAAGCAACGTAGATGCCCTTCAATAGATGAATGGGTAAAGAAACTGTGGTATATATACACAATGGAATATTATTCAGCATTAAAAGAGAATAAAAGCAGGGCATTTGCAGGTAATTGGTTGGAGTTGGAGAATATCATGCTAAGTGAAGTAAGCCAATCTCAAAAAAACAAAGGCCAAATGTTTTCTCTGATTAGTGGATGCTGATCCATAAGGAGGGTGGGAATAGAGAGCACTGGAGAAATGGGGGAACTTTGGATAAGGCAAAGGGGAGGGAAGAGAAGGGAGAGGACATGGGGGTAGGAAACATGGTGGAACGAGATGGATATCATTACCCTAGGTACATGTATAAAGACACAAATGGTGTGACTCCCTTGTGTACAACCAGAGAAATGAAAAATTGTGCTCCATATATGGACTGTGAATTGAAATGCATTCTGCTGTTTTAAGAAAAATAAAAGAAAAAAGAAAAAAAAATGTATAAAACAACCTTACTAAAGAGGTGGTAGGAAAAGACTGACCCTAGTATATTTGGTAATGGCTGAGGAACTGCATATAAGCACTACATCCACAGCATTACAGGTTCATAACTGATAGATTGTGCATGTGTTCTGGAGTCAAACAACTACATAAACAGATAAAGTATAGGGCGAGCAAAGTTTCTTACTGTTGGAGTGGGGATTTACAGGTGACCAAGGGGATTAGGTTAGAAATGTCCCACGTAGTAAAGGATTAAAGTTGGAGACAATAGTATGAAGACAGTACATCCTCACAGTCACAGAGAATTGCATAAAGAAATATTTATGAACACATGTAAATACATGAGTTAGTTTACACATATGCGTTTCTTGGTGTCAACTGAGAGGACTAAATGAAATGGCATCCTGGAAGCAACAAGCATACATAGCACCCAGTTCTTGGTTTGAGATACTATTCTCTAATCAAGGCTTCTTGAAGAAATGGCCAGTTCTAGGATTAGGTCAAGAAATACACACTAAGAACCTGGAGCATTTGTAGTGCCAGAAAATAAAGAAGTGAAAAACAAAAACATTGATGGCATTTGTCAAAGAGACATAGTAACCTTTTGAAAGAGTTTCCAATGGCCAGACTGTTATCAGTTTGAGCTGCAAAATAATAAAGTCGTGTTGAATTATACCCAGAGTATAAAAATGTACCTGTGAACCCATGCTAACATAAATAAATGACTGAATAACTTAATAAATGGAGGGGAGGGACAAATCCCCCCTGCAAAAGAATTACATTTATGCAGATATTCAAACCTAAAAGAGGAAAGAACACAATTCTCCACTTCTTCATAAAATATACAGAGTGACTTTCTCCCAAAGACTACAGTATGGAAAGGAGGAAAAAGAGTTACATTCAGGTGATCAAGATCAACACAAATCAGACAAAAGTCATGTTGAAAGTATACTATGAAAATGCTGCTTTACCTTGGTGATCTTCACTTTAAAACCTATAACCTCCATCTAATCACTGGAAATTACAATACAAAGTAATATAAACCACAATAGAGAGGCATTCTGTCTAATTAGTACTCTTCAAAACTGTCAAGGTCATTAACAACAAGGAAGAGTCTGAGAAAACATCACAGCCAAGAGCAGCCTAAGGAGAGAGCGTAACTAATGCAAGGTGGTCTCTTGGATGGATCTTGGAACATAAAAGGGACATTTGGCTTAAAAAAGATTAAGGAAATTTGACTAAACTACAGACTTTAGTTAATAGTAATGTATCTATATTGGTTCATCAATTTTAGCAGATGTTAAAATGGAAAACTGTGTGAAAGAGCATGTGGGAACTCTGTCCTTTCTGCCCCATTTTTATGTAAATGTAAAACTGCTTAAACAAAATTATCTATTCAGAAAAAAGAAATAAGTATGCTCAGCTCACTCTGAGTGCAGTATGGAATGGGGACCACTATAATGACAATTGTCATGATGAATGTAAAGCCTTTTGAAATAATAAGTGGCCTCAACCACTTCCCTTTCCTGAGGCTTGTGGATATTAAAAAAAACAACAACAACAAAACAGTAATGACCAAAAACAGGACTACAAAAAATTCTGTGATCCAAATTTTTTCCTATATTTCTTAAACAAATGTTTTAAATAGAAAAATAAGCATACATAATACATACGGTAATATAATTGTCTGATTTACTAAAGGTGATACTGCGTTATGAAATATTTTTATTTTATAAGCAGTGAGTCACAAATATAAAGTTATCTGAATATGACATCCCAGTCTTCTCAGTTTTGCTGATTGAATTGAAAATAATAATTATTATTATTACAGTAAGTAATATGTACTGAACACATACTATATTCTACTGGGGCCTGTTGACATCTTCTCAATAGCTAAGAGATAGCTATTACCATAATTCTAGCTTCACGCGTGAGGAAATTAAAGTATGATGTGCCTAAGGTGTCACAACTAGTAAGGGCAGACCTGAGACCCAGACTTAGGTGGTCTGTGTGTATCACCATAAATTCCACAGTGTCTGCCTCTATCTAGGTGAATAAAATCATCTACAGAGAATATGGAAATGTCTAAAACTGAGTCTCTTTGTACTGTAAGTATAAAATGGCTACTCCTACCCACTACCAGCTTTACAGGGCTCCTGAAGGAGGCTTTTCTTTCCCTGGAACCACCTTAATGAGGAAGCCTACCACACTGCCCACAGCCTATATCTGTTTCCAGGAAAAGCACCTATGGATTTATTCTCAGTGGCCTCACAAATAATTCATGACTCTGAACCAATGCTTCTGCTGGCGTGGGCTGTTTCTCTCTCCCTGGCAGCCCCAGAAGAACCTTAAATTTAGTTCAGGATCGGTGGCACAGAGAAGAGGCACTGCTTTCTAGGGCAGTCAGTAAGGACTTGTCTCCAATAGCCCATAGGGAGAATTATGCAAATATTGTTCCTTCCTGGTCCTGACCTGCTGATGAGCCAAACATCTAATTCCTTCCAAACAGGGGAGAGAACTGCGCCTCACTATTCCCTGAGGTTCTTCCTCTGGGTACTGTCACAGGCTGCCTTCCCCTTTAACCTGCCACTGAGAAATGCTGCTTCACAAATATAATAAATACATATACAGTTTTATCTGTCAATTAAAAAATAAAAATAAATTTGAAAAAAAAAAACCCACGTAATTCTCAACCCTGGATTTTAAAAATGGCATTTCTTTATGTTGTTTACCTTCTACCAAATTATCAATAAAGTTCTTATCCATAATAAGAACACTTTCAAAAAATACACTATTTTGCAAATATCACTTTGTTCATTAAGAAGCTTCTTTAAATTCTAAGATAGAGTTCGGCCTTATAGGAAGAAACAGAATATCTTCATACTTTTATTCAAAGAGAATAACCCAATTTTCTATTCTAAAAATAAACAGAAAAAAGAATCCCTGCATTTTTCTCATCTGATAAAACCACTTACTATGAAGACTTTGAAAGGTACAGGCACTGTGTTTCTTTTCTGTGATCCCCGATAGTCACTTTACCTACTTATGTCTTGATTTCCTCTTTTATATAAGTAGAATAATAATTATAACATCTACCTCAATGTTTATTGTGATAAATAAATGAGTAAATACATGGAATTAGTGTGGCCAGTATGACTATTATCCTGAGGAAAAGAAACTTGGCAATCTACCCAAAGCAATTATGCTAACAAATGTATGACTATATATCCTTCTTTTTTGATCGATGCCCTTTGTTTTGATGATGGCTAATTGCACTTTTCCAAAACCTCTGTCTTGATTTTTAGGTTTAAAAATGAAAATATGTGTTAAGCATATACACTAGGACCCCCATAGACATTTTTAGTGTTTTTAGAACTTTCTGACAGACCTTCCTATTATATTGGTAATTAATCTAAAATATTTACTTGTAGAGATTGTGGGGCATGTTTAATTTTTAAACAGTTGTGCAACTTAATTCTAATCTATGCCCTATGGGAAGAAAGGGGACTTGGGTATTTTTTGAAGTATGCTATCAGAAATAAATACTTCAAGGATGGCTCCAAATATTTGAATTATCACTATCAAAATCTAAGACCCTAGAGTTTTATGATTACCTTTTAGGAATATTAGAACTTGAAAAAAATTATTGAAGAAATGAATGTGCGACTGGCTAGAAATATTCTAGTTTCTACCGTCCTTGCACAAACATGGAATAGGTACCCAGCAAGCGTTTCAGACTCAGATGCAGAGCCTGAGGCTGAAGCCCTAAGGATTCGGCATGCTCTCTCCACAGAGGGCTCACTAATCTAACCTGACTAGAAGGTTGGCTGCTCCTCCATTCAGAAAGTCCTGAAGTCACTTCCTGTGAGACTTTTCTACAAAGTACTTGGTACAGAGTGTGACGCTGTTTTTATGCTTTCTTGCCAATTATGTTTGGGCATTTGGTAGAATATAGTTTAAGGCTTGCTTACGGGGTAACATCCTACCTGGAAGCAAGTTTGTAGCAGAGGAAGCATAGACTGTACCCACTTCTGCTTCATCAGAGACTATGACATTTTCCAAATATCTGGCATTTTCTGATCTGCCAAATTAGCAGAGTGGATTTTTATCTGATTTGTTTGAAGATTTAATCCAACTGCATATAACAGTGTCTTGCACCCGAAGGCACTTGTGAATATTTGTTGAAGAAGTGAAAGTGCTTTTATTTCCCCTTTCTTCATATATCTAGGTCCCTTCTCATCTTCTAGTCTCATTATATGATCCACATTCTCAAGGAAAGTGCTATAGTTGGATCTTCCCAAAAGGCTCATGTGTTAAAGGCCTGGTCCCTAGTTTGAAGTACTTTTGGGAGTTGGGGAAACCTTTAGGAGGTGGGGCCTAGTGGAAGGAAGTTAGGTCTCTGGGGGTGTGCCCTTGATGGGGATATGGGCACCCCAGACCCTCTTCAGTCTCTCTTGTTGCCCTCTGGCTGCCGTGAGGTGAACAGGCCTCCTATGACATGCACTCCTGCCATGATATATACTGTGCCAAGAAGTCATGGGCTGAAATCTCTGACACCATGAGTCAAAATAAAAATACTTTGCTTCCTTTAGCTTGATTTATATCAGGTATTTTGTCACTGTGACAGAAAGCTGACTAACGCAGAAACCTTCTCTGACGATCCCATGCAGCTCTCAGTCCAAAACTATAGTCTTCTTTTACTTTTTCTACTTAAGTAGAGTTCATCAGTGTTTATGTTTGTGAGTACTTGATTAATGTGTGTTTCTCCAGCATGTGATAATGTCAATGAGGATGAGAATTGTTTTGCTCACCATTTTATCCTGGGGCTAAACACATTGGCTTGTGTGTGATAGGGTCTAAATACCAATGAATAATGAATGGCTGAATAAAGGAATGAGTACCCACGTTTCTTAGCATGCAACAGATGAGTAAGGATTCTGTGAACTCCTCATGTGAATACCTTACAGTCATTTGCCATTTTAACGTTCTTAGCACTTCAGTCTACTGTGATGGTTCATTTCATTTAGTTCACTTTATAAAGCCATGGGGCACCCAGACATTTGGTCGAATATTATTCTAGTTGTTTCTGTCAGGGTGTCATTGGATGAGACAATATTTAAAGAAGTAGACTGGGTAAAGCAGATTGCCTTCTTCAATGTGGGTGAGTCTCATCCAATCAGTGCAAGGTCCAAATACAATTAAAAAGCTGACCCCCATCAGTAAAAGACTTCTGCCTGACTGTCTTTGAGTTGGGATACTGGATTTTTTTCCTGCCTTTGAACCACACTGGAACACTGGCTCTTCCTGTGCCTCAAGCCTGCTGTTCTTCAGACTAGACCTGCACCATCAGCTCTCCTGCTTCTCCAGCTTTCTTAGTAGAGATCTTGGGGTTTGTCAGCTTTCATTGCATCATCACATAAGCCAATTCCTTGAAGGAAGGAACGAACTCTAATGCGCACACGCACACACAAACACACCTCCTGTTGGTCCTGATTCTCTAGGAAACCGTAACCAATACCTAATTATTCAACATGATCCTCACCACAGCCTTGGAGCACAGGTAGGTCAGATGGTTTTATATAAAGTCACGCCTCTTCAATATGGTCAAACCAAAACTGAAACCCAAGTTGTCTGACTCTACAAAGTCCTGATTTAGGGTATTCTTGCTTGCCACACTTAGACTTTTGGTAGAATTTGGTCTAACAATTGCTTTAAGTGTAACATCCCACCTGGTAGTGAGATTCATGGACCACCTTTATAAAGGCTGTGTACTCTTCACCCTAAAGATTTCCTTGTGATCGGACTCTAAAGTCATTCAAGACAGCCCCTCCAGTCCTGCCTCTGTCTTGTCTCCATTTGTCTCTTTGCCTATAAACTGCAGGGAAGCCCTTCTTTCCACTAGACTAAGGGTTTTGTCTTTATTTTTTGTTTGTGAGTGTTTTCCCTCAAACTGCAAGAGGTCAACTAATGCTTCCTAATCACTGCTGGCAACAATCAAGAATGTAAATACATATAATTTGGGATTTGATGTTATATAAAATATATTTCAAGAATCATTGAAGGCACAAGTGAGAAAAAGAAATAATGTACATTGACAGTATACTTCAAATTTAACATTGAAAGTGTAAAATGCAGAACAGATTTTAAAATTAAACATTTCAAACCTGGTTGTGGTGGGTCATGCCTGTAATCCCAGCAGGCTTGGGAGGCTGAGGCAGGAATATCACAAGTGCAAAGGCCTCAGCAACTTAGCGAGGCCTTAAGCAACTCACCAAGACTTTGTCTCTAAATAAAATACAAAAAAGGGCTGGGGATGTGCCTCAGTGTTTAAGTGTCCCTGGGTTTAATCCCTTTCCTCCCCCCACCAAAAAATCAAATATTTAAATTTTTGCTTACCTATGAGATCAACAAAAATCTCACCTCCTTGTTAAAGCCTTATCAGCCTGCTTCAATAAAAACCCATCTCCTTTGCCTCTGTATTCTTTCCTCTGTGGAGAAAGGTAATTCACTTATTTGAATTACCATATACCATAGCAATTATTTCTTTACATGTCCTTCTTTACCTTAGACTGAGGGTTTTGCTTTTTCTTTTTTGAAAGTACAGCAATGCTGTTCTTGTATATCAAGCCCAAAAAACAGTTCTTACCATACTTTAATTGCTCTATAAAGTTTCATGTCACCTCCAAGTCCCCTAACCCTACCAAACACATTAGCCTTCCTTTTCAAGGAACTTTCAGAGAAAAAGAGAGAAAGAGAAATAGAGGAGATATCCATTAGGCAGAACATTTTCTGACATTAAACTGACATCATTTAACCAAAAATAACTAGACATTTGTCACTTTTTCTGGTTTCCTTGATGATGCTGAGCTGATGGGGGCATAGCTCTTTAGAACTTGCCTTGGATTAATGAAAGGAGAAAATTGCTTACCAAGGCACAACTACTCAAGCTTATGCTAAAAACTTCAGCTAATGCCGTTCAGGAAGAGAAGGTTTCTGATGAATTTCTGCTGCCCAATTCATGCACAGAGAAATAAAGAACAGCAGCCAGTGTAATTAGCAAGCAGTTCTTCCAGCAACAGGATTTACACCTGGACATAAACATGTTCACTGTGGTTGGGATGCACATTTGCTAAGGCAAACGCTTTTTGAAAAATTGTAAAGCTAATGATCTTGCACTGACAGAATAACCTTGAGCTTATTGCCAAATAGAATGCCAAGTGTAAACACTTAATGGAAGAAAACAAGCAACAATAATGGTCCTTCTTGTAACCCCCAGACCAGTGACTCTGATTACTTTTGAGGTCAACGGAAACACTTTTCTACTTGCTGATAATTCTTATGCAATTTTATGTATTTTATGATCTGACTTGATATGGATGAGCAACACTTCATCAGTCAGAGCCAGATGCAATCATTGCTTCTTTTCCTCCAATTTCTTATTCCCAAAAGTGGAAATAATCAGCCCTGGACTGCAGTAGGGGCTGGTCATTATTTTGAAATATTGGTAAAGGCCATAGGTAAAATCATTAAAGTTGATTCTGAGATTAGGGATATTTGTGGAATTTATCATGTATGGAGGTGGGGACATTTAATAGTAGACAAGCACATAATAAACTTCCCTTTATTTGGAATCCCAATAACTAAATCTTTCTATTAAGAAAGAAGTACAGAGCATAGAATGAAAGCACTTGGCTATGAATCTTGTTCTTACTCAAGCTAAATAATCGCTCTGATCTTCTAGTTGTCTTATCTTAAAAAAGGGTAAATACTAATTTTAAGCTTACATAGATATTATAAAGATAAAATGAGATAATATACATGGAATTGACTTGTACAGTGCCGACAACAAAATATCAGTAGGTAAATATGAAATAAGATCTTTCATCTATGCTTTAAATTAGACAATATCCAGGTTATATTTTTCTTTCCTTCCTTTTGCTTCCTCAGCATCCAAATCCTTCCTCACATTGGAGGAACTCCTCATTGCACATAAGTGGGAAAATGTCCATTTTGATTATTATAGAAACTCAAATGAGGATATTTATCTGTTACTTTAAGGAAACCTGGACCAGGTATATTATCATACCGCACATTTCACTGCTTATTCTGTATATTGTTATTTTCTGTCTTTCCACTACCATGAGCTTCACAAAGGCAAGCATTTGTATCTACTATCATTAATTAACCCCAAATCTAGAATACTGCCTGACACACAAAAAGGTAATCAATAAAGATATGTTGAATAAATTTGATACTTCTTTCCAAAATATTTTATAAACAAATAATGAAAAATTAATGGAGAGTTCAAGTTCATTTTAACTAGTAGACTGCAGTGGTTGAGATGCTAAGTAGACATATTCAACAAGATGTAGTCAGCTAATGTATTGATCACTGCGAGAAGAAGCAGCATCACAGAATCTTCCAGGCTTTAGTCTCCATAGCCTTCTTGATTCCTGCTTATTTGCCAAGACTCCCCTTTCAGATTATCTCAAATTTTGTGAGCTACTCAATACTCTTCCTATGAATCCATTTATTGCTTAACATAGGTCTTATTTCCATTGCTTGTAACTCTGTGACTGAGAATGAATTTGTGTTTATTTGGTGCCTGTAGAAAAGAATTGCTGCT
>CM053403.1:64885110-64904724 GCA_028644305.1 Xerus rutilus | reverse complement strand
ATGTAAGAAAATGTTACTAATTCACTTGGCATATGTTTAGAATTTGTAGAAACAAATTTGTATACTGCTTCAATAGTCTTGTTTTAGTCTCTGTGAAATGTGTTATGCTAAGAAAATTAAATGTATATATGTATATATATGTGAAGGTTATACATAGGAAGAAAGTTAAAACCTCTTGAGAATAAACTTTTCAAGATGCCCTCAGGCTCTTTAGCAATATCATTTACATATAAATAATTGACACCTAATTATAAATCATTTTGATCTGTTCATTAAACAGGGCTCAAAGGGCTGCTAGTAAGCAATGCTTTCTTTGACTGGTTCCAATTATTGTATTAATTAAAATGTAGTTGAACAAACAAGCTCAGTTTCAATTACTTAATTAACTAACTCATATAATAGGAACTCAACAGTAAAAACAGCGCAATTTTACAATTAAGATAGCCAAAATCAAATTAGCTTCCCCAAGAAATGTGAATTATTGTGGTGGTAATTCAGTTGTATTTACTGACCTATTTTGGCCCTTTAATTCTCAAATATTTCATATTTGTAACCCTTAGACTGTCTTTTCCTTAACTCTGTCATATCATAATGTTGACATGTCTGCTTTCGCTTCCACATCCAAGCTGCAAGGCAGGTTTGTTCAGCCAGCTTATTCATAAATATTTGAACTTCACTGAGATGTGTCGCTTTGGTTGAATGATTTACAATGGAGAGAGAACAGAAAGGGAGCCATTCTGACTTCGTAGAGTTAGCCCTGGTTTTAAGACACAAGAAAAATTAATGAGGAGCTTGATTAATTTCCATAGTATTTTGTTAGTCGATTTAATTTTCAAATTCTCCTCCATACTTAGGAAATGTGCTAAGCTAGCAGTTGCTTTCTTTAGGAGTGTCAAGAATTCATAGAAAGGATCTAGGGAATAAGTTTACCAATTTTTTAAAAAATATTTATTTTTTTAGTTGTAGGTGGACAGAATATCTGTGTTTTTATGTGGTGCTGAGGATCGAACCCAGTGCCTCACGCGTGCTAGGCGAGCACGCTACCACTGCACCACAATCCCAGCCCCAAAGTTTACCAATTTTGAAAATGGTCAGTTCTCTTGCTCAACCCTTAAAAACCAAAAAGCTTTTCATCTATAAGAATAGAGAGAGCTGTACTATCCAACCTGTGGATTCATCCCTGGTAACTGCCAATTCATCTGATCAGAACTGTCACTACAGCATTTCTGTCATCAGAGTTAGAAGAGACGTGAGGTATAAGAAAGGGATTCTCTTACAAGAATGGACTGTCCACACATGGGGAAAATACTGAAGGGGAATTTGGAGCTCGGGAGACCAGGAAGATCCATTTCCCTGCCACCTTGTCCCAACCAGCACTGTCAGAAATGCCCTTCTCATGCCAACTCTTCCTCACTCTCTTCCCCTCTTCACTGTGCTCTCAGCAGATGGTCGCCTCTTGTTGCCATGAAGCTCCAATTTTTGGACTTAGTCCAAATGTGTTTGGGCAGTGGAACAAATAAAACACTTGGACTGTGTTAAGGAAGTTTTAAGAGCAACAGTACAGTAAGCAGTGGCTGGGAGTGACAGTACAGCGGAAGGACTGGAACCATGACTTCCTTTGTCAATTTTTCTCCCCTCTTCCAGCATCCCTCACCATTCCTGGTTTACCACAGTGTTCTTATAAATGTTTGGATAAACAGTAACGGATCAATAATGTTGGTCACTGTGAAGGAAATCTGGTACTTGTCTGATTTGCCTGTCTTCTTTGTTTAATTTCTCTTTTTGCCTTTTCACAAGTCCTGTTGTTTTGGTAGGTGGACGCTCTATGGAAACAATTTAAGTTACCGCAGTGTTAATTCTTATACTTTATTGTAACCAAGATGAAAGCAGATTCATAGGGAACTGAAACAGAATTGCCTGGAAGTTTAAATGTATTCCATATCAGTCTGAAACTGAGGAGGCACTTGGCTGAACTGTGAAGGCATTGAATCTGATATTTCATTAACATTTCCTAAGCTTTCAAAATGTTATTCAGTGCTCAGGCAACAATCCAGGATTCCTGCTATGCCTAATTTAAAATCCACCAGAGCCAATGGTCCTTCTTTTCAAGTTAGAAAATAAGCATTAAGTCAGTTCAACATTATGGTTTTCAAATCTTTAGCGTCTAGTAATAGTGAACTAGGTAATTTGAACCAATTCAGTCACTGAGGACAGCTAGAAAAGATGCACTAGAGATCAAAATTATCTACCTGAAAGCATTAGAGAGAAGATAAAATAATGAGAAATATAGCACTAAGATCAGAAAGAGAAAGGAGTGCAAATTCTGAAAGTTTAGTCCATGAGTTTGGACTGGTTTTACCCTAGGAGAATTTGTGTTCTAGATTAGACTGATGAGGACTTAACAGAATTTTCATACCCTCAAAAGAGTAGGAGCTACACAGCAAACTTGGTAAACCATCAGCATTTTGGATCACTATATTTCATGAGTAAACATGACCCAGAAGTAAACCAGCCTTCTCCCTCACTGTAGCCTGGTTCCTCACCATCAGATTGCACAGAAAAAATTTCACTTTCAAATTGGATTAAAATAATCCCTGGTTACTAATGTTCCTAGGGACTTGCAAAAGCAAATAAAAATTCTCCTAGAGGAATATAATATTACTCTATTATTCAAATTATCTCTAGAAATGTTTTTTCAAACCAAAGTCCTACACATAGTCAATGATAAAACAAAGCCCATGAGGAGAAAAGACAACATGAATGAAAATGAGCAGAAAAGAATAGTCAACAGGGAACACCCAGAGGTTCCCAGTGTCATATGGGAGTTACTAGATCTCAGTCACTAAAAAGAATTTAAAAATAAGTTTATTTCAACAAAGAGTTATTTACTACTCTTCTAGATAAATTTATGGATATAAATCTGCAGGTCATGGTCTCTACTTTCAAGGAATTAATGGTGTAGTCACAGAAAAAATATGTATATGTACACACGTGCAATTTTCTTCCTTTATGTATCTAGTGTTTTCATGAATATAACAGCAAAAAAATTTTAAAAAGGCAATTTTCATCCTCATTAAGTATCCAGGTAAGTGTGGCAGAGAAGCATTGATCAAAGAATGTCCACAAGAAGTGAAAAATCAGTCTACTCTTCTCTATAAGAAAGGCAAATACTACCATAAGCATAGATATTAGAAATTGGGAGAGCCAACCAAGGTGAAGGAGGGGGAGGTTCACCTGAGAAAGTAACGAGTGGGCTGTGAGTGCAGCGCAGATTTTACTGTTGTTATCTTCTAAAATGATATGACTCCTTGACTGAAAAGCTTTAGCCACTCTGCTCCCCTTCAAGATAAGGTGTGTGTAACAGGCTTATCAAATGGACTGAGTGAGAAGGTACAAACAATTTGCAGCTAGATGTAGAAATAAATCTAGCCCAGCCTGAATTAAAACCCAAGTGTACTATTCAATTCAAAGCTCAGGGTCTTGCAATAAGGAAGAGGTGAAGGAAGACTTTTTTTTTCTAGCTCTAAGATTTTGGGATAGTGAAAATGGGTTAAGAAAAATTGGTGGTAGAGTCATTCTGTCAGATAAGACTCCATCTAACTCTCCTTTAACCACTAGCGCCTTCCTAGTGTTAGCTACTAAATGCTGCATCTCTAGTGAAATGCATCCGCGGGCTCTTTAGAGGGATCCTTATACCACACAATTCATGCACTGGGTGAAGCATTCTCTGGTGAGCCTATTTTAGACCCTTCCACAACCGCTACCATCTCCTGCCCTGGCCGGACTGCTCCTGCCCAGAGACACTAGGCACTGTGCCTTATCCTCAAGGTGTCATCATCTTGGGACCCAGCTCTTTCGTGGGTGGCTATCTGTAAGGCAGGCTGGTCCACAACAAGGCTGAGAGTGCAAACTGCCTGGCTGTCACCCTTGCTCCCAGGCTTGTTGCCACGTGTCCCTCCACTCAGCTGGTCACCTTCAGGATTCCCTGGTTAGGAACTATACAGAACCTCTGCATCACACATGTTTCCCAGGGATCTTCTCATTCCCTTCTACACTGGCATCTCCCCTGGAAAGGACCTCAGGAGTTCCATAGTTGAGCAGGCATCCCCTCAGGGCTGAAATACCTGCCTCATCTACTTTCTTTCATTTTTGTCTTAGGAGAGGAAGAGAAGGGAAGAGGAAATGCAAAGTCCTTTCCCGTTAAACTTGAGTCAATGTTTCTATGAACCTACTCTTCAACATCTTGAATTCTTTTTTTTTTTTTTTTTTGGTACCAGGGATTGAACTCAGGGGCACTCGACCCCTGAGCCACATTCCCAGCCCTATTTTGTGTTTTATGTAGAGACAGGGTCTCACTGAGTTGCTTAGCAGCCTTGCCATTGCTGAGGCTGGCTTTAAACTTGCGATTCTCCTGTCTCAGCCTCCCTAAGTGCTGGGATTACAGGCTTGAGCCACCGTGCCCAGCTTTGAATTCTTATATAAGGTAGAAGAGGGGATGAAGAGAAGAGGAGAAAAATGACTCTGGACTGTTCTTGCTAAGTACTAATGAGGTATCTGCTGTACAATTGTCCTCATCTTTGAATCTTTAAACAAAATTGTGTAGTCACATCTGATTTCTTAATTATGACTCAAAAGGCACTCAAGCTCTGTCTCCTGGCTACTTCTCAGACCTTGCCTGGCGCTCCCACATTCCGGGTGTTCTCACTCCTTGGAACATCCTGCACATGACTGGTTCTTTCATAGCTCTCACAAACTCTTGCCACCTATGCTCAAAATCTCTGCTGGTCCCTACTTGGTTTGCCAAATGCTCATCCATTTTTCCTGATATAAGCAAGCATCTTGTCCCAGGAAATATCCTTCCTTTGTTACGCATTGCTTCTTTATATATCGATCATTAAAAGCTCTTATGTTAAAGATGAATTATTGAATTCAACCAAAATTTATGGAATATTCACCAAGAGATGAAATCTCTGCCCCTCTGTAGTTTATAGTCTCATTCTGATTAGCCTAGAGCTCCATAGGGTGAGAGGTTATGTCTCTTTTACTTCTTGTTTCCAGATACAAAGTTATGGGAAAACATGCCTCCGCAAAACATGAAGGACCTTTGAGATGAAACAGATACAGGAGAACACTCTGTCCTCCCTCTTTTCTTAAACACAAGGCAAAGATTCATGAAGACAAAAAGTATTCTTTTCCACCAGGAACAACAAAGGCTAATTACTGCTATGGACCCTTATTGTCTGGAGATGGAATCCGAGGGATCACATCAACAAACTTTACCAACCAGCCGTTACCTGCCATTTATTTACCTTCCCACAAGTTGCTACCGCTAGAGACTTGTCCTTTTCCATTGTCTTGTCACTTCTCTAAAAATACACAGTTCTTTACTAACTATCCAAAAATACACAGTTCTTTACTAAATATCCAGCTGGAATTCAAAGCCACCTCTTGGAGAACTACTCATTCTCTATGAAATACATGCCAATAAACTTCTGTTTGTTTTTCTTTTGTTAATCTCTCTTTCATTATAGAAATCTGTTCCAGATAGGAACCTATTGTTGAAAGAAAAAAATTATTATTATTTCGAGCTCACTCATAAGTATTGAATGGATAATGAATGAGTTAATGAAATAAGTATTATAAAAGGAAGAATCCAGATATAAACCCAGTAACAGGAGGACACAGAAGAGATTTCAACTAAAAACTTTGAGGAAAACATATTGGAGAAGGTGATATTTACCGTAGATGTTGAAGAAGTTTCTATGAATTGAACTGTGCACATACACTCCACCCCCCTACCCCCAGCCACGAGTAAATTCATATGTTAAAGTACTAATGCCTAGTACTCAGAATGTTACCTTATTTAGGAATAAACTTGTTGTAGATATGACTAGTTAAGAAGAGGTCTTAACCCAAGTAGTCTCTAATCCATACAACTGGAGTCTTTAGGAGAAAGGGATATTCAAACACAGTACACACAGGCACAACACCACGTGAAGATGAAAGCCGAGGCCAAGGAGATGCACCAGAGGCCAAGCATTGCAAGCAGTGCTCCAGATATGAGGAGAAAGGGGCACAGAAGTCTCTTCCTGACAGCCTTCAGAAAGAGCCCCGCTGACATCTGATTTCAGACATACTGCTTCCAGAACTGTGCACAATAACTTTCTGTTGTTTCAGCCATCCAGTTTGTAGTACGTTATTGTGGCAGCTCTAGCAGACTAATACAGAAAGGTCAGCTTCCCTCAGGTAAATGCATGTATCACAGTACAGCTTGAAGAAAGGCCTAGAGTGGGAAGAATGCTGAGTGTATCCTAGGAACAACCAATAATCCATGAGAGTCAAACAGATGTTTCATGGGCTAGAAGGCACATATAGTCAAACACTCTGTATCCATGGGTTCCACATCTGCAGATTCAACCAATCACAAACTCCAAATATTCAAAGACAAATTGTGTCTGTATTGAACATGTACAGAATTTTTGTTGTTTTTTTTCCTTAAAACATATAGTATGACAACTATTTGCATGGCATTTACAATGTACTAGGTATTGTGAGTAATCTAGAAATGATATAAAGTACACATATAAAAATAAAATACAAATCAAGTGTGCAGGAGTATATGCATAGTTATGTGCAAATACTATGTCATTTTGTATAAGGAATTTGATATCTGCATGGATTTTTGACATTTGAAGGAGGTCCAGGAACTAGGCCCCCCGCCCCTACCACCAAGATACTGAGAGAAGACCAAATATGGCAGGAGTTAAGATTACATGAGAAGATCAGAGCCTGACTGTGAGAGACCTTCAATGCTATGCTAAAAACTGGAGGCATTTTTAAGGTAATGGGGCATTTTATACCAAGTTAAGCTCTAGAAAATCTTATTGATCATGATTCATCATTCATTTAATCAACAGGTATTCCTTGTATGAGGACTGCATTATTCAAGGTATGAGCATAAGGTAGGAGAGGGACAATAAACACATAAATCCAGTATGTAAATGGCATATGGAGAGCATTGTTGAGAAAAAGTCAAGATAATAAGTGGGGGAAGATAGGTAAGCAAACAAATATAGGCAAAGAATAGTGTCAAATGAAGAAAATAAACCAAACAGGTTGAGAAGATATATAATTGGCCAGAGGGCAAGCAGGCAGGGAGGAGTGCATTGAGGATAGTCAGGGAAGATATTTCTAGTGAATAGCATTTGAGATCAGCAGGAAGTGGGGAGTAGATGTTGCAGACTTTGGAGGGTTAGTAGTTCTGCCCCAGTGATGGGGATGCAGGTGGATGGATTTTGCCTCATGTAGTTGGAGAAAACAAGAAGAAAGCCATTGTAGCTGCCATGCAGTGAGTAGAAGGGAGAGTTTTGGCAGATGGAAGTCAGAAAATTTTGGAGAAGGTGGAGATAACAGAGTGTAATGGTGAGAAATAATTAGAGTTGCTAATACTTGGTTCTTTTCTCTGGAAGTCCACATGAATAGGTTTGACCATCCAAAACTGGTCACCACAAATTCAATCAAGAACCAAGTATATACTACCACTCCTGAAATAGCCAAAAGCTACCTGTCAGGTGTTTGCACATCCAAAGGACTAAAGGATCTGGTGACATCCAGCTCTTCTAGTGTAGAAAAACAATTTTGGCGTTACTAGGTGTATGGATATTGCCTGTAAATGTAAGTGCTGGATTTTCACCCTGGAAGAGTGATGAATTATTGAACAGCACGCTGCTTCATTCTTCTTTCTTTGCAACAGATATTTTCTCATAGCTTTTAATGCATAGGAACCAAGAAACTTCACCAAGTATTATGTATAGAAAATGTTCTCAACATCTTAAGAGTCAAGTCAGCAAGATAGATGATTGAATATTTACATAATTAGAAAGCATGGCCAGAATTTAAATAAATCATTATAGGCACTGTCTCCATGAAAAGCCCTAAAGCTCCCATCTAGCTCCAAATTAATGCACAGGGAAGAATGTCACCAAATTACACACCAAACTCAAGCTATAATAATTACTCAGACCTCAGTCAGTAACCTGGCCAATTTTAAATTAGAGAGAAACTCTATTTTTCTGGTATCCATGCCTATCATTTGATTCACATTCACAAACAAGAATGACTTCTCACTGGCAAAGCATGAAATATTTTATTTTTCTTTACTGGAAGGCATAAAAATTTGCAAGAGTCACTTTAACTTCTTTTTTAAATGATTGCACAAAAACTTCAGGGATAAGGCAGAAAATAGAACTTAGTCCTATGCTCTGGTTGAGAGGACAATACTCATTTCCAGCTTTCTGGAGGTTTAAATTCTCGACATTGTGGGATGACTGAAAAATCTTACCTAAATTTCCATTTTTCAAAATCTCGCTGAAAATGTAGTATGGAAAATCATCACCCTCTTACCTTCATCCTTACATAAATATAGCATATCTTCATTAGGATTTCATTTTAGATTCATTGGGAAAGATTCAATTTTACTTCTAAAATTTCTGTCTAACCAGGTATAAAGAATACCCATGGGGAAATAGAAAATATTTTTGCAAACAGACACTAAATACTGTTTCTGATAAGTGACATTCACATAAGTGTTTCTTTTTCCTTTTGAGCTTATTCTCTCAAATAGGGAAAAGAGGTGATTTAAAACCCCCTATGACCACCACTCTCTTTTATGCAAAACGCAAGATTCAAGGGTTTGAATTAGAAAGATAATACATCTGGAAAGAGACTTAAAGTTGATTTAGTTTAACCTCTTCACTTTAAGAGAAAATGCCCAGGAGTCTAAATAACTTGCCTTAAGTGACATAGTAAAAAGCATTGCCTTAAAATTAAATAGAGCTTGAGATCCTGACTTGAAGTCTTCTGTTTGACATGAAATGCTTAAGCTCTTAGGGAATGAAGCAAAATTCAAAACCCCAGTCCTGGCTTGCTCTAGCCTCACAGGCTCCATGAAGTAGGATAATGTTTTAGTTAGCTTTTGTGCCACTGTGACAAAAAGACCTGCCAAGAACAATTAGAGGAGGAAAAGTTCATGTAGGGGCTCATGGTTTCAGAGGTCTCAGTCCATAGACAGCCAACTACATTCCTTGGGACCTGAGGTGAGGCAGAACATCATGGCAGAAATGTATGGCAGAGGAAAGCAGCTGGGGACATGGCACTAGGAAGCAGAGAGGAAGAGAGAAAGAGACTGTTCTCCCTGTAGACAAAATATAAACTCCAAAGGCATACCTAATGACCCACCTCCTTTAGCTACACTCTACCAGCTTCATTCAGTTGACACTTAGATAATCACTCTCATGGAGATTAATTTCCTGATTTGGCTAAGGCTCTCATAATCCTATTTTTCATTTCTAACTCTTCTTGCATTTTCTCACACATGGGTTTTTTGTGAACACTCAATATTTAAACCTTAACAGTTAACAATACTTCGAAGATATCACGTGTGAAATATATTTGATATGTGAATTTTTCATAAATGTTAGCTATTATTTAGAAATAGTTTTTAACTTCAACAAACATTAGGCAGCTTCTATATGCCTGTAATTTTATAAAATAAAGACTTTCCAATATTCATTGCTTTAACAAGAACAGTGGCTTAGCTATGAAGCCACATGGAGATTTAAGGGCACAGACAATGTTACTATGCAACCTTATCATCTGTGTATTACATTGAAGCAAGAGCATCTGCCCTCTCAGACATTCTTCTCCTGGACTATTTTAACTATAACTGAGATTATGGCTAAGAACATGTTTCTAGGAGCTTCCCTGAGGAAACAGGAAATCTCAAAGTGGCTGAACACACACATGCTCAGTAGGAACACTGGATCAAACTCCACACATACTTCTCTACAGGCTTTGATCTGCCTCTGAGCTGGAGTCAAGGTGCAACCTGACTTAGGCCAATGCTGACACCATCACATCCTCTTCTTCAAATCTTGCTCAATTCTGTCAAGGTATGTCATCTCCAGCTAGGGAAGAAACAAGATAGAAAAGGGAGACTATTTCTGGACCTGGACTTTTTTACTTTATTTATATTAAATTCTTCATTATTATCCCTTCTATCATCACAGCATATATAATGAAGATCAGTTAATTGTTTATTTCAAGTGTATTTCTGTGAAAGACAAATTAAGCAAGAATAGGAACCATGTCTGTTTGCTTAATTGCTAGCAATGGGAACTATGTCTGTTTGCTTTAGTGCCTAGCTTGGTGCCTGAGGCATGACATGTAGCAGACACCCAGGAAAAGGTGAGGAAGGAATGAAAGCATGTGTGCATTCCTTCTGATAACTGGAGTAACCTCAGATCCCCTCTTTGCAGGCAGGGAGTGAGATGGGATAGAGAAGGAAACTGAGCTACTATTTGTCAACTATCCCCTTTGTTCCAAGTGTTTGCCCAAGTTGCTTCAAGAAAGTACTGGAAAACCTCAAGAAAAGTGGACAGAAAAACAGGCCAGCTGATATCTAACAGCCACGTGCACTGGCATCAGGGCAGTGAGTTTGCTTCCTGCTTACTTTTCCTACTGTTCATCTGGGAGCAATCAATTTGGAGTCACTTTACTTACGCACTAATTAACCAATTAGCAGCTGTCAACTTTTTTTTCTTTGAAGCTCTCAGGAATGCATGGCTTCTTTTCTTTCTTTTTTTTTTTTTTTAAAGAAAAAAATTTTTTTTTTAAATAGATGGACACAATGTCTTTATTTCATTGCTTTGTATGTGGTGGTGAGGATCGAACCCAGGGCCTCACACATGCGAGGCAAGCGCTCTACCGCTGAGCTACAATCCCAGCCCCCGGCTTCTTTTCTATGTTAAATTTTTGTCTAGGAATTGACTTACATATGTGGGGATACTTCCTCTGAAATGGAATATAAGTGGGAATCTTTCTGTTTCTCTCTGCCCCCTAAAATCATGGCTTCTGACCATGTCCCAAAGCCCTGTCCCTCTTGTAGGTAATAGTATTTGTTCCCTTCCAAGTCCTCCCTAGCCTCACCAAGAGAAGAAATAAAGGTCAGGATAAAACTGCCTCAGTAAATAGTTACAGATGGAGGGGCAAGAGACAGTTTCTATTTTCTGTTCTGTTTATATTCTGATATACTTACATTGATGATAAAACTTAGCTCAAGAATGATTGAGACAAAATAAAAGTGACAATAGCCCTTTCTTGGGAGTAGAGCAGAGCACATGTTTGAGGAAGTACCTCATTTTCTGGTTCACTCTAGAGAGACTAGGATTATGGTCATGTTGCCACTTTTTACCACTATGAAATTGAACAGGTTAATTAACCTTATCAAATTACCTCACTTTTAAAACAAGGATAATATTCATGACCATCAAATTAGATAATGCATATAAATTGCTTTTCACAATGCCTGGTATATAGCTACATGCCAAGTAAAAAGTAGCCTGTTAATAGTATTCATTCAAAAACCATGTATTGAGCATTACTATGTAGCAGGCATAACATCAAATGCTGAGATTATAAAGATTACTTTTTCTCTAGATTTGAAGGCCATTTCAGCCTGGATTATTTTGAAGATGAAGTACTCTATTTATTGAGACTATTTCCCCCATATGTATTTCTCAAAGATAGGGGTCCTCCCATATTTTGGTCAGGACTCACAGACAAATCAGACCATCATCCTTCAGTTAACGTAGAAGTATAAAGACTCTGATTAGATTTCTCAGGATAATATAAAATCAGACCAAGATAACTCTCTGATAAACTGGGAAATTATTATTTCATAGTGAATTAGTTAATATTTGAACACTTTTCTGATCATGTAAGAATGCAGCACCTCTCACTAGAGAATGGATGGAAACAGAGACCCTCTCTTCTTAACCCCAGCAGCAGGCATATGACTCAGGCTAGCACAGTCAAATGCTCTCCCATTGAACTTTGAATCTTGAGAGAACTGGGCAAAAAGGCAGAGAAATTGTTACCATATTTTGATGTTTCCCCCAAATTCATACACTGGAACCCAATCCCCGTATGATAGCATTAAGAAATGGGCCTTTAGGTAATAAAGTCTTTGGGGTCCTGCCCTCCTGGAGGAGATTAGTGTCCTTATAAAGGAGGATTCAGGGAGCCTGTTTGTCCTTCTACCATGAGAGGACACAGCAGCAAGTTACCATTTCTGAAACGGAGCAAGCCCTCACCAGATACTGAATCGATTGGCACTTTGATCTTGGACTTCCCAGCTGCCAGAACTATGATAAATAAGTTTCTGTTGTTTATAAACTATTCAGTCTATAGGTGGTATTTTTTGTTATTGCAACCTGAATGTACTACAACACCCTATTTTCAGAAGCAAAATTGTGAGTCTAATGATGGCTGGCTGTGAACCATCCTTTAGTAGGGGTGGCCACTTAGTTGCTCTCACTAGACCTAACTCTACTAGGATCAGCTGTGTTTCTTGCTGCCAAGATTTGTTGATTCAGGCCTGTTTTCCAGACTGGCTTTCCATGCTTTTCAAGATTTTATGAGTTCCCAAAATCTTTCCAATATTTTATTGGCTTAAGTTAGCTAAAGTTGATTTCTGTTGCTTGCAATCAAAATCTTAACTGAAGCACTGATGATTTGTCTGCTGACTAGGTATACAAAACTGAGGTCCTAAGTTCAAGATGTCTCTGCTTTCATCTGAAGCTGCAGAGCGTTCCTTTCCTCCTGCCTTAGAAAAGCAGACTAGAGAAAAAATACTCACCTACCTGCAGAAAACATTTGCTGGTTGCAGAAGATGTCTCTCATAACTGTATGAAGAAAGAGGATAAAGAGAGGAGAAGAAGAGATAAGCGATAGTAAATGTGTGTTAGAATCAGCTGTGATAATTTTAGGCCTTGAATCCAGAGCAGTGATTTTATTTTTGTATCAGCTCTGACAAGTTCAGGGCATAAACCTGACTTTGTTTAAAGAACACACTCACACACCAGGAAAGGACTCCAGGGAACATTTTATTTAATTCTTAATATAAATATAAGTTATAAAGCATAGTAAAGATAAAAGCACAATTATATAAATTGATAGCCAGTGACAGCCATTAGTAGGCATGCAGACATCACGTTTAATTTTTATAGCCTCAATCTTTACCCTATCAGTTCTGCTATATATAATGGAAGAATGTCAGAATATAAATTTTATTTTCTCAAGACCAAAGTTAGTACATTTTAGAGGTAGTTGGGTGAAAGAAACCACTGTTTGTAAGGCATTACTTCTTCAAGAATTTTTCTGGAGTATCTTTGAGAGAGATCATGCCTTAAAACATATGAGCCATCCCATTAGTCTTACAGAAGGTACATGTAGTGGGGACAGAGTTAAAAGTCAGGGCCTCACCTCCAGCAGGCCAGAAAACCTCACAAGCCTCAGTTACTGTCTCATCTTCTATCGAAAAGAGGGTGTGCCCATATTATCTCTAAAGTCTCCTTGCACATTTAGTTTTACTAGTGATCATTTAAAGGTTTACAGCAATCAAAGTTAAGAATAAGGCTCACAGCTGGGCACAGTGGCTCATGCCTGTAATCCCAGTGGCTCCGGAGGCTGAGGCAGGAGGTCACAGGTTCAAAGCCAGCTTCAGTAACTTAGTAAGGCTCTAAGTAACCCAGCAAGACTATCTCTAAATAAAAAAGATGCAAAATTTTAAAAAACACATTAAAAAAGGGCTGAGGATGAGACTCAGTGGTAAGTGCCCCTAGGTTCAATCTCTGGTACCAAAGAAAGAAAAAAAAAGAATAAGGCTCAAGGCTCACAATAGGAATTAGGAAATAGAGGTGGAAAATGGGGATATTAGCAAAGAAAAAAAAAAGCTTCAATATGCCACTTGGCACAGCAAAGGATACAGAAATTGCTGGAAAAACAGAATTTAACCCAAATAGAAGAGATAGGCCATGCTCAATTACGGTTTCACCTGAGCTATAATTCTCAGGTAGATGCATGATGAGGCAAGAACTATACCATTTCAATACTTCCTACCACCACGGCTCCAAGGAAGCACTTGGGCTTCTTTGAGTCTAGAATGGTCACCTGTCACACAATAGAAAAGAAGAATAGGAAGACCAAGGTGGCCTGCCACAGGCTTACTCACTGAGGAGCTGAATGAATCTGAGCAAGTTTAGTAATCTCTCTAAAGCCTGAGTGTCTTCACCTACTATAAGAGGATAATTACACGGGCCTCTGAAGTTTTGAAGGTTAACAATATTTTCTTTTCATTACTTTGTGGTACAAAGTGAACAATAATTTTGGTAACAAACATCATTGTAGTTGCTGTTGTTACTGTATTATTCTGTCTTGATGATGCCATTGTGGATGTGGACCTGGATTGTATGGAGAGGTTACATGGAAAAGCTTCCTACTACTTGTAGAATTTGATAAAGTAAAGACATTTCCAGAAGGGATGAATAGATTTCACATTGTACTCAGGAAGAAATCTTTGCTTCATACGAGCTGTAAAGATAGATAAGTGCCACTATGTAATATCACATAGGTTATCCTAACACAGACCTAGGAGAAATGGTTGGGTAGAAAGATTAAATGAAATGGCATAGAAGAGGCATGTATGGGCCGGGTGCAGTGGCCCACGCCTGTAATCCCAGCATTTTGGAAGGCTGAGACAGGAAGATCGCAAGTTCAAAGCCAGCCTCAGCAAAGGTGAGGCGCTAAGCAACTCAGTGTGTCCCTGTCTCTACATAAAACACAAAATAGGGCTGAGGATGTGGATCAGTGGTCAAGTGCCCCGGAGTTCAATCCTTGGTACAAAAAAAAAAGGCATGTATGGGGGGATTCTGGCAGCATAGGTACCCAAATTCAGCTTCCTCCTTCTCCTGAACATCTCTCAGGTACTTAGTTATCCAGAGTCAAGCTACTGCTGTGATGTAAAATAACCAGTATACCAGTATAGGTAAAAGGAATACATAAAATCACATATACTGGTTATTATACTACATGTAAGTGAAAAATATGAGGACAGAAACTGTCAGATTGTGTTTAAAAAAAAACAAAAGGAGCTTCATGTTGCTTCTAAGTAACCTGCACAAATAAAGTAATAATGAAATCCTTTTGTGCAAAAGGAGACTGATGGGTAACACGACACTGAGCAAACGCAAACATAAAAAAGTAGGCACGGCAATACTAAAATCAGTAAAAATGGAATTTCAGGTTAAATAAATTAAAGACTTAAAGAAGAACATTATATTATGGAGGGAGTTTCAGCAGAAAGAAGTAAGAGAATAGAGCAGAAGCAATATATGTATAGTCAGTAAACAATAATTTTCCAAAATTGATGAAAGACATCAGGCCACTTAGTCAAGAATTTCTATAAATCTCAGTCAAATACTAGTAAACCATATATAGACATCATAGTAAAACTGCCAAAAAATAAACAACAGAAAAAGATAAAAGCAATAAGGTAGCCAGGGGAAATGAGGCTGTTTTAATATAGCAGAGAAATGACAATAGCCAGGGAACAATGGAATGATAGCTTTCTCAAAAGAGAATAGCACAAAAAAATAGGAGGGAAAAGAAAATGAAATTTAAAAGTTCCAAGGTTCTAACATCGCTAGGGATATAGGAAAAGTAATTATTTATATTGTACTATAATAAGTCTACTTATTGGTGAAAAAGGAAAGATAAGCTGCCTACAGAAACATGCATTAAGGATAAGACTGAAAACAAAATGTAGGAGAAAGATCTACAATACAATCAATTCTTTAAAAAAAATGATGCAAGACTGTAAGGAAAGGATGAGACCCAAAGAGACATTCCATTAGGATAAGTGTTAATTCACTAAGAATATGTAACAATTCTAAATTTGTATGAATCTAATAATACCGAGGAAACAGGCACCTGTCTCTCCTGACACACAACACTGTACAAGAAGGAATAGCTGATGGAACCAGTCACGTGGGGGTGTGGCAATCTTACCCTTAATGTTCCCTGATCCTACTTGCTCCTTTAATTAGTTGCCTATGACATCTGAGCAGTGACTCAAAATGGCTGCTGTTTTATTTTTATTTTACAGATTATTTCTTGCTAGACAGAAACCTGGGGTCCAGGGTAAGGAACCCACGTGCTGCCTTACAGTAGGTAGCAAGATTTTACACTGCAACCAAACTCCATGATTTCTGGTGGATATGGCTCAAGGTTATGAAGCTTACACAAAAATACTTTCCATGCCTTCAAGCAACTTTTACTCTGGGGAAGGCCAACCTATATATATTCCAACTTTAATAGATAGAACAACTAAAATAAAAAGAAAAACAGTAGCAACAAAAGTTTACAAGTCTTAAGATGTTAAGTGTTCTAAAGAGAGCTGAATATAAAGGCAAAGTTGAAGTATTAAAAAAAGACTTCAAAGTGACCCATTAAAATACAGGGTAACAGACACCCAGAGTTTTACTTCGCATCTGGTGCCAGAATTGCCACAATGCTAAAATGCAATAACACCAGATCTCTAAGGCTTCTGTTTGTCAGAGTACCACATATCCTCAATCCTTGCATCCAAGTATAGTTTAGACCTATTTTTAAACAACAACAACAACAAAAGATGCAGAAAATCAAAATGTAAAAGATGTGGAGATTCTCGTGAGACACTTGCTTCATGAAGCTTTCTGTGGGAACTGGCTTGCTTGGCATGGATCTGATTTTTACAGTCTCTTTTGAGCCTTTAGCAAGTGTGTCTCTCTTTGGAGGAAATGCAAACACACGTCTCTCAATGTCTTCAAAAACAGCCATGCTTATTCATCTCAATAGCACAGAAAGTTAAGATGATGCAGCTTCCTGAATAGCATGATATTTTTTAAATTATGGATTCTGGTTGTGTGTGTGTGTTCTTTAACAAGTAAGCCCTTCCACCTAAACTTGGCTGGACAGAAACCTAAGGAAAAGGAGAAGAGTTCAGAAAAAGATTTGTAGAATAATTTTTCTATCTAATTACCACCATGTCTGATGTCAAACTAGGCTAATGTGATCACAATTCATACACAACTGACCTTGGCTTCCCTCTTTTCCACCTGAAAGTAAACCAAGCACACAGCTAATGGTTTAAGATGTGGGGTTATATTCCCCATAGAAACACTAGGCCATTTGAAATTCCTTATAGCAAAAGCTATGTCCAGAATAATATCAGGAAGCAAAACTAAATGGTTTTTAGTGCTACTCTTTAATTCTGCATAGTACTCTTTTTCTGCTTGCCCAGAGGGAATAGAGATTTGGGATAGAAATCAGACAAGACTGTCAATGTTCATTATGTATCTGTGTGCTTATAGAGAGAAGGAAGAATTAATTAGTTAGCTAACTAAGCAGGGTATTTTTTAAATTATGGATTCTGGTGTGTGTGTGTGTGTTCTTTAACAAGTAATAAATGAAGGCATCCTCTGTACCTGGAACTGATAAGTAGTGGAGTTCTAATAATGAGCAAAACAAAGTCCCCAATCTCAGGAAGTTCAACTTCTGGCTGGAAACAAAATAAGCAGATGTAGTGATAATGTGTAATATGTACAGGGGTAATGAATGCTATAAAATAAATCAGAGAAATTGAGATTGGGGGTGTCAGAGAGTGAAGGAATTACAATTTTTATGTAAGTGGTCAGAGAAGGTGCCAATGATAAAGCAAAATTTGAGCAGAAATATGAAGTAAATGGGGAAAACGAGCAGTAAGGAATCTGGAGAAACTGCAAAGGAGCAGAAATCCAGCAGAAAGCAGAGCCAGTGAAAATGAGGAGCAGCAGGCTTAGCATGTTTAAGGGACAAGAAGGCTGCTGGGCTAGGCAGAGAGAAAGGGTAGAGGGGGAGAATGGTAAGAGGAAAGTGGTAGGAGACAGCAGATCACAGATCATGAAAGATCTCGCGGTGAGTGGAGAGCACTCTGACTCTTCTTCCGAAGTGACTCCATGGGAATATCTGAATGAAGGAGCGACACATCAAACATATTGTTAAATGATCACCTTTGTTGTCCTGTGGCAGAAAAAAGTGGAAAAAAGAGCTAAAGCTAGGGGGTGAAAATGTAGAAAGTTGTGATAATCCAGGCACATGGTGATAGCTTAAACCAATGTGATAACATGTTGTGGTTACTCCACAAAAGGGAGATGTCCTCCCTCCCCCCTTCCCAAAATTTGATTCTGACATGGAGACTGATGATGACCCACACATCATCTAAGAGGGCACGAAAAGTTTTACTACTCACACAATGGGACTTGGGGGGAACAAGCCAGGCCTCCTGAGATGATCCATAAAGACGAAATCTGCCCATGGAACAAGGCAGGGAAAGCAGACTGGCTTGGGGTTTTATGGCAGTTGGGGAATGGGGCTGGTTTGAGAGTTCCCTGATGGTTTGAACTTTCATTAATGCAAAAAGAGGGCACCTGGGCTTTGCCCCTAATATGGCACAGAAGAGAAATAGGGAAGCTTAAAAACTGTAAACAGTCAAATATGAAAAATTGAGCTCGATTCTTTACTATCTACAGTACAGATGTAAGAGATGATCAGATTCTGGAACTATATTTAAGACACAGGTGTAATATTTACACTTTGAATAGGATTTGGATGTAAGAAAGAGGAGATTAGGAATGATTCCTTCTCTTCCTATATCTTAGTAAATAAAAAATTTAGAAGACCTACAAAAATCAATAAGAAAGTTGTTTTATTTGTTCATGGATTTTTCCCTCTACTCATTGAAGGTTTTATTAAAGTATGAAACCCATGTCCTTTCCTTCTCTTTAATCCTCTCCAATCTCCCCAACCACCTTCGCTGGGAACTAAGATGAGAGTGCTTTGCAGATAGGAATGTTAAAAAAAATGCTTATTGATTGAAAGGATTTACAATAATACCTATTAGAGTATTATGTTGACTTACAATTATACTTTGCTTATCTCTTAAGTCAAACACTGACTTTAAGTGAAATTTTCTTAAATGTCCTAAATTATAAAGCTGGGATTTTATGCCAGTATTTATCACAGTATATTTAAGTGTCTTCGGCATAATAAAGAATCTTTTACTTATAACTTTTACATCAAAAGTGACCTTTTACCATTTTATAGTTAATTAAGGAAGCATCTGTATTATAATAAAAGGGTCCTAAAATAGCAACATAGAACTATGGGTTTTATTCCCATTTTTGCCATAAACCAAGAAAAATACGTGGCCCTGAATACACTGGTTCCATTTTCTGAGTCTCATCAGTAAAAAGAGGAAACTGGATTCAATACTTCCCAGGAATTTTCTTTCAGTGACACCATGCATGTGCTAATACCAATTGTGAAAGTTTCAGGCACATTGGAACAATTGTGTGGATCCAAGGTTTCTTGTAATAAGACCCTTGAATCTTCTCTGTCTTGTTAAGTACAAGTGAAAATGTTTAGCAGTGAGAGACATCCCAAGGCAACAAATAGCCCCAAGTTAGGAAATTTTGTGAGAATTATTCTAAAATAAGTTGCTAGCCGGGTGCAGTGGCTCAAGCCTGTAATCCCAGCACTTAGGGAGGCTGAGACAGGAGAATCGCGAGTTCAAAGCCAGCCTCAGCAATGGCGAGGTGCTAAGCAACTCAGTGAGACCCTGTCTCTACATAAAACACAAAATAGGGCTGGGGATGTGGCTCAGTGGTCGAGTGCCCCTGAGTTCAATCCCCAGTACCA
>CM053403.1:64815910-64885010 GCA_028644305.1 Xerus rutilus | reverse complement strand
GTTGTTGTTGTTGTTTTTTAAATGAAGCCATACCTACTGTAGAAAGTAAGAAAAAGTCTAAATAGTACATGAGAACATTTAATGAATACTAATAAGATTGACTGTCTTGCAATTCCTGATTTCTTGAGATTTAGAAATAATAAGATCAATCAATAGAGCCTATGTGTTACTAAAATTTAACTTTCTAATACTTTATTTTAACTTCTGGTCAAGTTTTTGTAGGTTCCTCTTTTGAAATGAAAGGGGTTTTAAAAGCCAAAACAAAAATAAACCATTGAAGATTGCTTTGACCCTGGGTTATTCATTTTAAATATAAAAATATCACTCATTTAAATCTAAGGGAGTATTTTCAAAATTGATGTACTATTATTTAGAAATGTTATGTCTTAAAGATAGTACAGTCCTACAGGGTTGTGTTTATTCTCACCGAAATTACTCTCTTAAATGTCCTCCAGTGGGTATTTGCTATATCCAACAAATTGCTACCTTCATTTCTCTCAATGCCTGCCAAATTTGGTAGTTACCTTGATAATTTTGTTTGATTATTCAGTTCAACCTTATCATACCTTGCTTGCTATTGGGTTTTTGTGGACCTGTCCATGTTACTTGTTTTTGTTAATTTTTTCACTACTATGACCAGAGGACCTGACAAGTATAATTTTAGAGGAAGAAAAGTTTATCTGGGTCTCATAGTTTCAAAGGTGTCAGTCTATAGATGGCCGACTCCATCCCTCAGGACTCAAGGTAAGGGAGGACACCATGGCAGAAGAGTGTGGTGGAGGAAGCAGCTCAGGACACAGCCACCAGGAATCACAGAGGGTGAGGGGTGGGGAAGGGGGAGAGAGAGAGAGAGAGAGAATGAGAGAGATCTGTTCAACAAGGATATATATATACCCCAAAGGCATACCCCACGGACTCATCTCCTCCAGCCACAGCCCACCACCCACAGTCACTACTCAGTTAAGCCCTATCAATGGATTAATGTGCTGATTAGGTTAAGATTCTCATAACCCAATTATATCACCTCTAAACTTTCTTGCATTGTTTCACATATGAGCTTTTCAGGGACACCTAATATCTAAACCATAACAGTACTACAGGCAGTTTTTGAAGAGAAATGCAGTGACTATTCATTTCTGTATGCCTAGAACCTTGCACAGAACTTAATATGTGAGAGGGTTTCAATATATATTCATTACATTAACTCCGTGGTTCTGTACCAAGTTCAAACAGTTATTGGAAAGTGTCTCATCAAAATAAAATCTACTGTTTTTCTCTGATGTGAGCTGAATAATGTAGATTTAGTGATCTAGAAACACTAGTAAATTGTGGGGGAACAACTTCAATAATGCTGGAATGTAAGGTATCTTTGTCTAAGAAAGAAGATTGGCAAATTCATCAGAAAATCTGAGACAGAGATACGATGGTGTTTGTTTCATGGAAATAGGCAAGAAAAAAAGCAAAAAGCCAGGCTACAGACAGGGGAAATGTATTAGGCCTTTATGGAGGGAGTTTCTACAGGATTGTGTTTATTCTAAGTAAAGAAATAGTTTTCATGATGTTCATATTTTATTCTCATTTAATTTTATCTACTGCAAAGGCACTAGTAATTTTTAACCTATATATCTCTGTTGTGCTGAAGGTTGATAGTTTTAGTAGACTTTCTTCCCCATTTTTGCATTACAGTTTTAATGGAGTAAAGAGTGACAGTGATAATGGGACTGGGGAGCCCTGAAAGTCATGGAATTAGACAAGCATTGCTCAGAAATTCTTGTCCCAGAGTCTTTATCAGTTCAGATCTTGGGAATTTCACCTCTGATTATGAGGATCAGTAAATAATACAAATAAAATACAATTTTCCTCATTGCAACTTATTTCAACATATGTAACTCATTTATTCTCATAGCTCTTACTCCTTGGTATCAACCACTACTCACTAGCTCTTCCAAAACTTCTTTGACCTAAGTAGGAGGAATAGAAACATGAGCTCAGTGCTAAAACATAGATTCTACTCAGCACACAGCCAGTTTCAAGGAGCTTAAAAATCCAAGACAGTGCAAGGCTAGACTTGGACTTCTGGTAGAATGTAGCAGTTTTTGTTCTAGTGCATAAGACTTGAGGACTGACCATAGACAAATATTAGCTCAGAACAACATCTGAGAACAAAATACAGGTTCAGAGAGTAACCTATCCTATTGCCAAATCATAAAGGTGAGAATAATGCTATTTGGAAATTTAGTGTTAGGAGATAAAATTCAGGCTACTTAGATCCTCTGCTTATTTCTAAACCCTGGTAACTCATTTTAAAGCCATACTTAACCATTCTAGCCCTGAGGAAACAAATGGCTCTGGAAGCTTTACCTCAGTCAGAAGCAGTAATTTCTTTATACTGTCCTACACCAATTCAACTCACTTTTCTATTTATTGAATGCCTTATATAATTATAATCAATAACCATTCACTCTTCTAGGTGGTGTGATTATAGTATTGAAGGGAAAAGAAAAACAAAAAGCAAACACATCTAACCTCATAAAGTTTATATTCTGGTGTGTGTCCTCCTTCATCTACCATGTGTTTTCCAACCTTCCTGAAAGGGCCTGTAGTCCAGCCTCAGGGCAGTTTCCAGCAGTAGTTAAACACTGTGACCCTTGTTCCTTTGGCAGATATGTGGGGTGAGGATACCAGTGTATAAGAATATTACTTGTTCAAATATCAATCAAGGATGTTCAATGATATTTTGATGACATTAGTGAATTTTTCTCACAAATGCTTTCATATATGATGAGAAAATACCATGTTTCTAAGTGCTACAAATGCTAATGCTACTCCTCAGCCACTGCTGCTTAATGTTAACATTGATGTCATATTCTTTATTATTCACATTTTAGTTCAAGAAACAAAACCATTCTAGGTATTTCAAACAAGAACTGGCTTAATATAGGGAATTTGATGCTCACAAAATAGTTGAAAGTCATTTAAGGTAATTTCCTGTCTGGACCTTCAGGGTCAGTTCAAGAACAATAAGTCATTACTGAAACTGCACCAGGAAAAAAGGACACCCTTGCTTCCTCTAAAACTGGCACAGTTCAACACATGGAATACCAAATGACAATGAAATGCTGCCAGTGAAAATGCATGACTATAGCGATGCTCAATAGCAGAAATAGCCAAAACCAGGCAAAAAGGTGGCTTCTATCTTGCTTTGTCTTCTGAATTTTCTGCAAGTGCATCTGATTAGTGGAATTAATTAGCAGCCAGAACCCTAGCTGCAAGGGAGTCTAAAAAGGCAGTACAGAGGCCAAATTGGTCACTTCATAATATCCAGCATACATTTTAACCTCCAAGTGAATTTGTGAAGTGCATAATCTTAGCCTTTCACCACACCTATTGAATCAGATTCTGAGAAACAAAACCAGTGTGTTATCAGACACCTCCTCACTCATTGATTTTTATGCTGAGGAATATTTGGGAAATATTGCTTCAGATGATCAGGATGAGATCTGAGACACTCAGTCATAGTATACATGTCCAAAAATAGGTTTTAAAAGTTGTGATTTTAAAATATTAAGACTGAGCCAAACTTACATCTTTCAATTTTATAGAGCTGATTCTCCTCTGAATCAGAAAGCAAAATGTTTTTCACCTCAGGTAATTGTTCTCCACATTGTCAAATGGAGAAAAATTTCTCTTCTTTGTGTTTTGCTCTCTATTTCCCCACACAATTGGGACAAATATTGGCAATTTGATGACTGCATTTTATTATGGAAGTTTCCCTAGTGCTCTCTCTTGAGATATTTCAAAGTAATGTCCCATTCAGACCTTGAAATTTATTCTCTTTTAGTTTTCAAGCAGGGAATAGTTTAGCATCATTCCAAAACGAAGAGAAATTTTTCATTTTGGGAAGGAAAAAATGTTGTTCTCTCTTTGAGCAAAGACTTCTATGGAAAAAACGATTGCATGGAGCTTCTGATGATTTATTGATTTAAATATATTAAATTGCTCAATTCACCAATAAGGAAAATTTATAATTCCAAAAAAATCAGATCAACCTTTCATACTATCTTTATTATAGTACCTTGAATGAAATTTGGCTGAATTAATGAAAGAATGCATTCACTATGTTGATTCACTTTGCATCAGATAATGCATTAGTAGCCATTTATTGAAGTCACTTAGTATTTCCTGGAGATTCGTGTGACTTCTATGATTTCTTTAAATGTGAATTTTAATCATGGAATTAAGAGGTTGTTTTAGTCATGGTAAACAATACTCACTGCTGTAACAAACAACTTATACATCTTAAGGGCTTATCAGAATGAAGGTTAATTTCTTGTTCATGCCACACTATTCAACTGAATGTTCAACCATCACCCTTTCATGTAGGGCTTAGGAATACTTTGTATAAAGTGACTTCACCATCTTCTAGAGAATTTTTTAAATAAAAACAGGAAACAATTTTTTATAAAAACCCAGACAGTAAATATTTTAGGCTTGTCAGTCAAAAGATAAAAATCAAATATATCACCTAGGTACCTACATAACAAGAAAGAAAAAAAATTAAAAAGTATTATTTTGATGAAATAAAATACAATAAGGGTACAATTTTTATAATAAAACCCTACTAATGAGAAAAATTTGAATTATTTTGTTGGAGAGGATACACTTTTGCCTAATTGTGTTCAAAACTTGTTTCCTTATCAAAATGGTTGCAAATGCTCAAAAGTTAAAGCTGATCTGTAATGAAATTTTAAACATTTCATCTTTTTACACTTCATCTTTTGAAAATATCTTTTCATGTAGGTAAATATTGCTAAATATTTGTCTGTAAACATAATTTTAATTGACCATATTCATTTCTTGAAAAGTGTTTGTGGGATTCTATTATGTTATTTTCTTGTAATATGTCATTACATTGCAGACAAATCACCTTCAATTGAAGATTAAGAAGTTTCTAAGTTTAAAAATTTTGAGTTGTGGCAATATGAATTTTGAAATATGGAAAATTCTTTTGAACTTTCATTGTGTTACAACACTACTACTGGAATGATAGTCTGAACTGGAGCAAATTTGTGTGAGAATAGAAATTTGGTTTTTGAAACTATAAATTTGGTTTTTGATATAGTTTGTTACTCAAACAGCATTAGTTTCTATGGAAATTACTTCATGAAGTTTTACATTTTATCTTGAAATATTAGGTAGCAATCACTAAATTCTATCAATTTTGTGAGAAAAACTGAGTTCCAAAGCCATTTATTTGTCTGTAAACATAATTTTAATTGAACATATTCATTTTTTGAAAAGTGTTTGTGGGATTCTATTATGTTATTTTCTTGTAATATATCATTACATTGCAGAAAAATTACCTTCATTTGAAGATTAAGAAGAAGTTTCTAAGCTTAAAAATTTTGAGTTGTGGCTGAGTGATTTTCCTCATTCAGAAAATTGTCAATTTTGACCCTAATCTCAAAAGAAAAAAAAAGAAATAATTAAAAATACTAAACCATAACCATTGATCTGCTATATGTTATGAACAATCAATATATACAGCTTCTATTTATGACAAAGATTAATGGAACCAATGATGTGTAAGTCTATGAGAGCAAATGAAAATCACTGTTGATTCATCTGGTTCAATAATACAGGATTGCCTATAAACCCAGAGTCTCGAGAGGCTGAGGCACAAGTATCACAGATTCAAAGCCAGCCTCAGCAAAAGTGAGGTGCTAAGCAACTTAGTGAGATCCCATCTCTAAATAAAATATTAAATAGAGATGGGGATGTGACTCAGTGGTTGAGTGCCCCTGAGTTCAATCCTCTGGTTACCTGCCCCCCAAAATAATAATAATACATGTTCATTTAAATATTTTCTGCAAATTATCAACAACTATATGTTTTAAATGCCTATTTTTTTTACTACCTTTGTGAATTTGTTCAACTAAACCTGTTTTTCTTCTCTACATGATTTTACTACCCTTTATTGTAATACATCTTAACAGGTTCTACTTCAGGTTATACTGAATTAATAGTTTCTCAACTTTGAAATATAGCTCGCGTATACTTATTCCACATAAATGATTCAAAAACTTCAAACTCAGTGTTGAATAAATAAGAATAATGAATGTGTGTATATGTGTATAACATCTATCTATTAAGAACCAAGACAAATCACTCAAAATTTTTGTTGTATGTTTTGTTGACTATTAATATCACTCCCAATATCTTTAACCTTTTTTTTTTTCCATTTTCATCAAAAGGCTAATAGTTTAATATGCATTTTCTCTGGATACATTTCTTTGGCTACTGCAATCAAACAGTGCAATTAATTCACCATCAGTTAATCACTTTATTTGTTTGGTTAACAAATGAGACACATGGAAACTTAGGTTGTGGCCTCATTTTCCTTTTATGAAGAAATTCTAATGTGTAAGATACTTTATGTTAATTTTTAAAATATTTTTGGTATTGCTTTCCTGTGAGTTGGAAATATTGTGCTTAGTTTGGAATTACCAGTATGCATTATGTTAGTTTTCTTTGAGCTGTCCTAACAAATTACCACAAACAGTAATTTACAACAACACAGATTTGCCTGATAGTTCTGGAGACTAGAAATCTAAAAGGAGTAGAACTGGGTTAAAATCAACGAGTTGACTGAGCTGTGTCTTTTCTGGAGGATCTACAAAAATCTGTCACTCTCTCCCAGATTCTAGAAGGATTCCTGAATTCCTTGTGCCATAGCTCCCAGAGAAATCAGTTTATCTGTGTGTTCAAAAGTGGAGAACAAGGATTTGGGGAACATTAGCGTGTCTATCATTGTCTGCTCTTTCCAGCCAGAATCACATTACTCTAACTTTTGCTTCCTATCATCCCATTTCCTCTTATGACCCTGACTCTCCTGCTTCCTTCTTCTAAGGACCATTGTAATTACATTGAAATCATTAGCTTAATCTCTCCATTTCAAGATTCCTTAAATTAATCCATTTGCAAAGTCCCTTTAATATCTAAGATAACATATTAACAGGTTCCAGAGATCATGATATGGGCATATTTGGGAAGCTCTTATTTTGCCTAACATAAGTAGAATGTCATAGTATATAAAACAAGGTGTTTTGCCATCTCATTTGATAACAAAATAATCCGAACTTCACTATGCCTTAAAAGAGTACCATTTAAAATCTACTTTTTCTTTTGTTCTTTTTCTGTTTTTAGCCTCATAATTATAAAGATAGTAAAAAAAAATCTCATGAGAAAAACCGATATCCATGGATCCAATAATGCCATATTAACACTATGTCCCTGCAATAGCACATAATCAGTAGAATATAGCAAAAAGAACATCATATACATTCTCTGTGGCAACCACTTGACTCTTCCATTATAGCGTGAAAGTAGCGACAGTTAATACACAAATAAATGTGAACATGGATGTGTTCCAATAAAATATTGTGATATTAAAATTGAAAGTTTTAATAATTTTGTGTTATGAAATATTCATATTTTTTAAATGGAAAAATTTTAGAATGTAAAGTCATTTTAGTTCTGTAGGCTGTGCAAAGATAGGTAGTGAGTCAGATGTGAGCTGTCATTTTCTGACTCTCTTTGTAGGGTTTCAGAATTCTTCACTGAAATAAGATGTTTTGTGCTCTGTGCCTAGAATTATAATATATCATTTCTTCTCAGATTCCCTAAGCTAGAACCCAATCAACTGACCATGTAAAACTGCAAGGAGGGCTGGGCTGGGAAATTATAGTTTCTTTGTGTTAAGTTTAAATAAAAAGAACAGGGATTTGTGAACATTAGCAATTCTATCAGTCTACTCTTTCTAGTGACCAAATTTACATTCTGCCCCGCTCCCTCTCCCTTTCTACATATAGTTTATACTCACTTCCAAAGTCCAGCTCAAAGTCTTGGACCTCAGGGTAATGTATGTCCTCCATATTATATCAATTATAGAGTCTCATTGTTCTGTGATGTATGTCCCTGATATACTATACCATAACACATAGTCTCAGAAAGGACCAAAGGAGGAGACACAGCCTTGACTGGCCAAGCATAATCCAGCTGGACAAACACTGAAGGCTTTCAACCTTGCGAGCACGAGAAACTCTCAGACCCTTGAGTGTTTCGTGGATCTGCTCTCTGAAATGCACTCTTCCACACATTATTCTATACCCCTCCTCACCACTCTACCCTCTGGAAGGTTCTTTCTTATCTTCGTTGGTACATCTAAAGTTATCTACCACTTCCTTAAGCCTGCATAATTTGGGCATAATTACAACTCCTTTAGACCACTCTTGTGTTTTAATCTGGCATGCAATTTCCTTTTTTAAAAAAAGCTTCAGATGTTTGGTTGCAATTAGTATCATGTACCTGTAGCCACACCTGCTAGGGTTTGAATGTGATTTGTCCCTGCCATAAATCATGTTGAGGCTTAATTCCCCAGAGGTTCATGTACTAGAAGCTTGAGTTTCATATGTAATGATGTTAATATGGTGGAATCTTTAAGAGGTTGGGCTAACAGAATGTAATTAGATCATGGGGCACAACTTTTGGAATGGATTATTGTAGTTTTCAAATGACTGGGTTAGTTCTGATAAGAGTAGGTTGTTACAGAAAGCAGGCATACTCTCTCCCCAGATTATTGCTTCTTCCTTGCTATGTGATGTCTTTTGCATATTCCTACCATGTAATGCTATCTACCATGAGGCCCTTACCATAGATGCCAACACCATGCTTTTGGACTGTTAAAACTGTGGGTTAAGTAAACCTTTTTTCTTTACAATCTACCCAAATTTGAGCATTTTTTTCTAGCAACACAAAATGATCTAAGACAATACTCAAAGTTGCTTCCCAGCATTGGTCCCAAGTCAGTTTGATTTTATTTCCAGATTCCCCAACTTGTCTTTTAATATGGCTAAAATCATTAAGCCATTTTAAGGTGGCTTAAAATGTATATTAATGTGATCTTTTTTGCTAGACTATTTACTTTGATCCACAGAAGTTTTTGGTAGCTTAAAGTCTTTCTCAGTCATATGACTTAATGTTTGGGATCTAAACACCACAGTAATAGATATATCCAAATGCTGAATAGCTCAAAATTTTAAACACTTTGATTTTCTCTCATTTCTGCTTGCAAACTGGCCAACTCTTTCCTAAACTAATCTCTTTCTCATATCCTGCCAAGTCCTAGCTGATCTACACTACTAACATTGTTTTCTAACCTCTTCCTCTAGATGTGTATAATAAGCACATGGTCTATCTACCAAATTACTACCAGCAACACAATATTGTGAATATTTTCTCCACAGCATAATATTTTCCTGGTGTTCAACTTGCTGGCTACCTTCCTACTGATATGCCAGATTCCCTAATTTATTTATTTATTTATTAATTTATTTCTCTTTCTTTCTTTCTTTTTTTTCTTTCTTTCTTTCTTTCAAGTGACTTAGATTTAATCATCAGAAGCAAACTAAATGGAAAGCTTACAATAGAGAAGAATTCAATCTTAGTGCCTTCTGCCAATTGACCTGGGACAGATAGGGACTAAATGCTTCTGCTCAATCTGATCCCTTCCAGACAAAGATGTCCACAGTGTTCCTGACATTCTGGCTCAGGAAATGGAGAGATCACTGGTTCTGTGCATTGAAGTTGCTTTGCCCACCACTCATTCCTGGCCAACATCAAGAACCCCTCCTTGCTGGCCCTGGTCATCACCCTTCTTTTTGTGGCCTGAGATGATGTCATTGATCTGCAGTAGCAGAACTGCCATCTCCACTGCTGTCTTATATGTTTGCAGCTTCACAGCCAACGGCTCCCATATTGCCTAGTTCTTTTATGTCTATCACAGTTCCTGTCTCACCATTTATACCCCAGGTCTCACAGTTCTCCTGGGTGTGCTTGGCCTAAAGAGAAATAGACAGATAGTGTCGGCCTCACAGTTCTGGATCAAGGTACAAGGGATGACTTCTAAAGCCTGGGAAACAGCCCTGTACAACCGTTGTTCCACACCAATCATGGCCTTGGACTTTCTGTCAAGGCATGAGCCACAGCCATCTCAGAAGTCCCACACCCTGGCACCAGCTGAGGGTTCAGGAGAACATTTCAGCACGCTTGCATGGAATTCTGAAGGTTGTGTCCTTTGCTGGCCTCCCTGAGGAGCATGGTGCAGGCCTTGGGGTCTCTGCACTCAGTGATGAGCATGAAGTACTCATCTCCAATATTCTTGATTTCCAACAGGTCTGACCCTGTTCCAACATCATTTTCTCTCAGTTCCTCTGGTCAGCTGACTATCTGGCTCTAGCAATGCGATTATTGTGTGTCTTCTGGACTCTGTGGATAACTGTGGTATTAGCCTGCATGAGATAGCATGAAGCTAAATCTAAGGTGCCTTTGTCTGTTGTAATCATATCATTCTTCAGTTGGACAATGTCTTCACAAAGCTGCTGGATATACTCTTCTTCCATTTGGAGGACTCAAGTGAAATCTTCCTCTCGGGTAATCTCAATGTCAGTCCGTTTTGCTCCTTTCTTGTATTCCAGAGAAGACTCCAACAGCACAAAACAAGGGCTCTCATTATAACACCACATTTGTGGATGGGTTATATATTTGTTAATCATGACTCCATGTAATGCACAAGAGTCTTCAATGATGCCCCCAGGTATGTTTTCCACTCACACATTTCTTGATGCCAATCTCCTTCCGATCATTTCCCTCAAACTGTATAGCCTTGGCAGCACCCAGGATGATGTTGCAAGCCAAAGAGGACCACCAACAAATTATTTTTGGGTAATGGAGCAGTTTATGATGTTCAGAGTCCTATCATGGCTATTGATGTCAATGGGAATACTGATTAGAGTTCTGATCATATCATCCAGTGCCTTGCAGTAAGCACTGATTACCACTCTTGGGTAGAGCTGCTGTTCTATGAAGTGCTCAGCCACAGACAGCATTTCTCCAGCAAGAATAATTACTGATGCGATTCCATCTCCAACCTCTTCATCTTGCGCCTTGCTGATTTCAGTCATGGACTTGGCTGCTGGATGTTGGACTTGAATCTCTTGAAGAATGGCATTGCCATCATTGGTCACCACGATGTCTCCTATTGGGTCCCAAAGCATCTTCATCATGGACTTGGGTCCCAAACATGTTCAGATGATATCTGCAATAGTCTTAGCAGCATTGATGTTTCCAGATTGAACTATTCTTCCTGATTTACACTTTGTATTCTGGCTGAGCACAAGCACAGAAGGGTGGCCCATCATGGTGGTGCGATGCCGAGCTGGGTATCCAGAGCTGGAAGAACAGGCAGAACCTTCTGGAGAGAGCAGATTCCCTAAATTCTGATGAAATTTTTAGCTATTAATTAGGCTAAGTGCTGTAGCAAATGACCTTAAAATCTTAGAAGTTTAACACAATTAAATTTTCTCATATATGCTATAGTCCAGTTTGATGTTCACAGAGAAGTTTTCTGTACAGTGATTCAGACTCTAGTTTTGGGAAAGGAATTTGGAAGGGCAATTTAAGTTTCCAAATATAAAGCTTCTGAGAATGTGCTGCAGAGAATAAATAGGAATTGAGAAATTAGGAAACATTAAAACTTGGTAAATTACACCAAATGTTAGATCCATATGAAGAACAAGACTTACTGAAGCCAACTCCCAGAGAACTGAGCTCTTAAAATATCTCCTGGGACCCTACAATGGCTAGTATTGATCCAGAAATCGCAGTCAGCAGAGAGCTACATATTAGCCTCAGCTATAGGACCCAATGATGGCAGAGAAAGGACACTAGACAGCTGTTACACTTCCCCTCCTAACAGCTCCCTAGCATAGTATGGGAGATGACACATTCCAGGGAAAGCTCCTACTCTTATACTCTTTCTTTATATTGATCATTTTATTTTCACTGTATTTTTTTAAATTTTAAAGCTAAGGAATAACTTTTCAATTTCCTTCATATTAGAACTCACAAAATTATTTATATCAGACTTCGCTGCATATTTTGCCCTATGATTAACCTTTTTGAATTTTATTTTCCAACTTTTCTTATTTAGTCTTAGACACTGAATAAAATAAAATTAAAGGAATGTAAGAATGTAACGTTTTGGACAACCTTATATGTTATATACAGCTATTATTGTTAATCAAAACACACTCTGTGTTAGGTTATATACCCATTTGCTAGAGAATAAGGCTCAATGAGTTTAAGTTAACAGTGACAGAGCAGGAATGTAGACCCAGGTTCAACACATTCTTTTTTTCTAACAATTTTCAGATCTTTTAGGATATTTTGGGGAATTCTGGATATTCTCATTAAATCCTCACAAAAGCCCTATGAGGTAGGCAATTTTATTAATTTCATTTTATAGGTAAACTCACACAAGCTCCACTGCCTATAGAAGATATCTGAGTCAGCCTCCTTGGGTTTCAAAAGTGGCAGCTCTATCTCGCCCATGGATTAGGGAAAGTACCCTCATTTGCTTCTACACTCAAATAAAGAGAGAAAATCCTGGATGCTGGGTTTGCCTGGTTCTGACCCATATGCCTGGAAAATCCTAAGAATCATTTTCTGGAGCTCTGAGGTTTTGACATATATAGCTTTAAGACCTTGGTAGGTTATTGGACAGGCAGAGGCCTTTCTGTGGTCATAGATCCTCAGTTTGAATTAGTTCTGAGTGAACAGCTAGGAGTTTGAGTGCTAAATGGAGAGGAGGGCAAGATTTACTGGGTTGGGCAGGATGGCTACCTTTGGATTCAAGATCTGAAAATGTCATCTCCTTCACTTCGGGTTTCCTAAACTGCTTTTACGAGTTCAATCTTGAATTCTTCTATGTTTACACATAAAAATGGAAAAAAATAAATTTGCTCTTGAATAACCAGTAGGAGATTATATATATATTGCTGTAGCAAGTTTTCCAGGATATCTGTAGTTTAGAGTAGAAGTTGACAAACTATGGCCCATGGGCCCAAAATGACTTGCCATCTCTTTCTGTAAACAAACTTTTGTTGGAACAAAATCACTCTTGTTCATCATATATCATATACAGCGGCTTTAGTCCCACGATGGAGAGTTGAAGAGTTGCAGTGGTGGCTTTAGCTTCAAACCTCTTCATCCTTTGAGGAAGGGGTGAGTTAGAAGCCAGCGAAGAGGCTTCTGTGGTCTTCACTGCTCTCCTTTTCAAGCACATCAGTGTCATTTTTGTCCTCACATCAGAACAGTGTCCAAGGTGTTCCTCTAAGGCTCAGAGCACAGTAGGTTAGGTAATCTTGTCCCTTGGTATAATGACAAAGTAATTTTTTAGATGTATAAAGTGGTGCATAAAAATTGTTGATGTTTGATTAAACTCAAAGGAGAAGCCATCTTCAGGAGTTGGATAAAAAAACAAAACTCTGGAATTGCTAATATGTGTCACATACTGAAAAAATTAACATGTAGAAAACATGGGTTAAATGTGTGAATGTAATAACTCTGTCTTTATTGTTAATCACTTGGCGAAGCATTCTATTAGTGTTCTCTTCTATGTAGTGATAATTTTACCAAAGTGATAATTCTATTTCTATTGACTTTGCTTTGCAATTAAAATATTTCAAATTACTAAAATAAAATCAAGCTATTTTATTTGTAGCAAGGCAAAGATATCTTCCCTTGGAATATCTTTTAGAATTGTTGAAATAATGTACAAAGACCTGTACTGAGAAATGTATTTACCATAGACTAAAAACCCAAATTACTAGAAAAATTCAATTTCAAGTTGAAAATAGATGCTATTGGATTCTTCATGGAATAGTTATATACCACTGAATAGAATATGATTTTACACAGTGTTGAATATGCTTTTAGAAAGATGATTTCATAAACACACTTGGGAGGACATAATTTGAATACAAATGTATTCTTACTTAACATTTTACAATTTTTATGAATTTCAAATATGTCAGAAGAGATAAGTTGGTGTATTGGGGGGAAAATACTTTTCTTCTTGGTAACATAGAGACATCCAGTAAAGGAATCCCTAGTTTCAGATTCTAAATCAAGTGTGTCTTTTGCTAAAAGTATTTCCTGGAATATGGTGCTTGGCTCTGGCCATGGTGTACACACACACAGGCAAGTGAGCAACTAGAGAACAGGAGGACAACAGCAACTGAGATCTTTTGTGAGGACAGAGGACATTTAATATTGAAGAGGGTTCTGGATGGATATTGGAAGATGAGTTTTTCAGTATGACCCAATTAGTAAAATTGGGACCAACATTTTATAAGTTAGGTTGAAATTTAAAGAAAACAGATTTCAGGTGAAAGTTCATAAAAACTCATATAGAGGATTCCAAAAATGAAGTGGATAGTTTCTGAATGTGGTAAGTTTCCCATTTCTGGAGTATGCATAAGTAGTTTTTCATAAGTAGTTATTTAGAGGGATAATAATTCTAAATTTTTAAGAAATATAAGAGGTTACAATATAAATCTTCAATGACATATTAAAATAATTTATAATAAAAATGAAAATAAACTATAAAATCACCTAAAATATTGAGGAAACCATACCCAAAAATGTGTCAGAGGATTTCTAACAATCACACATGAATATCTCATTCTGATTTATAAAACAGCACACAGTAGATATATGAACCTAGGACATAAGTAGATACGATGTCTTCATAAATGGACAGACAGCTCACACATGATGGAAAAAACACTGGAAATCTTTAACCTTAGTTATTTAAAGAAATTCAAAGTAAAACAGAAGTTTATCATTGTATATAAAAGAAACACAATAGAGGACTAAGATTAAATTGATACTATCTGACAGTGGCAAGGTTGTTTTAAAACTAATTCCACACATCACAGGTGGTATTATACTTTGGTATAGTCTTTGGACAAGCAATAACACAAGTTAAATCATACCATAAAGAGCTGTTCAGAGCTGGCTTCATTAAATCTATTCTTGATATTGCTTTAGGAAATAACTTACATGAGTTACAGAGGCATCTAAAATAGCAAAAAAAAAAAAGTAAATAAACTATATTTTCAACAAATCAAAGAAATATTTACTTGTCATTAAAATTTCATGCAATAATAATTTTATTGTAATAATTATTTATGATAAAATGCTAGCAAAGATAGAAATAAAAATAATGCATATCATGACTGTAACTAAGATATTTAGACACATGAATAAGTAAAGAGCAAAAAGTAAAAGTAATAACAAATTTGGAGAATTATCATAGTTTGACTTTTATAATTTGTCTTTAAAGTCATACTGTATTTAAATAAATATTCAGGAATGAAAATTTTTTAGGCACCACTGTGTATACTTGTTTAAAAGTTTGCTTCAATAAACATAACATTCCCATATGCATATAGAAAACTAACCAACTTAGTCTGGAGAGTATAAATATAAACATATATTTAGAATAAAATTATGTGTTATATGTAATATATTTGAATAAAAATATACATATATTTCTAAAATGAAAAAAATAATACATTTAATTGATTTGTAAATTCATGTTCTTGAATATTAGAAATAGCATTATTTGGAAAAAGTTTATATATACAAACTAATATGATAATGTTAAAAACACAGTAAAAATATATCCTATATACCTAGCACCTTTCTTCTGCCTTTTAAAGATAACTATTGTCTTAATCTGAAGTTTATCATTCCCATGCATTTTAAATACTTACACACGTATACATAGATTCCTTAACACAAACTAGTTTTCAGACTTAAAAAATTATATAAATGCCTTGTTATGTATCTATATTCTGCCTCTTGATTTTTTAATTTTTTCTTCTTAGGTATATATGACAATAGAGTGTATTTTGACATATGCATACATGGAGTATAACATTCTAATTAGGATCCCATTCTTGTGGTGGTACATGATGTGACATTTCACCAGTGATGCATTCATATATCTTGATGTTTTTCTAAACATTGTTTCTGAGCTTCATCCATTTTGCTATATGCAATGCTCATTCATTTTTGTTGCTGTAGAGTTTTCCAAATATATGATGTTTTATCAGTGAACTTATTGATATTTGCATGGTTTCTGATATTTTGTCATTATAGTCAATATAATTATGAATATTTTTTATGTGTCATCTTGTACACATGCAAAAGAAATTTTCTACATCAGTGTTGTTCAATAGAACTTTCTATAGTAAATAGAAATGTAGATTGTGCTAAAATAGTAATCACTAGATGCTAGTTACAGAGTGGCTACTGAGCTCTTAAAATGTGGATCATGCAACCAAAGAACTGAATTTGTATTCACTTTAATTTAATTTAAATGTAAGCTGGGCGTGGTGGCATACGCCTGTAATCCCAGCACTTTCAGAGGCTGAGATAGGAGAAATGCGAATTCAAAGCCAGCCTCAGCAATGGTGAGGTGCTAAGCAACTCAGTGAGACCCTGTCTCTACATAGAACACAAAATAGGGCTGGGGATGTGGCTCAGTGGTCAAGCAGCCCTGAGTTCAATCCTCGGTACCAAAAAAAAAAAATGTAATAGTCATAGATGGCCAGTGGTTATGGACAGTGGAGGTGTAGATCATGAACTCAGATGCTCAGATGTACACTCTGGTCATGAGTGGTGTGAAGACTCAGTTTTGGACACTGTGAAACTGTCCTCTGAAGTGGCTTTAGACATGTGTATACTGTGTGAATGAATTCCTCTTTTGTCACTTTTGCCAAATTTTGTCATTATGGTTTTAAAATAAACTTACTTACTCAATTACTAATGGACCAAGAAATTTTCATATGTTCATTAGACATTTGGGATTTCCTTTCTTGTGAAATACCTATTATACATACCTTTTGTCCACTTCTGTCTGGAATACTTTGTTTCTCCTTTTTTAGGAATTAAAAAAAATCTATAGATATAGGTAGATAGGTTCCAATTACTGACTTTTTGCGATTACATATAATAGCATTATCTTTTCAAGTCTTTGATCTTTTCATCTATTTAGTAGAGTAGAATTTAATTATGCTTTTAGTGTATGATTTTTGATTCCATCTTAAAATACTTGGAGGACAACAAAGTTCTCCTAAATATTTCTATATATTGATTTTACTTTCCATATCAAGTTTACCAATGTGGAATTAGTTTGTATGAAATAAGGATAAATCTATGATTTGGTTTTCTCATTACCAATCTTCACAGCTGCACTGTTCAGTGTAACATCCATTACATAAGTATCTAAATATGCATGGGTTGGTTGGTTTGAGAGGTCTGGCCACTAATTAATATATCTATTATATTGATCTGTGACTTATCCTTTTTATTGGCACAGCCACTCTTTTTTTTTTTTTTTTTTTTTTTTGGTGGTGCTGGGGATTGAACTCAGGGACTTGTGCATGCAAGGCAGGCACTCTAGCAACTGAGCTATATTCCTAGCCCCAGCCACTCTTAATTCTTACAACGTTATAGCTTCCTGATATATGGTAGAACTTTCTTTTGTCCCTAAATGTGATTCTTCAAAGTAGTCAAAATAATCTCAGCCATTTGTTTTTCTATAATAATTTAGAGTCACCTTTAGGAACACTTATTTTTTTCCCCCCTTGGTAGAACTACTGGGGAGAATTGGCTTTTTGTATGTGGTATTTAGCCTTCTTACACATTTCTTCATTTAACTGCATCTTCTTAACGGAAGGTCCTTTTTGTTCCCAGTTATCATTCTAGTCGAAACCACTCACATAGGGCCTGAAATTTTGTGGTGAAAATGTACCTCCTGCTTCCTACTTACCACCTCCCACACCCCGCTTTCTGCCTCTATTTTTCACATAATCACTGGAGTAAATCTTTCAATGATCAGAGGATGGTGCACCTCTGCTCAAAACTGTCTAATGATTCCCATGTCACTGAGAATAAAATTCCAATGTCCTACTCATCGTCTTGGAAGACCTCACTTAGTTGCCAGTCACTGCTCTGACTGCATCCTCCTCAGCAGGCCTCAGCTTGCTCATGCCACTGACACATATAAGTATATTCCCACCTCAGATCCGTAACACAGTTCCCTCTGCTTGTAATTCTCCCCTCCCAGTATGCAGATGGCTCATTCTCTCACTTAAAGTATTTGCTCCAATGCCTCTTTACCTAAGAGAGGTCTTTCTGACCACTGTATCTAAACAATTACCCCTATTCTCATCCCTACCCTAACCCAGCTTAATTTTCTTCATAGCACTTAATCACCACCTAAAATAGTATCTACTTATTTGCAAATTTTCTCTTCCTCTCACTGGAATGTGTACTGTATGAGAAATCACTAAATGAATGCTTATGATCTGTCACATTTTGTTCATCGTGGTGCCTGGACACTTCCTGTTTGCAGTGCCTCTGTGGCAGTGAATTTGGTACATGGGGTAAGTTGTACAAAGTGCCTAGTACAGTGTCTTGTATACAGTAGGTCCTCAAAACAGATTTGTTAAGTATGGGTTTATATTTTCTCCATAAGGTTGTACATCTCTTTTGATAGAGGTATTCCTAGATTCCTTATATTCTTCACAAAATTAAATTTTCTATTTTTCCTTTTTTTTTATTTATGGCTGCAGTTTTCTCAAAGAAAATCCTTTTAAAATAAACTCAATATAATTGATACACTTGCATGCAGTCACTCTCTTATTTCAGACATTTTTTAAAAAAGCACCTAGCACTAGAGATAAATAGAAGAAGATGATTTAAATGCAATATTTTGGTGGTAACAGTAATATGTTGTGTCATCTGTCATTCAGAATAAAGAAGAATTTCAGAATCTGTTATGCAAACAGTCTGTGGAAAATGATTTAATCTTAAGACAGACACTAAGGGTTTGGAGGAGTTCTCTTTGCCTCCTGGAAAATAAAAGGAATATAAAAAACTGTTACTCAGTTTACACTGTTCCAAACTCCTCCAATGGTTCTGTTTTTTACCAATTTATGTCACCACAGATCTAGAGCCACTATAGCCTAAGGTGCTCTTGCCTTTCTACCTGCAGGTCTATTAACTAAGGGCAATTACTCTGCAAAGAGGTGACAATTCCTTTATGGAAGATATTGAATTCTAGGGTGGAAAACAGTACATCAATAATGAAAGGTCAGTGAGAACACAAGGAGCCAACTTCACTGCAACAGCCCCTGCAGAGGGGGAGCATCCAGGTGCCACGGTGACTGGCACGTACACAGTTTAAGCATTCACTGACTGCCTTCAAGGATCTTTTCAGCATGAAACTCTCTGAGATCAATTTGCTCTTGCACCAAGAACACTCTACATTGAAAAACTAAAACCCAAAAGTCTTGCTCTAAAAGCAATTGGTGTCATCAGTGCTTAAGCACTAGATGCATGGGGACTGGGACCACACAGATGTCTGGGATCTGCTGACCTTCAGAAGAACTCCTAACTAGTCAGCAATGGGGAATTTTGATAGATGAGATAATGTTTAGTGAACTGAAGCTCATCTTTTATTCAGTACATGTAGCTTCAGCTTTGTTCAGCTGAATAACTTCGGTATTCCAACACTCGAGAGTATTGACTGCTGTTTTAGAGCTTTGATATACCATTCATTTCGCAAAGGCAATTACAGGGCGTCTCAACTTTGGCTATAGATAGCCAAGTTATTGGGAAGATAAAAGGGGTTCTGTGATATTACACTGTAATTGAACAAACCCATGACTCTCTTTACCAGCATATGAAGCAGAACAAAAAAGCAATACAGCAGTCTTTAAAAATGGGGATAAATGATACAGGTTACCATATATTACTTACCAAAGAATCATATTTAAAGGTTCTTGTGCTTTTTGTTTTTTCAGAAAAGAGGATACAAAGCAAATGTAGTTAAGGACTGTTTCTACCAAGGTTTGCACTTAAAGGAGCCAAGCACTTTCAAATTAAATTTATGCTTCTGAGTTTTCACTTTCCCATAAGGTTGGCATTTTTGCCTGTTACCACCAGAGAGAGAAACAAAGCATTAAACCTCTTTTCCAAGGGACACGTTTCTTAAAAAGCATTGATTACTGTTTGCAGGGGTGTACAGATAAAATAGTAATCCTCTTGGGGATTTAATATTTATGGTATAAACCTTGAGTGTGGGGTGGCATGAGGGGAGTTCTATGTGAGCAGATTCACTGATGTAACAGCCCCAGGAAGCGCATAGTCTTTTTTTTTTTCCCTTGGCATTTTAAGGGTTTTCTTTCTTTCATTTGTATATTAAAGCAGGAGTCTGAAATCTACCAATATACTCAAAACACTACAAGGACTTAAAAAAAAGATGTGGGATATGAAATCCCAGGCTTTCTCTTCCTTCCAGAAAAACATAACATATCTAAATACAGAATATATATGTATTCAGGTATAGATGTGTGAGTATGCACACATACACAATTTATTATTCTCATAAAAACAAGTAAAACTTTTTCTTAAGGAGAATTTAATATGAAATCTTAACCTACATAAGAAAAAAAATCATGTGGAAAAAACTTTAAATTAGCCCTCTTGGATATTAAATTGCTATTTACCATAGTAATGTAGCTCATAAAAATAAGCTTTATATTCTGCTGAAATTTTAAATTAAATATAAAAAGGCAGTAGAAAATCATTTATATTGAATATAGAGAGATACTTGAATTTACACGTGCAATAAATATTACACATGCCCAAGTATTAAAACATTTATAAATTTTCCTCAGCTCACCTCATGTAACGTTGTTTCCATAGCAATGATGAGGGGCAGCTAAAATCCACTTTACCATTTCTGTAGCTTGTAATGGTCATCTCCTCTCCATTTCAATTTTTCTTTAAAGAAAAATGCCTCCATGCAAGTAAAAATTAATTTGACAATACTTGTATTTCCTTTTCACTTTAGTACAAAATATAAAAATGAGCTCTATTGGAATAACTTCCCTTATTGGGAATAGCCTGTTTTTCATCTGAGATTTTGGTGCATGGAAAGATTTAACATGGAGTGTAATAATTCCTCCTAACCTTGAGAAGGATTTATATATCAATGTGAAGGACCAGTTCCTGAAGACATTCCCAACCTTCACATACTCCCTCCTTATATATATCTGTCAGAAGTCTGGCAGCGAACAGATGGCACACTTAAGATGTCTAATTAAGGAATTTAACAAAGGGATCATTTATAAAGATGTGACTGGAAATAGGGAAACCAACAAGAAATAGAGCAGGGATTCCCCTGCCCCCAAGGATGGAGTAGAGTTAGAGTTAGTTGTTACTATAAGCCAGAAGAAGCAAGCAGAAATTATCACAACCTGAAGAGTGAGGTTGGACAGAGAAGGCCACCCATCAGGAAATGTATTCTTCAGTTCTTCAATAAAGTGACACAGCCAGTCATGGTGGTGACCTGGCAGGAAGGGCCAGCAGCATAAATATCCAAATTTTACTTCTACCTGACATGTTGCCAGTGTCCACTGCAGTATAATCGAAACCAAACCAGATTCCAAAGGAAAGAGAACCCATTAATCCTTTCTATATAGGTCAGATTCCCCAGGATACAAGAGCAGGGTAGAAAAGGTAAAATTAAAGACTCAGAGAGATAGAAGGAAGGTATCCATGTCACCCCCTACTTAGGCATAAAATTTAGTGAAAATCAACTCTCAATTTGGAAATAACATAGTGAAAATTTTTATCAGCAGAACTAGAAAGAAATTTGTATTTTGAAACATCTGGAGAAAAGCAGAACACATTAACCAAGAGAGAATCACACGTTCTAAGGTAAGAGAAATATTTATTTAATCTTGCACAAGAACGAGCTTATACTGAACAAATTCAACCAAATAATATAAGTGCAGGAAAACAAACAAAATGGGGATGACTTTTCCTGTTAGAAAATATTAAGTAACCATGCCTGTGCATTATTTTTTGTCATTACAATAACTTGTTTCAGATTTCTTTTCAGAGTGTGTACTGTACATAACACATTATAGCTTCTTTGTTTTGCTTCTGAAAATATAATTCATTCACTGCTTTACATTTTTTGCAGTGAGGAACCTAACTGATTCATGAAGATTCTGATCGAGAAGAAAATTTTCTGCACCAATGAAACCCAAAACTTTCACAGATCTGATGTGCTCAGGCTTCCCATACAAGGGTCAGGATGTCATGGTGTGTATTCCACACACATTTTCTACAAGGTGATGTCAGGTACAGAAGAGGCAGAATTGTGGTCTAATTTTCTCCAAGAATTTTCTTTTTGTGATTTTCTCAAGCTCCACAAACATCATAATTGAAAGTTCACTCAGCTACTAACAAAGCTTCATTTAGCTGCCCACAAATCATTCAATTTTTAAACATTTTTTGGTCTTTTTAATGAAAGAACATCCTTTAAGCAGACATCTCCCATAAGACAGTCAACTTCACAGCTCCTGAAGGCACTGTGGATCCACTGAGCAACAGATGTGTCCATTCTAGGGGGAAAAGTAGAAATAAATGTGAAGTGTTAATTTTTAAGCCATTAGTAAATTTTTATATATTTATTAGTACTTAAAAACCCAATTGTGTAGTTGATTTGTTATTTATGTACTCCTGAGCATTGAATGATCATTTTCCAAGATTCAACCACTAAAGGAGGAATTATGTCTAGTTATATGTGGTAAGGGATAGACTGGCTTTACTTATCCCACTGTATCCACTTGTATCACTTTTGTCTTTTATTTATTTATTCACAAAATATATGTTGAATATACTATGTACTAGTTATATTGATAAATAAAGCAAATCTGAGCCAGGTGTGGTGGCTCATGCTTGTAATCCTAGCACTTTGGGAGGCTGAGACAGGAGAATCGTGAGTTCAAAGCCATCCTCAGCAATGGCGAGGCGCTAAGCAACTCAGTGAGACCCTGTCTCTACATAAAACACAAAATAGGGCTGGGGATGTGGCTCAGTGGTCGAGTACCCCTGAGTTCAATCCCTGGTACCAAAAAATAAATAAGCAAATCTGGTTATTTAACTTCATATGGCAGGATATACACTGTATTGGGGGAAAAATATTAAGTATGAAGCAAACTTACCACCAAAAACTTAAATGTGCTAGAAAAATGTTATGGTATGAATGTTTGTTTTCCCTCGAAATTCATATGTTGAAATTATAATTCTCAATGTAACAGGAGGCAAGGCCTTTGGGAGTTAATTAGGGTATAAGAGTAGAGCATTGTGAATGGTAGTAGTGCCCTTATAAAAAGACATGAGATGCATGTAATTTACAATAGCCAAGTTATGGAACCAGCCCGGATGCCTGTCAACAGAAAAATGGATAAAGAAAATTTGGTCTATAGGAATAATGGAGTTTTACTCAGTCAAAAAGAAGAATGAAATTATGTCTTTTACTGGTAAACAAAAGTAACTTGAGAACATTATGTTAACTGAAATAAGCCAGACGCAGAAAGTCAAGGGAAAATTGAGAGAGAGAGAGAGAGAGAGAGAGAGAGAGAGAGAGAGAGAGAGAAGGTGGGAGGGAGAGAGGGAGAGGGAGGGAGGAGAGAGAGAGAGAAAGAAATAAGGGACCTAATTAAAATAGAAGAGAGACCAATAGAATAGAGAGAGGGGATCAAAAGGGAGAGAGGAGGGAAAGCATGGGGCATGGGAAAATATGGGGAAAGAAATCTACCAAATTATGTATGTCCATGTATGAATGTACATGAATGAATATGCATAATATATGTATATTATATGTATATATAATTATAATGCAGTAACGTAGTAGTAATAGTAATAAATAAAAGAAGATATAGGTAGAGTACAGCAAGCAGATCAAGGGGAGGGAGGACAGGAGGCAAAGGGAAGGTACAGGTTAGTGAGATTGATCAAACTGCTATGTGCATGTACAATTATGGCATAATGAATACAACTATTATGTATGCCGATAATGCACCAATTAAAAAAAGACATGAGAGTCTGCTTCTTTTCTCTCTTCTCTGCTTTATATGAGGATATGAGAAGATGGCTATTACCAAGAAGGGTGTCCTCATCAGAATCCAAATTTGGCCAACACCTTTGATCTTGGACCAAACTTGAATGAGTTTCTCAGCCTCTAGAACCATGAGAAACGTATAAATATATCAAAATAGATTCTACTGTCATATATTACTAAAAAGAACAAATAAAAATTTAAAACAAATGAATTTATGTTGCTCAAGCCATCCAGTCTAAAGTACTTTGTTATAGTATCCCAAACTGACTAAGACAAAAGGAAATAAATTAGGTAGTATTATGAGATGAATGAAAGACTGCCTTCTTGGGGCTGGGATTGTAGCTCAGCAGTAGAGCACTTGCCTCACATGCATAAGGCCCTGGGTTTGATCCTCAGCACCACATACAAAGCAATAAAATAAAGACATTGTGTCCATCTACAACTAAAAAAATATTAAAAAAAAAAAAAAGACTGCCTTCTTAAATTGGTGGCTAGGATAGACGTCTTTCTAGAGGTGATATTTGGGCCAAGATCTGAAGACAGCTCCATATAAAGGTAGGCCAAGAGCACAAGAACAGCAGAAGGAGACATTGAAATGACAAGTTGTGTTATATTTAAGAAACTGAGGAATGGGGTTGTGGCTCAATGTTAGAGTGCTTTGTAGGAGCACTCTCCATACCTTCAACTCCTCCCTTCCATCTTTCCCCATTTTATGCTAATGGACTGTGTGCTTGACAGAGAGTACCTCTTTGTTTGTAACCTTGAGCCTTGATTGGTCCAGGAGTGTATATAAGCTTCTGTACTTTCTGGAATAAATGGTGGTTCTGCGTCTGGTTCCGGCAGAACTATTTACCTACTCTGGAGTCTGAGTGGAATGACCCCAAAATCATTGGGGCCGTCACCCCAAAATCCCATCCTGAGAGACCCCATTTCTTCTCCCAAGGACTCCTCTTCGTCTTTCAGGACCCCAACTCGTACAGCGGACCCATGCAGCCTGATTTAAAACAATAGTGCTTGCCTAGCATGTGTGTGGCACTGAGTTGAATTCTCAGCACCACATAGAAAAACAAATAAATAAAAATGAATTTATAAAAAAAAGAAACTGAAAAGAAATACGTGAGAATTTTTGGTTGGTGAAAAATCAGTTTACAAATGAAAGGGGGGAAATAGGCAGAGAAGGATCAGATATGCATGATTTGTTTTCATAATAATGTATCAAAATAATATAAAAAACTACAAAGAAGAAAAAAATCCATAGCTGCTTCTCTGATTTGTCACTTTTTTATCAACTAGTTAACTAATAATAATGTTAATACTGTTATTACAATTACTATGATGATAATATTCCTATACTTCCTGAGTGTGTACTCTGTGTCAGACACTTTGCCAGGCATTTTAAATACATTATCTAATTTCAATCTCACAGCATTCCCAGTGGGATCATTATTAATAGTCACACTTTTTAGTTCAGAAAGTGAAGATCAGAAAGCTTAATATTATGTCCAAAATCACATAGTTAATAAATGATAGAGCTGGGATTAAAATCCAGGTTAGTCTATCTCTAAAATTCATCCTTTATTCTTATTTTTCTCAGATAATTGGTGTTAGATATATTATACTTTAATATGATAAAATCAAAAGTGTCTTTTGTAAGATAAAAATTTAAAGATATTTTAATACTCAAGCCTTTGTTGAAGCACAGAAAGTGAGGGGAAAAGCCAGTCTATTATGCAAGAAGAATATTATCAACTTAACACAATCCTCATCCTTTCTAAATTACTATTAAGCAGAATTCTTATTCTGGTTGCAAAAGAGAAAGATTAAGTTATCTCAAGGACCACAAGCAGCATTTTAAAGCTTTACCATCATGCTCAGAGGCACAGATTTTCTAATGAAACCTAGTTTTATGATCTTTCCTAATCTGCTATCCCCATGAAGTGATGAATGGACTAGTTTCTGAGAGTATCAGTTTCTCAAACTGTGTGACTTTTGAGCAGAAGTTGAGTTAGGAATTTGTGATGATTTCTGCCACTGAGTATGTGAAACTGGCATTAGAACTCTGAGGAAAAGTCTATTAGTATTGCTCCTATAAACCTGCTTTTTGGAAGAAACTGTTTATTTTCCAAAATCTTCCATGAATGTTTTTCTTATTCATTATCAATATGTTCTGCTACGTCCTATAGGACAGATGTCCTAAAATCTAGATCATTGACACTTTCTTAATTAGGGAATCAGAGTTCATATATGAAAGATTAACAAAAGAGCCTACTGCAATTCAATTTCAGTAAGGGCATAATTTCTTACATAAGGCTAACCCTCCTATATGTAGCAACTCTGAAGTCTGGCAAAATATAAAAATAAAATTGAAACCAATGGAGAGTGGCAAGCAAACACTAGAGAGATTTCAACCTGGAAAGAAGGGAAATGTACTGTGTGAGATTCATTTTTACTTGGCACCTTCCCTTAGGGCATTCCTCCTAGTCTGTGTAGGTTGAGAACTACAATCAAGCAGAAAACCACAATCTTACAGGCCTGAGATGTCAGAGGACAGCTTCAGGACTAGCAGAGTGGTTCAAAATTGAGAGGAAAATATCTATAAAGTAAGGAGCAAATAAACATATAATCTTCCCTCAAATTCATGGCTGGCTTACTGAGGAGACTCTAAAGAGACAGTAAGAGAGCCCTAGTTGAGAATCTGAAAGAATCAAGCAGAGATTTTAGATGCTGCTCACACTATAGGTAGCAGTGCTTGAAATGTGTTCCTACCAAGTTAGAAAGGATTGATAGAAAAGTCACTTTTCACTGAAAGCCCTAAAGGGCCATAATTAGAAGTAGCATATCTCAAGATTAATATATTCACCCTAAAACTAAAGGTAGATTTGGAGTAGACCCATATAATGAGTATAAAGTCAAGCTCCTCTAGTACAAGGTGATTTAAAGTAATTTAAGTAATTTAAAACCTGCTAAAACAAAAAGTCTTCAGAGGAGAACAACAGATCCTAGAACTTATACAACATATCCTCCACAATATCTATATACTATGAAAATTAATAAACATGTGAAGAAAACCAGGAAAATGTGGCTCCTAATAAAAAAAAAGTAGTGAATTGTAACTGATCCAAAGATGACTCAGATATAATTAGCTGATGAAGACTAGGAATTATCTATGTTCAAAGATTTTATAAAAAAGATAGTTACAATGAATGAACAGATGATAAATCTTAGCAAGTAAATTAAACTATAAAATAAATTAAGTGGAAACTCTGGAACTGAAAAGTGGAATATCTCAGACGAAAAAAATTCACTGGATGATCTTAATAGCAGATTAAAGATAGCAGAAGAGAGTCAATAAATTTGAGGACAAGGCCATAGACATATCAAATCTATAAGACAAAGAAAAACAGAAATAAAATAGAGTTTTTGTGTCTTTTAGGATAATTAAACCATCTAAACAAATGTAATAATCAAACTATTAAAAAACAAAGAGAATTCTGAAAAGAGACAGGGGGAAATGTTGTATCATATACAAGGGAACAAAGATACAAATGATGGCTGAATCAAAACAATGGAAACTGGAAAACAATAGAGTGTCCCCTAAATGGCTGGAAACAAATCTATAAATCCTGATTTCTATATCCAGTAAAAATATCTTTCAAAAATAAATTTTCAGACAAATGAAAGTTAAAAGACTTTGTAACCAGTTAGCCTGCGACATAGAAAATACTAAAGGATTTTATTTAAGCTGAAGGGAAATGAATAGATGGAGTCTATAATATGTAAAAAGAAATGAAGAGCATCAGAAAAGGTAAATATATGGGTCAATATAAAATAAAACAATTTTCTTCTCTTAATTTCCTTGAAAAATATATGACTGATTAAAGCAAAGATAACATGGAATTGTAAGAATTATAATGTACAAGATTGAAAACTACACTGTTATTATAGCACAAAAGCTGGCTAGAATCACATTATTGAAAAGTTCTTATATTTTATATTAATAGTATAATATAAATATGTTTTAATGTGATAATTATGTTAATGACATATAGTAATTTCTAGAATAACAAATAATATAAGTTGATTAAATTTAAAATTCAAAAACAATTAAAATGAACTAAAATTTTTAAAGTTTTTTAAAAAGGCAGGAGTGAACAAATAAGAGCATAAACAATACACTGGACAAATAGAAATTAATGGCAAAACAGTAGCCCTCAAATAATCAGTGTCGAAAATTACCTTAAATGTATATAGGCTAAATACTTCAATTAAAAAGCCTGTTGCATGTTGGATAAGAAGGTAAGGACTAACTATACATTATCTATTAAAAATGTGCTTTAGGGGCTGGGTTGTGGCTCAGTGGCAGAAAGCTTGCCTCGCACATGTGAGGCACTGGGTTCAATCCTTGGCACTATATAAAAATAAACAAATTAAAGATATTGTGTCCATCTATAACTAAAAAATTTATATATATACTTTAAACTGTAAAATCAGGGACTGATGTGGAGTGTCTAAGTGGGGGAGTGTTTGCCTACCATGTACTAGACCATGGGTTCAATCTCCAGCATCAAACACACACACACACACACACACACAAACACACACACACACACAGACTCTAAAAATTTTAAGTGAACAGATCCCAAACAATATACTATATCACTAAATGAATACCAGAAAAAATTGATTTCAGGTCCAGAAGGGGGATTAGCTAACATAAATTTGACAGAGGACATAAAAGAGTATATACCATGCGATCCTTTTATGTGAAATTTTAAAAGAGGCAAAATGAATCTAATATTGAAATTAAGGAAACAAAATTGAGGATGTCTGCTGAAAATATTACCTGGAAGAGGACACAAAGGCACTCTCTAGAGTGTTGAATATATTATATATTTTGATTTACCAAAATCATCAAATTATATACTTAACTGTGGATTTCACTGTAATAAATATTACCTTGATAAAAACTGAAATAGTGACTCACAAAACAGCCTATGAAGAATATTATCACTTATTATCAAAGCTAATTTTAAAAAATAATTATTTTTACATTGTGACACAGTAAAATAAATTTCCTTAAGATTCTTTTTCTGTCTATATTTATTGTTAAAGTCATATTTGCTCTTTTCATATGACACTCTAAAGTCTAGAAGACAGCTTCTAATTTTCCGTGTATATGTGTATATATGTATATATATATATACACACACACATACATATATGCATATGTGTATATATATATTTTAGTCCCACTACCATCGATATTTTAGTAGAATCCAATTTCATGTTTTTTATTTTCAATCTTAGTCAATCCTTTTATTTCAACTTAGTCAAAGTGCATATGTAATTATATATCATATATTTAACTTAATTTTTAATTATAAGCATTATTATTACTTTGATGGCTAAATAATATCATAGTATCATATAATTTAAGACATATAATCATAACACAATTATATAATAAATATATTTGATATATTATGTAAGCATAATATATAATATCATAATTGCATTATATAGAATTACTATGATTGATTTAATTATGTTTCTATTGGAAATTTTGGCATAATTTTGCATATCAAATAATGTTGAGATCAATATTGTCATGCATATATAATTTTATATTTTATATATTTTTTTAGGCTAGATCCTAAAACCGAAATTGAAATGGATGGGGGTGTGGCTATTGATATGTATTTTTCAATGACAAGAACAGCATATAACAATTCAAGTACATCTCTGTCAGTATTAGAGATTATTATGGCACTTTTTTTTTACTATAGTATATGAACATAATGATTTATTCAATTAGCCTACATTTAAGTTTAAATTATTTAAAGGTTGAATGATTTCCTCTTTTATATTAGTAGCTATTTTTTTAGTGAAATGTTTACTTATCCTTTGCTACTTTATTTATAGAGAAATAAGTATTTTTATTAATTTTTATGTTTTTAGTCAAACAAAGAAACTAAATCTGAGGAAAATACTTTTCCAGTCTCTAGTTTATTTTCTTTGCTAAATATTGATTGCTATAGAAGCTCTAAGTTGTTCTTTGAGTTGTATTTTATCACAGTGAAGTTAGAAAAGGCATCTATGTTTTAGAAATTTGATAATATAAAATTATTTTATATGTTTTGATTTCTTTTTAATACTTAATACTTTATTCATGGATTTTGTTTTGATGTAACATGTAAAATTATTTCCCATAAATTGTTATCCAGTCATTACAATATTTATGGAATAATCTTTTCAAAAGCTGTCTTGGTTATGTATTAAAAGTTTATTATAATTTTTCCTATTTATGGGAATTTGGTTCTTATATCCACTTATCTATTCTAATGTTAGTGCTGAGATCCACTTTCACAACTTCAAGTTTGCAGTTTTTGATACATACAGGTAACATTTAGGAAGTCAGGAACTTTATTCTTATTACACTCCATTTTCTTCCATATCTCCCTTGTTTCAGCATTATATCACAGCCTCCTTAGGAGTTAAAGACATCTCTGGTTTCCAATTTGAAAAGTTACTTGCTGAGTGATGATTTATTAAAGGAAAGGGCCTCTAATGTCTCCCTCTTCTTATTTCTCACCTGGATAATCCTCTTTGTTGTCTGAAGCTCAAAACTCTATGACCAATTATAAGGATGCTTCTCTATGATTTAGGAAAGGTGAACTCATTATATTTGACTCAGAGTTCAACTTCTGAGTAGAGAATGCATTTTTTTTAAACTTAGCAAATTAAATTTGAAGATACCTTCAAAAAGGTGAAAGGGAAAATCTTACCCTGTTTTCCACAGGCAACTCCTGATCTTGACTTACTGAAGAGGTATTTATTCCTTGTAAAAATACAGCCTTTTAGTACAGTAATTCTTTCCTACAGAGCTTCTGTCACAGTTGTAATTTTGTCTTCATCTGTGTCATGACTTTATAAATATTCATTTAGTTCATATAGAAACCCACATTTATTGAATACTCTCTCTCAAAATGTTGGTCATGAAATTTCTTGTGTGGATATCTTGCTTAATTTTTACAGCAACCATCTCAAGTAGATACTATTACACTTCCCAAGTACTACTACTATTCACAATTTTCAGAAGAGGAAGTGAAGCCACTGAGAAATTGAAGCAGGTCTCCTGAAGTCATACCATTAACATTGTTGACCATGCTTGACTCTAGGTAACCTGATTTTCAGACTGTGTTCTTGACCTCTAGACCTACTCTTGTCAAACAGGACATTCTGTGATGACAAAAATATTCTCTACATGTGCTGTCTGATATTACAGCTAGTAGCCACATGTGGCTATTCAGCAACTGAAATGTGGCCAGTGTGACTGAGAAACTGTATTTTAAATTTTGTTTAATTTTCACTAACTTAAATTCAAATAGCCTCCATAGGATAGTTCTAGACAATAATTTCCAGGAATATTGATCATTACACCCCCAGGTACCAGCATAATGCCCACACTGTTGTTAAGCTTTGAGTTTATTTATTTAGTGTTAGGGTTGATTCCAAAATTAAAATGATGAAGTACTAAAGCCACTAAATTAAATTCTACAGCAATAATAATCCAATTAGAATATTTTCAGCTTTGACATTTATTTATTGACAAAAAATGAATAACTCAAAGTAGGGTGGAATGGGGAAGTAATAAATAAAACCAATGCTCTGAAAACACTGAATTGTGAAGAATGTTTACCTCCAAAGCCATACCTAAAACTTGTTTTGCATAAACTTCATTTTTAAAATAATGCAAAATAAATGTAATAAAAATGAATATTTGGGCTAAATTTGGTAAAATTGAACATACTGTTATAATTCATTTAATAAGAAGGCAAATGGCCTCAAATAGTTACATGTAAGAATCAGCACTTATCTGATAAGAAGAAATAACTTTAATATCAAAATACATTTTCTGGAACACATTCCTACCAAGAGTCAAAAGTTTTTAGCAGTTGTTTATAAGGCAGTGAATGAAAGCTTATTCATACTCTTTACTTCAGAAAACATATTGTTTCCTGCCTGTTGATTGAATACATTTTACTTACTGAAAGTACCCATCTGAGCTATATTTGGTATACTTCTTATCCTATCACCTGGCATATATTTTTGTTCTCACTGCTCAGTACTGTACTCTAACAGTTAGATAAGGGTGAAAAAGGACTCAGTTCTATTCAGTAATTAAATGCCAGAAAGAACTTTCCTATTTGGCCATTAGCACTGAAGTTTGAGATATACATTGTTAAGTATACTCATGATAAATATATATTAAAGAAACACTACAGATACGTTATTAGTAACTTGTTAGATACTTTCAAGTTTGCTAGTGTGCTTTCAGAAAACAGCAGTAAATGATCACTCTAAAAGCTTGACTGACAAATTGCACTGATTGAAAGAGCTAGAGATTTGGGTATGAAAGAGATAAAAAAGGTATCTCAAGGCCTAAATTATTTTATAGCTTTTGGTTCCATTACATCAAGCCACCTTAATAAGAATTTATATTAAGTAAATTTGAATTAAGTCGTTGTATTGAAAAAACTTTACAAAATGGAAATTCTCACTTCCAAACCAGAGCAGATATAGACCTGCAATCTTGAGAAAAATCTAATGTTTTTGCTTTTTTGTTGTTATTAAGCCTTTATATTATTTAGTTTTAGTGTTGTTCTCAAAATTATAAATATGAAGTACAAAACCATTAAATTAAATTTCATAGGAATAACAATCAGAATGCTTTCAACTTTGTCACTATCCATAAACTTCCTCTACTTTGCCTGTGTTATCTACGTTTTGCTTTCACTGAAGTAAAAGGTATAATGCTCTATTTTCCTATGAGAAAAGACAGAACAATCTCTATACTGATTTCTTACCAACTGAAGGAATATGGTAAACACAGATATTAAATTCTTCAATTCAATGAAATTGACCACAACAAAGCAAGAAACATGCCCATTTTTGCCATATTGATTTCTATTTTAGAAAATGCAATGTATCTACTTTGTCAATATATTTTATAGACCTCATAAAAGAACTAGATACAAATCAATATAATATTGTTTTCTAACATGACAGAAGAAACATGAAGTTTGCTGTTGTAGTTGTTTTAAAGATGTGTACAGTTAGATACATTAGGGCAATATAAGTAGGTTGTTTCTACTGATTATTCCAGTTTTAGTACATTCACTCTCCTTCCCCCTGAATATACTTTGGAGGATGCACAAGAAAGTGAGCTTTGGTGCTAATAAACCTGAGTGGCCCTCTTCCCCCCTGTTTGAACAACAAATAGGGAAAAAAATGCTTCCCATTGTCCAGGTTAAGCCCAATAGTACCTCTGAGCCTTGGCTGCTGCTGGCAAAGTACTATCAGTACTTGAACTTAATGGGCTTTACCTTGCACTGGCAGAGAGTACACTCAGTGCCATGTTTGATCCAAGAGGACCCAGTGAAGCGAACCACATTCATCTCGTCCAGGCAAGTTTTGGTGATGTCATTGCGGATGGTGTCTGCCTGGCAAGGGTCGGTGACACAGCGTGGGCAGCACTCATTCTCTGGAAGGACACTGAATTCACACTCCACATCTGGGCAAGGCAGGGGCCAACAGTCAACTTCCCCTTGCTACAAGAAAAACAGATGAGCCAGGACAAATGGAGAGGAAGGGAGAAAATGGAAGGAGGCAGAAGGAGGAGGGGAACATAGTATTTACTGAATATTCAATTTATTTGATTGATATTTATATTTAGACCTTTAAAGCCCATGAATCTTGCAAGGAATCTACAAAAGCTATATCAGAGTGATGAGATCTATATTGTAGTAGGTTTATAAGCACTTATCAAGGATTAAAAAAGAACAACAATAAAGCAAAAGCAACAACCATTTCTCTTAAAACAATAAAAATTGCATGCCTCTTTCCCTTGACAAAGAAAAGTTAATATGGAAGAAGGTTTCCATTTAACTTTCTGATCATGAGATGACATTTTGATTCTTTTAATATTTTTTCTTCTAACTTTTCACTTATCCTCTTCTCCTAGAGAAAGCTTTGTCTATTTACTACAATAAACAGAAAGATGAAAGGAATTTGACAATTTTTATGTTCATTTATGTGTCTCTCAGTGTAAGGACTTTGAGCCACTTGTCAAAAACAAACAACAACAACAAAACCTCCACAAACCAAAACAACAACATGAAAATCCCCAAAACCTAGGAACTGATTTCAGTCTTTTTATTCCATGTGGGAAAATTGTGTAAATTGGATCTTCTAAAAACATAGTTCCCACTTGTTTCCTATTTCCTTCATAATTCCAAATCTCATGGCATTTGAGATGAAAGCAGCCTTCAGGCACAGAAACTGACCTGGCTCTTTCAACTGGTTTTTGGGTTGAGATTATAAAAAAGGAAGTAACAAAAAAAAATCATTGCCTTAAAAATATCCTCACACAAGTAGGAAGTTAGCCATAAGTTTAAAGGTAGAATCTTCTTGGAACTTTTTCTGCTACAAAGACATGTCGAGCCATTTTCCTTTTCTTTTACACAATTACAAAGACACAAAACATTTAGTCAACTGAAAGAAAAAAGTCAGTGTTTTCTTTATCAATTCTCTACTTCCCTCTTTACCTGTTGTTTCCAGGAAAAGTTTCGCAAACTTAATTTAAAAAAAAAAACAGTTCTATTATGTATTTATTTCATATTCATAGCATGTGCAAAACAAAGCACCTACCAGAACAGCATTGACAGCAACAAACTTCATAAGGAAAAGAATGTTTATAAGAATGTTTATTTTGGGTTTTGCTTTTTAAGTGTGAGGAATGGAAAGAAATGGATTAACAAAATTTCTGCTTGGAAAAAGAATAATTTTTTTTCATACATGCTATTGTTCTACCACAATTGTCTCTAAGCATAGACTGAATGGGAGAGGGAAGCAGGAGTCTTTTCTTTCTTTGAGGCATGGAAATACTCCTGAAAGAGACATCACTCTCAGAAAAAAAATGCACAATGTAATGTACCACATCTACCAAAGAACGTTCTTCTCTGGTCCACTGTTTTATTATCCTAATCAGGCTTATTTTTTGAAACTGTTAATACTGTGGCCAGGTACTGGCTAATAGTGGATGGGGAGGGCAAGGTTGCTTTTTTGTTTACTTTCCAGGCCTAAACTTTCCCTCCATTTCATGTAGCTGAACTTACCAGGCAGCGGCACTGTTGGCAATTCTGGACCCAGGTATCCCCGCTGTTGTATAAGGTTTCCCCATTTTGATGGAGGCACTGACTGCTAAGCCTTGGGTCACATTCAGGGCAGCAGAAAAGATCAACTGTGGGATTCTCACAGTCACAAACCATCCGTCGACACATAACAAACCCGTTCTGTGTGGGAAGGTAAAAAAAAGCATACCAAACCCTCCATTTCTCAGGGCACTAACATCATTTGGAGGATGAAATAATTCACACTGCTTACTAAACATAATGCAGTTTCTTTAAAATCCCATCTTGTAGCTAATATGTAGAAATTACCCATGCTGGAGGACTTTCAATTTCATTTCTATATACTACTCCACAAACGACTTGAGCAGAAAGAAATTTTTCAGAAATAATTGGAATGATAACTCCTGTATGGCCCTTATATACATATAAATGTGTGTATAGATATATAAATCTTCACACATTTGTATATTAGTATTGTAATTTGAATACTGTCTAAATTTTGTTTTGTGTGAAGGCAAGTATTTGATAACTACTTTGTAGGTTTCACATATTGCTAAATTTCTGCAATATTTTATACCTTATGTTTTTGTACACACTGTTGTCAATTTCCTTCATGCTCTGTGAGTCTCCAGTACACAGTATTATTCATTTAACTATAATTTAAGTCTTAACTGGTACGTATAACAAAACACCTTTCTAAAATTGAAATATAGTCCAAATAGATATTTTTCACCCTTGGGTCATAGGTTGTCTATTCTGGTTTGATTTATTTATTCATTCAAACATGATATTTTGACTATGGAAAAATGAACACAGTAATAAAATTTTATCAGCATGTGAAGAGATAAACACATTGTAGGAGGATGATACAATGGACTTCTGCTCAGCAATATATTGAAAGAGATATATGTAACAATTGAATGAATCTTGAAGAACATAATGTTGAGAGAAAGAAGCGGGACACAAAGAGAATGTACCTTGTGATTCCATTTATATGGGCTCTAGAAAGTATTAATATTATCTATAAGAAATAGAAGCTGAGTTTGCATTTGTCTGTGTGTAGCATTAACCAGGAAGGGACACAGGCAACATTTGGGTACTGGAAATGTTCAATAATATTAATTGTGAGAGTGATTAGATGGATGTATTCATTTATTAAAACTCTTTGAGCTGGGGGCTGGGGTTTTGGCTCAGTGGTAGAGAGCTTGAGCTTGCCTCGCATGTATGAGGCACTGGGTTCAAATCTCAGCACCATAAAAACATAAATAAACAAAATAAAAGTATGAAAAAAACCTCATTGAGCTGAACAATTAAAATATATGCAAATTACAACTCAATTAAATTCTTTCTTTATACTAACCTGACATGAACACACAGAGCACCGGTCATTTTCCAACACCCAAATTTGACCATTGTGTTTGACTTTTCCATCATGGATGCAGTCCCCAGTGCAATTCTTTCCATGGGGACACCGACAATCATATCCCCCATCCAAGTTGAAGCAAATGGTGTCATTGGCACAGCTGTGCCTTCCAGTTCCACATTCATCTATGTCTATAGCCAAGAAAAAGTAGCATGCAGTGTGCTTAGAATATGCTGTTTCAAATAATTTCAATCAGGCAAGTTGCTTCCTGATATAAAGCATTTAACTGTAAATTAATTTTCACCTTACTGGTATGCATCTCCTATTAAATGCTGACTAAAGCATTGTGAATGACCCAGGGATTTCCCAGGAAAATATTATCAACATTTGATTTTAAAAACCAGATAACCTTCACTAAAATTTCAACTTTTATATCTCTGTAAATACCATTAGGCTTTATGAAACATGAATACTTTTGAAAGTAAGAATATAACTCAATTTATCACACAAAACAGTTTAGTAGTAGAAATTCTAAAAGGGATATCATCCCCAATGTTAAACTGGTACTCACAGACATCCCTTCTTAGTTGGAGAGAAATGTCATAGGACCCCTGAGGCATTTTATTCAATTTCAGATTCTGTTCTCACAGCTTTACCGCCCTAATATAAGCTCTTTCCAGATGTTCTGCCTGGGAGTTCTTCCTTTATAGACCAGGTATTCTGACACTGTCTTTAGACCCTTCTACTCACCCATGAAAGGCAAATGGCCACCAGCAATTACTATCTCCTTAAAAGAATCCATTCCATCTTAACTTTCCATCTCATATTACCATTTTATCCCCTGCCTGACTCAACTGGCAACTGCCCATTCTTCACCTGACCTCACCTGCTCCATGGCAATCACAGGCTAGAGCATTTTCATACAGATGAAAAGCAAACATATCTCGACCCACAGATCAGGTCTATAAAAGGATATGTGATTCATATTATTTACCCCACAATTTAAAGGTCACAAGCCAAAATACATTTCAGAGAGACTGTATGAGTGGCAGTAAGCAGTGATTTCCCATTTCATCAGTTTCCTCTAAGTAAAGGTCAAGAAAGAATTAAATCATGGTAGGAAAAGCAGGTTAGGAGAAGATGAAATGTATAGGTTTAACTAGGGGAACCAAACACTGATTTTCCATGAAGATTTGAAAGATAGAATTTAGTAAATATCTTTCTTAAATGATTTGATTCAACATTAATTGAAGACTTGGACTAGTCAAGATTGTGTCTTGACCACATTTAAATTCTTAAATACTAGAGTTCTGTTATAAGTCTATTCCTGAAAACAAGCCATGGGATATATTTTCTCTGTATTTACCTTGATTTTTATTAATTCTCATTTCAACAAAACCAACAAATTGACACAAAGAATGAAAATGTTGCTATTAATACACTGAGATTCATAATAACTCGATTTGTCATAGGTAGCACTGTTTGTGATTATAGAGAATGATCAAAAAGAGAATTTTAGCCAGCATGTAGACATACTTTTTAAAAATTAAGTATAGTTCAGTATAATATATATATATTTTTCAGATCAGAGAAAATGTTCTCTTTGGAATGAAAATGAAATTTTATAAATTAGCTCTGTATAAGGTCTACTCAGAATCATATGGTATATTTGATGACTTGATCTTTGTCTCTATTTGATATTCATGGAATTAGAAGTTATAGTAAGCAGAAAAAACATTAACCATAATAATTTGACCTCTTTGACCACAAACTATACAGATACATCTTACTGTATAACCTTTTTAATATCCACTATAAAAATGTTATTCCACTAATGGCAATGTGTGGATTTTTGCAATCATTTCATTTTGCTTGAAGTTTAAAAATAAAAGCTCTGAGACAATGCTGTTGTTTTTTTTCCTTAAAGGCAGTAAGAGACCTTGAGTGTGATGCAAAAGACAAAGAAGAGATGTCCAGGCACACAAAGAATGTGTGTTCTTAAGCACATTTATAATACAGAAATAGAGCAAAATGTTGCTCTTAAGGGTTGGCATGTGGTTTCATATCTGGAAAAATGTACAGGCAGAAGCACCATAATGGACTATTTCCTGATCTCCTGTTTTCTAATGGGATCTGAATTAATTTGAACTCACCTTGTCTTTTCCACTTGTTATCTAAACTGGGTTTCATAAGGCAGAAAATTTCCCAAATTGATAAGCGGTATTGAATTTTGGAATTTTCACACCTAAAGGGCTTATATTCTACTTTGAAAACTTATGATGATATGTGAAAATTCCAATTTTACAAATATCGCTCATTTATTTAGTAGGTGACTATTGAAGAAATGATGTTGCTAAATCCATTGGTTAAGTCTAAGTTTTTATCTAGCTTGATCTAGCAGCAGCATTTGGCACAGCTCACTTCCTCTTCTTTACAATTTTTTCTTACTTGTTTCTTAATACATTGGTAGCTTCTTCTGGATCTTTCTCCTATCTATACATTCCTAGGTTTGGCAATTATACTATGAATAAGATTTATCCATTGCAAAGAGAAGATAAAGAGTGGTTTGATGTGTTTTGCCGCAAGAGTCTGTTTGGAGGCCTAAAGTTTTGAGCTACCAAGATGTGTTCAAGGAACAGAAACATTAGTGACATAAATGTCCACTGAGAGAGCAGAGTCGGCAGTCATATGGTTGAAGAGGCACTCAGGCCTAGGTAAAGGTCATATTTAGAAATTTCATCTTTATTATAAAGGCAGTAAAATGTCAATGTAGAGAAATGAAAAAAATAGATTTTCATTTTGCAAAGAGTCCTTTGACTTCCTTTTGGAAAAATATTTCAGTGGATTAGAATTTAAAGCTAGAAGATCAGTGAGTAGGCTGTTTCAGTAGTCCAGGCAAGAGATGATCATACAATAAAAGCAGGTTCACAGAAGGTTGCTACCTACTGGATTCTTGGGAATTTTCATATAATGACTCACTTAATTGTCACAACACTTGAAGGTACAAGAATTCCTAATTTTGTAAATTAGGAAAATGAGTCATAGAAATATTGCATAACTTTCTCAATAGCACAATCAGTAAGATATAGGAGCCAAGTTTGTACTCTCAAACAAACTGCTGTATTGGGTGTCAGCTGTTGCAATGCATAGAAAGAGACTATGCAGACAGACTCAATGTGATTAAGTGGCTTGTTGGATTTGAATATTAAAATGAGAAAGATCAAGGATGATATGTAGATTTCCACCTTGGAAATTTTGATTGATGATATATAGAAGAGAAAGATCCTGCTGGGGAGTGGTGAGGGGGCAGGGATGAAAGCAGACATGTGCCCAGTTTAGGACACCTTGAAATGCATTTTCCTCTGGGCCTCCAAGTAGAATTGTCCAATAAGTAGTTGGTTATATAGATCTGGAGCTCAGAAAATAGGACCAGATCAAAATATAATTTTGGTCAGATAAATTTTCATCATTCTTCTCTCAAAAATAGTCCTTCAGACTCAACTTCAAACTTCATATAAGGCACTTGGAGTTAAGTTCTCTGCTTGTCCCTTTTTCTTTAGCTCAATTTACCAGTAATATCATCACACTTAATAAATTCCTAAAACAAATGCTAGGTACCCTGGGAAAGTTTCCTTGATGCCAAAGAGGGAACAATTGCTCTGTTTCCTTACAGCACAGCATTTAGAAAATGTATTTTTTCTCTCAAAATCAAATGATTTTCTCATGTATTAAGAAACTCATGATATTCTGTCTTGAATGAGAGTTATTATTGTACTTATTTATCTTTTCTACAAGCCGAGAACAGTGACCATTTCTATTTAATATTTGTATGCAGCAGATGCCTGGAAAAGTACTTCAGTGTGGCTGCACATATATATTCAGTAACTACTTGTTTAGTTGAATTGGATTCATTTCATTTGTGTCCCTTTTTCTTGGTCAGGTTAAAAAATTTTCAATATTTGTCTCAAACAAAATAGCTAAAAGAGAAAGTATCCTGTAAACATTTTTTGGCATCACAAATTTGAAGAATTTTATCAAACTTAAAGGTCACCAGAAATTAAAGAAAGGAAAATGTGGATATGAAAATAAAATAAAATATACTTATATGTGAAAAAATATAAGTATATTGTGTCCCATAGTGAAAAGTTTCAGAAATGATGGTATAGACTAGAAAAACAGCACTCTGGCATCCTGGGGATTAAGTGTCTAAATCTCTAAGGTAAGTGGATGAGCAAAGTAGCATACAATTTGTATGTATGCAGCTTATAAACATGCATGTGGAAAGATTACTCAACTGTAGCCAAAAAAGTACTGAAACAGTACAGCTATTCACTCATATTTTCAAGTACAAATCCTATGCTTCAGAGTAATTGTAAGTTCACTGCTGTGGCTTTGTACACTTTAAAATGCTTTTCTTTTTCCTTTTAAAGGAACAGAAAAATGGCACTTTCCCAGATAAAATCATACTCTTAAAACTTAATCCTTCTAAATACTAATATTATAAATCTACAAATCACTGAAATTATAGTAAATGGTTAGTTGTTTAGTCATTTAGTCTTTTTTTTTTTGCATATAATGTAGGTAGTTTCTTTGAAAAGACTCCTTCAGAGCATGCTGTCTTCTGACAGAGTAGATTTTTCTGATAATTTTAATAAACTCTATTGGTATATAATAATAGAATCATCTTCCAGAATAGTAGTTTTATAAAAATAAAAATTTCTGTTTATGGAATTTCCTTGAAAGGACTTTTCTGTGTATGTGTCTTATAAAATCCTTTGTTTTGCTGTCTTACATTTATCATGTGTTATTTTAATGTTTAGTTTGTCTTTGTTACTTTTTGGACTGAATACTCAGAGTATACTAATTATATTTTATTCTGAACATTACTATATATGCACTTTAAATAATTATAGGTACATCCAGTATATTTCATATTCATATCTAATTCTAACATAGGTTATATGCCTAACATTCTTCCAATTAAAAGATGATCTGTCTTACTTCTATCTCAGTTGTTTTCATTAAGCAAATAAACTTATGATCTACCATGTTCTAGATATGGAGTTATGGTAACTGACAAGCAAAAAGATCAATGGCCCCTGAGGCTTACAATCCAAAGGGGATAATCTGTAAGCAAAAAAATATACACTATAATTTTAGAAGAATTTATCATTTCTGCAAATAAAAATGAAGGAAGGTAACTAAATAGTATCCAAAGTCAGAGTCCATTTCAAACTGGCAGTCTAAGAGAAGCTTATTTGAGAGGAGATGTGAATTAAATGAAAGAAGTATCATGCAAAATCTGGGGAAGGACATTCCACACGAAGGGATAGCCCATGAAAAGGAATCTGTTTTGTATGATCAAGAAATGGCCAGAAGGTCAAGGATGTATTCATGTAGGCCCTTAAAACCATGGTCAATGTTTGGGTTTTCCTCTAAGAGATGCAAAGTTTCCAGGAAAGTGAAGAAAGGAATAACATACTCTGACTTCAATTTTAGAAGGGTCATTCTGAAAAAAGCTTTTAAGAACACTGAAGTGGAAGTAGGGATACCACTAGGAATGTAGTGGTCCAGACAAAAGAGAATAGTGCCTTACATGAAGGTGGTAACAGGAGAGCTGATGAGCAGTGGGCAGATTGGGAATATACTGTGAAAGATGAAATAGTGAGGTTAGTTTATCTATTAGATGTGAGATGTGAGGAAAACGAACCCAAGATATTGATCTGAGAGACTATATTTAGGGACCTGTAAAATTTACAGAGTAAATCTAGAGTCATATTTTAGTTCTATTTGTTCTGAGTTGCCCGTTAGAAATTCAAGTTGAGGTACCTCATAGACCACTAGATATACAAATCAGCAGCTAGGGAAGAGATCTGAATAAGCATATGTGGATGACCTCTTAAGCTATGACTGATTGATTCAGAGATTGAGAATGTGTAGAGAAAACTGACAAGTCCTGAGCCCTGGGGCACTTGAACATGCTGTACTTTGCAGAATAGAAGAAGAATCCTGTAGGGTAAGAGTGAAAGATGAAATAGTGAGGTTAGTTTACCTATTAGATACACTAACAAGGTAAAGGAAAAGGAAAAACTAACAAGATAAACTCACAAGGTAAGAGTGTTGTTCCCCAACCCAAGGGAAGAAAGTTATGTTTTGAGAGAAAGTAATGATTAATTGGGTCAAATTCCTGAACTGTTAAGGAAAGAGACAGTAACTGACCAGCAAATTTGGCAAGAAATTATACTCTTGAAAGACCAGCAACAGTTGGAACAGTGGAACTAAAGCCTCACTGGACAAGAAGAAAGAGGTAACAAGTATAAAAGCTCTGTTGCAAAGGGTTATGTTCTTTATTTTTTGGTACCAGGGATTGAACTTATGGGCGCTCGATCACTGAGCCATATCCCCAGCCCCATTTTATATTTTATTAGAGACAGAGTCTTACTGAGTTCCTTAGCCTCACATTTGCTGAGGCTGGCTTTGAATTCCAGATCCTCCTGCCTCAGCCTCCCGAGCCGCTGGGATTACAAGAGTTCTGTTCTAGAGAGAACAAAATGGGGGATATGTTTGGAGAGTCAGATGATATCCAGGGAAGTTACTCTTTTTTTTTTGCTTTGTTTGTATGGTAATGAGAATATGATGCCACAAAAAAATACAATATAATTAAAATGGAGGAGAAAATTGATATATGAAATGCAGGATGCTCAAGTGGGTGAGGGAGGATGAGATGCAAGGTACAATGGTGGGTTTGATTTTTCATAGGAGAATGGCTATTTCATCCAACACAACAGGAAGGAGGGGCAGGACCAGATGCAGACAGATGAGAACAAATCAATATGGCTCATGGAAAAGTGAAGTAGGTCCCTTTGACTACTTCTGATTTCTCTGTTAAATAGGGCAGTGATGGAGAATGAAGAGAAGAGAAGCAGTGTCCAAAGTCCGAGGAAATGGAAGAAGGTATGAAGTAGTTGAATCATAGAGGGAAAAGTAACTAATTCATAATGAAGTAGGAATGCTGGACATTGTTGTCGGTCCTTATGGTAGACAGCTTCTGAGACAGGCCCTCATGATCCTTGTCACTTAGTGTTCATGCATTCAAAGGAAATGCCTTCCGTTGAATGTGTGCTGGATGTACTGACTTGCTTCTAACAAATCGAATATGAGAGCAGTGACCTCACATATGATATTGGGTTAAAAAAAAGACTGTGCCTTCCGTCTTGGTCATTTGCTGTCTCTTGGATTGCTTACTATAGGAACTAAGACTTGTTCCCATGTCTTAAGGTAGCCCTTCAGAGACACTCATATGTTAAGGTACCAAGGACTACCTATAGCCACATGAGTGATCTTGGAAACAGATCTCCCCACTGCCCTTTCAGATAAGCCTCAAAATAAGACCACAGTCCTGACCTTGATTGTAATCTCATGAGAGACCTTGAACCAGAGACACCTAGCTAAACTGTGTAGACTTCTCTCACTAACGTAAGGCACTATTTTTTGTTTTCAGCTTCTGAGTTTTTGGTGTAATTTGTTATGCATCGATAGATAACTAATACAGCCTACTTCAGATTGTGGTCATATATTTAAAAGATAGTGACTGCTATTACAAATTTAAAGTAAGGAAGTCAAAAAGGGTACATTTTATTTTTCTATTAACATCCAAATGCACAGAAAAGAAAATTAAATACAGGTTATCCCTAGAGGATAAGTGGAAAGGATGGAGGAGGTGAGATCAAGTAAGGATGCATTTTCAGCTTCAATCTATCTACTTGTATAGATTAAAGTCATAAATATGACTTACATTATTTATATTGTTATAGTCATTCTTTCTGTGCATAACTTTAAAAAAGTCGATCTTTTTTAACATTAAACGCTTTATTTTTTATTTTTTTGTATTTATTGAATATTTTTCTTTAATTTCAATTTTTTTCTTTCATATTTTAATTTATTTATTTGTTCTATTTGGGTTGACATGATATCAGAGTGCAATTTGATTCATTGTACACAGATGGAAGATAACAAAATTTAATTTCTCTGGTTGTAAGTGATACAGAATCACAACACACATGCACTCATACATAAAGCTAGGGCTATGATGACCATCATATTCCACCACCTTTACTGTCCCCATGCCCCCTCCCCCCTTACACCCCTGGGGAAAAAAGTCGATCTTAATACAACCTATAGAATATAAGCAATGTGGCTTATTAGGGAAGAGCAAAAATGACTGATCTGTCTTTGAACTCAATCTGTGGTTCTTGGTATTGTCTACAGGGCTGGAAATACTCACCCTGCGACATTCACAAGTGCAAGGTAAAGCCCTCAGACCATAGCTAAGTGATGATGTGCAAATGCCAGGTTTCAGCTTTGGGTAAGGCATCAACATTCCCATCCCTTTGTGAGAATTCTGATGAACCCTCTGCTCAGGGTCCAGAGCTCCTTCTGCTGCAATTGGCAAAGCATGCTAAAAGCCTTGGCATCTATCATCCCAGTCTGTTTTACTTCCTTTGTGTGAAAACCATTTCAGGCTCAAGGATTAAAGACTTCTTAACGTTTAGGTATTAAGTACCTTTAAATTAGATTCTCAAAGGCTTTCATTGACTGTGTCATGTTAAACCTATTATTCTCTCAGACTGTTGCTCTATGACTGTGTAGATACAAATGGAGAGAACAATGAGTTTCGTTTTGTTTTCCATTCCTCTGCCAAAAATTCTGATGGTAACCTCTTATAGTACTGGTTGTTTCCCTGGTAATTATTCACTGGCCTCGGATTGTTTTGCCTGGTTTCTAAATACTATGCCCCTTAATAGAGGATATGAAAGAGCAGAGATGTTTGTCAACTCACTGAAAATAATTCAAAATTAATGGTAAATACTTGAATATAATCTGATTGAATTTTCAACTCTAAATAGATTAAAAACTTCTTGGAAGCAGGGATCAATCACATCTTATGTATCCAACATTCAACATTCAACATTCACTAAAGAGCTGTTATTCTGCCAGGCAAGCAATATGTTAGGAATCACCCAGAATACCACGTACTCCGTGTATCACCCTTGCCTCTTCATCATCATATTCCTTTTATCTCCATCTTCCCTCTATCCTGCCTTCCTCATTTATTTATCTCTTGCGAAGGATTTTTGCAGGCTTATGTTTTCAAAAGTTTTATATATTATGAGATTTTCATTCTAAAACATTTTTTTCAATAGTTGCAAGTATTTGTAAAGAACTGGTTTAGCATCACAAACTTTGTCTAAAAATAAATGATCATAATTGGCAAGCCAAAGTTAGATATTGATATATTTCTAATCACTTTTGTATAAATAGCAAAAACCACCAATGAGCCAAATATGAAATAGTGTCCACTGTTTAGTTCTTACTATATGTTCTTCAAGTTAAGAAGAGTTCTTCAGCTCTAGATGTTCTCCTTGTACTGACCTTCACACGATTCTCCACTTGGTGAAAACATTCCATTGTCATGATAACCATCTCTGCATTCACAGTGGTACCATCCAGGCAGGTTAATGCAGTTAGCACGACTGTCACACTGAACAAAGCCATCAGAGCATTCATCAATGTCTGTTTGACAAAGAAAACAGAAGTGGGATTTCATACAATTGGTTTTTTTCTCTTAAAGAAACTAGAATATTCTGCTACAAGGCCACTAATAATTTTTAATGCTAGGAAACCCTTGAAACAGAAAATATAAATCAATAAAGTATCTTGGTTGTTAAAAGTTATGCAGAGACAGTGTAGTAGTATTAGTAACAGGCAAAATATCTAGAAGGCTTATCTGTTTTGCAAAAGTCATTCAACTGTAAAAATTGAAAACCATCTGTGATGGTTATCAGAGCTTCTCACTAAATATTTCCAATATTCTGCACACACTCCACAATTGCAGTTTGCAATCTTTTCAGGTTAGGTATGGACATGTGACTTCCTTAAGCCAATTAGGGGATGATACATGTCACTTTTAGGAAGAAACTTTAAAATTCAGTATATGATTCACATGAACCCTTCCTCATCAGACAGAATGATCAGTGATTTGCAGAAGGTATAAATACCATCCTGATTTTCTGAGGGAGGATGACATGGGTCATGTTCTATAGCTACCTGGACCAACTATAGTGTGAGCAAAAAAAATCAACTTCTGTTGCTTTAAGCCACTGAGTTTTTAAGATCTTTTGTTACTACCAGCATAACCTATCCTGACCTAATACAGCAAGTTCCTTCAAGATATATGGTGATAGCACTCAAGCATCAATATATTTTCCAAAATGCATAACGTTTCCAGCACTTTTTACTATGTTTTACACATATAATGCCAATTAACTCTCAAAAAATCTTGTCATGGAGACAGCATATTGAACATATGAAAAATGAAGCAAAAGAAAATTATGGAATTTTGAGTCCACTGGCTTCACTGAGACTCTGCATGATTGCGGCTGCCAAAAATATCTACATGTACCGCTCCCATCTTGATAGCTCTATGCTACAACAGACAGAAGGTTTCATCTGCCAAGGCAGGGTGGCCTTTCTTATGCGCTCCTTCCTGCACCACATTCCATACTGCAGTGATCAGGCGTGATGTGCCCCATATTGAAGGTAAGGTCAGCTGTATTATAGAGTCCTTTACCCTCAGATAGTCCCCTCTATTTGGCAGAATCTACTCCTTTGCATTTCTTCTAACACCAAATTCACTGAAGCACGTATTTATTTTGCTTTTCTTTTAAAATTTCTTCTTTTCTGACACTATTTTGAAAGAGATAAGTTAATAAATACATAGATAAATAAGCAAAAACAATCAGGGAAATAAGCCAATACTCATTTACTTCTGACTAGTTCCTCCAATTAAACAGCATGTAAAACAGTCTCTCGGATTAATAATATTACATAATAGGCAAAAAATGGTATTATATAACTGTAACATTTTAATATTATTTCCGCAAGAGTCAGTTACTATTGCCAGTGATTCCTATTGACAAAATAATTGTTAGTGGCTAAATCAGCTAACCATTGACTTCCTGACACTGACGCATACCTACTAGGGATTTCGTCCATGTACTATATATCCTTAGTACATGGACGAAATCCCTAGTAGGTATTTCATATATATACATGAAACTTCAGGGACCTTGCTAACTGATGAACTTATGCTTATAAACAAGTCCAGAATGCTATGCTCATTTCAGCTTTATATGGTCTTTTCTTCTAACCCAAATGATGCAGAAAATTGATTATGTCATTTCTTAAGTGCATGGACAAAAAAAAAAGATTTATTTAAACTTTAGAATTGAGTTTCATTGAAGAAGGCCATGAGGGTAATCTTGATAGTCATTTTAGAAAAAATTTAGTTCCCAGTTGGTCATTTGGAAATAACTTAATAGGATAGAGTTTTCTCCACTGAAACAACTTTCCCTTCTTCAATTTAGGCCCTTCTTTCTTCTTTAACATAGTTAAAAGGTTATCTCAGTTCCTGCCAAATAGATATATATTTTAAGTGTTAGTTCTCCACCTCTTTTCTCTCTCATTACTCCTTTTTCAATCACTAGGTCCTCTCCTATATTGCTTTATGCCCACCTCACTTTATTTACATTATGACAGACTTCCTTGATCTACAAATATACTCTTTAAAGTTTAACAGGGTTTTAGCTGGGCGCGGTGGCACACGCCTCTAATCCCAGCACTTTGAGAGGCTGAGACAGGAGGATTGAGAGTTCAAAGCCAGCCTCAGTAACGGTGAGGCGCTAAGCAACTCAGTGAGACCCTGTCTCTACATAAAACACAAAATAGGACTGGGGATGTAGTTCAGTGGTCGAGTGCCCCTGAGTTCAATCCCTGGAACCAAAAAAAAAAGTTTAATAGGGTTTTAAGGACTGGGGTTACAAACATGTCTGTCATATGTATTTTCTTATAAAGTTTGAGCATTATTTCATTTTTAATTACTATTAATAGGTAGTATTTTAGGGAATGAATATACGAATATGCTTCATTCATTAATTTAGCATTCAATATTTATTGAATGCTTGTTAACTGTTGGAGAATAAAATGTTGTACAGACAGTATCAAGTTTATCAAACATTTAAATTGCATTTTATATTAAGAAAATAATATTTATGAAATCTGAATTTACAATCATTTAGGACAGTGCTTCTGAATATATGATATATCTGCCACTAGTGGTATGGTATATAGGTGATGGGCAAATATTTTATATTCATGGCTACATATTTAATTTTTCTGAATTATTTCCTTTTATAGCAATGGTAACCTATAGTGTAGTACTGAGACTGAATTTAAATTTAAAAGTGAGTTGGGCACATGGTGGTGTATAACTGTATCCCAGAGACTGGGGAGGCTGAAGCAGGAGGACTGCAAGTTTGAGGCCAGCCTCAGCAACTTGATGAGGCCCTCAGCAATTTAGTGAGACCCTGTCTCAAAAAATAAAAAATAAAAAGGACTAGGGATGTAGCTCAGTGGTAAAGTACCCCTGGGTTAAATCCCCAGGACCGAAAAAAAAAAAAAGTTAACAAAAGAGAAATTACTGAACTAATATTAAGTAAATATTGTTATATATGGTATAAAATATGACAAAAATTAACAATATTTTGAAAATGCAGTTTGGGACAATTATTCACATTTCAAGAGAATTTGTTAAGCAATTCCTTATGTAGTAAAATGGCTTAATTCATCTAAAATGAGCTTTGATTTATTAAAAACATATATATCATGGCTCATATACTTTTCCTTGCTACTATTTAGGGTAGGGAAGAACTAACTAGATATGTCACTGATCTTATACTTTTATTATTTTGGTTCGAGGTTTTGCATTGTTTTACTGTTCTATTTCAGCTTTCTATTTTGAGATACTGCTATATTCACATGTGACTTTAACACAGAAAGATCCTATTTACATTTACTCAGTTTCCCCCCAGTGGTAATATCTTGAAAAGCTATAGCACGAAATCATTCCCAGGATATTAACATTGACATTGTAAAGATTCTGAACAGCATCCTCACCACAGGCTTTTTCAGGTTGCCTTTTCATAGCCACACCCACTTCTCTATTGCCCTCAACGCTCCTTAAAACCAATCACTAATATGTTCTCCATTTGTATAATTTAAGTGCCCCAAATTGGTATATGAATGGAATCAAGCAATGTGTGACTTTTGGGATCGCCTTTTTTCACAGACACCATAATTCTCTAGGGATTAATATATGTATTTAGGGAAATCAATAGATTTTATTATGTTATTGCTAACCAGAATTCCATAGAATAGATGAATCATAGTTTGTTTAACCATTCACTCATTGAAGGATATCTGGGTTGTTATTAGCATTGGGCTATTATTGTTTTAAAAATTTATTTATTTTAAATTAACATATAAGATTGTATGCATTTATTGTGTATAGTATGATGTTTTAAAGTATGTATACATTGAGCAATAGTTAAATCTAGCCAATTAATAAATGCATTACTTCACATTATTTTTGTTGTGAGAACACTTAATATCCAATCTTAACATTTTCAAGAATACAAAATATTATCATTAATTACAATTACCCTGGTGTACAATAGATCTCTTGAACTTATTCCTCCTACTTAATTATATATATGTAGCTGTGGACTCACATCTTCTCAACTCCCTCTCCACCAGATTCTGTAACCGCTGTTTTACTCTTAACTTCTTGAGATTCTATGTATGAATAACAGCAAGAATATTTGTCTGTCCGAACCTAGCTTTTTAACTTAACATGATATCCATGTTAAGGGATTATCCATAGTGCCACAGATGACAGGAGTTTGCCCTTCTTTATGGCTAAATAGTCCTTCATTGGGTATATATACCGTATTTGTATTTATCTATCCATCCATTAATGGACCTTTAGGTTGATTCCCTATCATGGATATTGTGAATAGTAGCACAATAAACATGGAATTGCATATATCTCTTCAACATATTGAAGGAAGGAAGAAAGGGCTTCCTTTCCTCCACATCCTTGCCAATACTTGCTACCTTCTACTTTTTTTGATTATAATCATTCTGACAGGAGTCAGATGGTATCTAATCATGCTTTTGGTATGCATTTCCCTGATGATTAGTGACGATGAGGATTTTGATATATACTTCTAGGCCACTTTGTATATCTTCTTTTGAGAAATGTCTATTCAGGTCTTTTGCTCATTTTTTAAATTGAAGTAGTTTTCTTTCTATTGAATTGTTTTATATATACACACACACACACATACATACACACACACAGACACACACACATCTCTTATCAGATGTAGTTTGATTTATATATATCAATTTATATTTATAAATTGTGTGTGTGTATATATATATACATATATCTTATTGGATGTACAGTTTGAAAATGTCTTCTACCATTTTCTAGGTTGACTCTTCACTCTGTTGATTGTTTCCTTTGCTCTGCAGAAGCTTTTTAGTTTGATTTAACCCCATTGATGCAGTTTTGTTTCTGTTTCCTGCATTTTTGAGGGGATATTCAAACATACCATCATCCAAACTGATGTCATGGCATTTTTCTTCTAGTGGTTTCATATTTTGGGGGTCTTACATGTAATTCTGTAAACCATTTTGAGTTCATTTTTTGTATGAAATATGAGAAGAGGATCTAGTTTCATTTTCTGTATATGAATATCCAGTTTTACCCACACCATTTATTGAATAGACTGCCTTTTCCCATTGTATATTTTTGGTACCTGTATTGAAAATCAGTTAGCTGTACATATATGGTTTTATTTCTGGGTTCTCTGTTCTATTCCCTTGATCAATGTCAGGTTTTATGCCAATACTATGATGATTTGGTTACTATAGCTTTGTAACCAAATTACCTTTTGAAGACAAGCAGTGTGATGCCTCTATCATGGTTCCTTTTCTTTAAGAAAAGGGTTTTTGTGGTTGCATACAAATTACCGGATTATTTTTTCAAGTTCTGTGAACAATATCATTGGTAATTTGATAGTCTGCATTGTATTTGGAGATCATTTTGGGTAGTATCAAGATTTTAACAATATTCTTCTGACCTATGAACACAGGATATCTTCCATTTATTTGAGTTCAATTTCTTTCAGCAAAGTTTTATAGTTTTCTAAGTATATAATACCATAGCTCCCAAGCTGAATTTTTGCTAAGTATTTTATTTTTACAGCTATTATAAATGGTATTGCTTTACTTATCTTTCAGTTAGCTCACAGTTATTATAAAACAATACTATTTATATTCCTAAATTTATTTTGTATCCTGCAACTTAACTAAATTCTTTTATTAGTTCCAATAATTTTTGACAGACTCTTCAGGATGTTTTGTATACAAGACACGTGCTTGCAAAATAGGGACAATTTAAGTTCCTTTCTGATCTGGATACATTTCATTTCTTCCTATTGCCTAATTGCTCTAGCAAAAGACTTCCAGTTACTACTCTTTTGAACAGAAGTGGCCCACAGTGGATGTCCTTGTATAGATTTTAAAGGTAAAGTTTTCAACTTTTCCCCATTTAGTACAATATTAACTGTGGTTTTGTAATGTATGGCTTATTATGTTGAGGTACATTTCTCCTATATCTAATTTGTTCAGTCTTTATCACAAAGGGAGGTTAAATTTTGTCCATGTTCTTTCTACATCAATAGAAATGATGATAGAGTTTTGTACTTTATTCTGTTAATGTGATGTATCATGTATATTGATCTGCTTATGTTGAATCACACATCTCTGGGATAAATCACACTTGATTATGGAGAATGATAGTTTTAAAGCACTGTTTTTCAGTTTACTACTATATTTTTGAGGACTTTTATATCTATGTTCATCAAGAATATTGACCTGTAGTTTTCCTTTTTTTAAACTGTATCTTTGTCTATTTTTTGCTGGCATGGTAAAATGTTTGGAAGTATTCTTTCCTCTTCTATTTTTTGGAAGAGTTTGAGAAGAATTGGTATTGGGTCTTCTTTAAATATTTGCTGGAATTCAGCAGTAAGTCATCAAGTCCTGGGATTTTCTTTAATGGAAGACAGTTTTAGTCAGCTGTTTTGCTGCTGCAACTGAAAGACCTTACCAGCATAATTGTAGGGGCTGTAGAGGAGGAAAAGTTTATTTAGGGGCTCACAGTTTCAGAGGTGTGTATGTCCACAGTGTCTGGCTCCATTCTTTGGGGCTTGAGATGAGGCAGGAGGTCATGGAGGAAGAGTGTGACAAAGGGAAGCAGCTCACATGATGATCAGAAAGCACGGAGAGGTCTCCAATCACCAGATACAAATACATACTCCAAAGCTGTGCCCTAATTCCCATCTCCTCAAACCATCCCATTACCTCAGTTATCATTCAGTTAACCCCTATCAGAGGATTAATTCACTGATTAGGTTAAGACTCTTGTGATCCAATCATTTCTCTTCAAAATCTTCTTGCATTGTCTCACACGTGAGTTTTGGGGGACACCTCATATCCAAATGACAACATTCTGCCCCTAGACCCCAAAAGCTCACAACTATCTCACAATGCAAAATACATTTTATCCATTTCCAAGAGTCCCCATAGTCTCAACAGTTCCAAGATTGCTCAAAATTCAAGTCCAAAGTCTTCTCTGAGTCTCAAGGCAATCTCGCATTGTGAGCTCCTGTAAAATTAAAAACAATTTACAAGTATTCAATATATAAAGGTACACAGTAAACATTTCCATTCACAAAAATAGAGGCATAGAAAAACTGGATGGGATCAAAGCAATACCAAAACCAGCTGGGCAAACAAGTCCTGTAGTTTTGTGTTTGGCATCTGAAGCACATAGCATGGTGTTCTCTCCAAAGGGCTTGTATAGCTCTGTCCCACAGCATTGCTGGTTGCATCCCAAGTGTCCTCTCTGTTGGCTTGTCTCTGCTCAATTCCTGAAGCTTTCCTAGGATGATGTCCCATGTTACTGTCATTTCTTAATCTCAGGGGTCTCCACTGCAGCTGCAGCTTCCTCTTCAAATCTCCACATTTACCTTTCTCAGGGAGTATTGTCAGGGACTCCAATCCTGTTGCACTTTTCCTGGCTTCCAAGGCCTTCCTTTGAAATCTTGGTGGAAGCCTCCATGAGCCCTGAACTCTAGCATCCTGCATTTCTGTAGAAAGAGCACCACGTGGTTGATGCCAAGGGCTGCTGCCATCTTGAGCAGTAGCCAAACCTCCTGGCTGCAGGAGCTCTAAGTGCCTTGGTGGCTGAGCAGGTTGAAAAAACTTCCTAGGTTCCTTGTGCAAGAAGGATGCCCCACTGGTCTCTTCTCAAGAGAATTTTTACTTTTGCTTCCTTGAGTCTTAGATGGATATGATCTTGCCAATTCCTGAGATGCCCTCAAGCTATCTTTCCTATTATTTCTGGGCAAAGTCTTTAGAAATTCTTTAGTGGCAGTAATGTTTTTAACAACTACAACTTCATTAGTCTCAGTTTTACTCTCCTCTTTAAAGTCCAAGTTTTTCAAATCTTTCTGCTGAGTTTTCTGCTCCTGATTATCACAATAACTTGGCTAAAAGACACCAGTAATACCTATGCTACTTCCTGAATGCTATGCTGCCTAGAAATTTCTTCAGCCAGATTAAGAAGTCCATTACTTTTAAAATCAGCTTCACAAGAAGTCTCAGTACATGGGCAAAATGCAAACAACTTCTCAGTTAACAGGAATGGCCTTTAGTCCAATTACCAATAGTGTCCTATTTTTCCTCTAAGCCCTCTTGAGCACTGTCTTCAATGTCCATGGTCCTATTGGCATTCTGGTCTTCTAAGCTCCCATCAGAATTGGCCATTAAGCTCAACTTACAACAATCTAAAGCATTTCCAACTTGCACTCATAAGCATCTCAAAATTCCTCCCACCAATTTCAAAAAGCTCAGCTTTTTTTTTTTTTTTGCTGCTGTGACTAAAAGGAACCAACCAGAATAATTGTAAAGGAGGAAAAGTTTATTTGGAGGGTTATAGTTTCAGAGGTCTCAGTCCATAGGCAGCCAGGTCCATTCCATGGGGCTCAAGGTGAGGCTGAACATCATGGTAGAAGGGTATGTCAGAGGGAAGCAACTCACATGGTGATCAAGCAGCAAAGAGAGGTCTTGACTTGCCAGATACAAATATATACCCCAAAGCCATGCCCCCAATTCCCATCTCCTCCATCCACACCCTACCACTTCATTTACCACTCAAGTTTGAATAAATTACTTTCTAAATTGAATAAGAGTGCTAAAAAGTGCTAATATAGGTTGTATACAATCGTATTATTTAGTCTTACAATGACCTTACTTTTGAACTGTGTTGATGTAGTATATAGAAAACTTTAAAAAAAAGATTGTGAAAAACTATTATTTCATTACATATTCTGTCTTAGAAAGGAACTAGTTCCTTAATTCCTTAGGATAATTAGAACTCTTTTAGTATCTACATTCAGAATAGTTAGCTATGATATTATGATGCTGTGCCAAAGCACAGATAATCTACATTCCAAAAGTTGTTTAACCATCCAATGACAGTGACAAATAGCAGTCATACATCTAGGGATAAAAATCAACTTCTATAATAAAAGTGGAAGGCACTACCGAAGAAAGATTTTCTAGAAAGCACTCATGTTTTGAAGCAGCAATTTAAACAAAGGTAAAAAGTCAAGAAAGAAAAAAATGTGTAAGTTTTTTAAAAGCTTATATATGTCAGTGTCTTGTTTTCTTTACCTCCCTGACATTTGGCAGCACAAGACTTGGCACAGACCATTGGTTACATAGGTAACCAATTAAAAATGGCTTTTGCTGTCAGCATTTAAAGGGTCATTTTAGAAAATGACAAATTATTTCCTTGTAAAATTAAATATAGTTATAGAATGGCACACTTGAGTGATAAACAGTTTTTTATGTATAGTAACATTTCTAATATAATTATAAATAATACAAAATCTTCAAAAATGTTTAAAACCATCAATAACTAAAATGAGTTTTAATCAATATTTTTACCATCTTCATTTTAAACTAAGAGAAAATTGATAAATTTCTACTCTTACATCTTATACATAGAAAAAGGAAATACAACTCTTTATTAAGATGAGCACACTTTTTGGTGGCAAAGTCATATAATGTGAGTATAGTCTTTTATACTATTTATTATTAAAAATATGACATCATTTCTCATAAACCGATACTTGTTTTATTTATATCACTATCCCAGGCACTGGTAGCTAAATTATATTGATAAACAGCAGGCAGTTAAAGGGCCTCAAAATAATTAATCAACTCTTGATTACTTACATGTGGGCTATTTGCTCTCCAGATTATCTGCAGCACTTTTTTTTTTTTTAATTACAAGGTCATTTCCCTCTGTCTTTTGTAGAGCTTCTGGGGATGTGCTTATAACATTTAGGTGTGAGTGCTCAAGTAGTAAACAATTGCATCTGGGAATCATTACTTTTAAGAAGTATGCTATATTTGGTTATAAAATATTTTCTAATATTTCATATATGAAGACTGCTTTTCTCATGTAAGTTCTTTTCAAATACAAAATATGGTAACATATGAAAACAGACTTGAGAAACCATAAAATTCTCTATACTACTTGGGTGATAATTGCATATTTAATGAAAATATTTTCATTATTTTATAGCTCATAATAAGGAAATTAATGACTGGTGTTAAAAATGCATAGATGTAATTTCTTGATATTTTTTAGCCCCCACAACAACTATGTTAAGTATTCTTATCCCTATGTCATAGAAAAGGACATGGTGATAGCAGATGCATTACCCAAGGCCACAAGACAGAGAAGAACTCCAACTCTAAGCCCAATTCTCTTTCCCTACAATTTGCTGCCTCTCGAGGTCAATACATGGCCAACCAGAAACAATCTCTTAGTTGGACTATCTCAGTGTATATCTTATATCTTAATTCCAGCTCTTTAACTTGTTAGCTATATAATTGGAGTATGTTACCAAATGTCTGAGATTTCTGGTTTTGAATTAGGGTAACACTCTTCTTACTGTTTGTTACATAGAGGTCTCACAGGATACGTTGTACCCAGCTTATAATAGGTATTTGATTATGTACAGACTACTTATGAGGTTGTTTTTCATTATCTCAGAAAAAGATTGCAAACATTTGAATTAGGGGAAATAGTAGAAATAAGATCAAGGAGCAGATCTTCTGAAATGCTCATCTTCAATTAGTGTACAGGGGTCCTTCTCATGTCACCTGCACTGATATCAGGCTGGTCAAGTTCACATTCCACGTTTGTGGAATATACCAGAGGGAGAAAGAAGATTGGGACAATGTGACTTTTGTTCTTTCTTAATGTATTACTATTTTATCATTCTTTTTTCCTCCTCAGGGTCTTTGCATATACTGTGCCTACTGTTTACAACTTTCTTTCTCCCTCATCCCCTTATCTGGTTAGTTAACAATTTCTCATCTATGTGTCATACTAAATAAATTTCCTTGAGGAAGCATTCCCTGACTCAAAAGCTATGTTAGATATTCACAGTTTTTTATACTTCACCCCATATTTCGCTGTACTTTGTCTTTATCACACCAATCACAAGACTTTTTTGATTTTTATCTTCTATATTCTTAGTGATTCCCCCTTGAACCAGGGTTTTAAATAAACAAATGTCACCAATATACTGAAAAATACATGTAGTGAGTAGAATAGTGTCCCCTAAAATAGTATGATTAGTAAGCATCTCAAAATGTGACCTTATTTAGAAATCAAATCTTTGAAGTTACATTAGGTAAGAATCTCAATATGAAATCATCCTGGGTTTAGGATGGTCACTAAATTCAAGGAATGGTGTCTTTATAAGAAAAGAGGGCAGACACATGATAAAATGATCTTAAAATTTATATGGAACCACAAAATCACTGAATAGCTGAAGTAATATTAAGCAAAAAGAACCAAGCTGGAGGTATCATACAACCTCACTTCAAAATATACTACAAAGCTATATTAGCTAAAACAGTATAGCACTGGCATAAAAACAAACTAATTTACCAATGCAACAGAATGATAATAAGCCCAGAAATAAACCAATTTTCAAAAACATTGCCAAAATACACAATGAGAAAAGACAGTCTCTTCAGTAAATGGTATTAGTAAAACTGAATATCGAATACAGAAAACTTAATTAGACCCTCTTTCATATCACATATACATTATCACCCCTGAAAATGGGTTACAGAGTTACAAGTTAATAACCTCCAAACTATGAAACTACTAAGAGGAAACAGACATTGACATTGGTCTGGGCCATGATATTTTGGATATTACCTCAAGAGCATAGGAAATAAAAGCAAAAATAGACAAATGGGGATCAATCAAACTAAAAAGCTTCCACAGAGCAAATGAAATAATCAACAGAGTGAAGAGTCAACCTACAGAATAGTAGAAGATATTTTTAAACTATACATCTGATAAGGGGTTAATACCCAAAATATATAAGGCACTCAAACAACTCAGTAGAAAGAAAATGATTCAATTTAAAAATGGGCAAAAGACCTGGATACACATTTCTCAAACGAAGACATACAAGTGACTCAGAAGTACATATGAAATTGCTCATCATCACAAAGCATTAGGGAAACATTTATCAAAACCACAGGAACGCTTTTACACTCTTGGTGGAACTATAAATTAGTACAACTATGGAAATCAACATGAAGGTTCTTTAAGATATGAGTAATGGAACCATCATATAACCTGGTTATACTACTCCTAGGTATTTATTCTGAAGATTTAAAGTTAGCATACTGTAGTGATACAGGCATACCCATGTGTATAAGCATACACATGTTTATAGCAGTACAACTCAGAATAGCTAAGGTATGAACCAGTTTCTTTGTCAGCAAATGAATGGATAAAGAAAATGTGGTATGTATACACAAAGGAATTTTATTCAGCCATAAAGAAGAACAAAATCATGTCATTTGCAGGAAAATGGATGGAACTTGAGAGTATTATGTTAAGTGAAATAAGTCAGACTCAGTCAAGCCATATGTTTTCTCTTATATGTGGAAGCTAGAGGAAAAAAAAGGAAAAAGAGGGTGGGTGGTTTCATGAAAATAAGAAGGAAGAACAGTAGAGTTGAGGAAGGGGTCCAGAGAAATGGAGAAGGGAAAAGAAAGGGAGGTAATAGAGAATGAAATTTACCAAATTATATTATATGTATGTATGAATACATCCCAATGAATCCTACTGTTAGGTATAATTATAATGTACCAATAAGAATTTCATTTTAAATTTTAAAATGCCAAAAACATCCCACAATGAGCTACCATCTCAGTCTTGTTATAAAGGCCATAATCAAAAAGACCAAAAGACAATAAGTGTCAAGGATATAGAAAACAGTTAACATATTAAAGGGAATGTAAATTACTACTGCTGTTATGTAAAAACGTTTGGGGGTTCCTCAAAATATTCAAACTCAAACCACTATACGATCTAAGAATTGCACTACTTTTGGTTACGACCCACGCATGAGTTCAGGTATAGAATTTTCTACTTGTGGCATTGTGGTGGCACTCAAAAAGGTTCAGATTTTGGAATCCAGATTTTTCTGAATAGGGAAGCTCCACCTCTACTACATGACTTCATTCATATGTACAATAATCTAAGAAATTTGATATCATAAAAATAGCCAGTAGATGGTAGTTACCCTGGTGGGGCAAGCTGGAGGCTCAAAAGGTTAGGAAGAGGTTGTTTAATATACAACATTATAGTTAAAGAGGAAGAATTATTTCAAGAGATCTATTGTATAGCATGGTGACTATGGCTAATGGCAATGGTTATTTTTATTGAGAAATATAAGAATAGATGTTAAATGTTCTCACTGCAAAAATTACAATGATATGAGTCTATATATATATTAATTTACTACATTCAACAATTCTAAAATGTATATGTCCTTTGTAACATCATGTTGTATACAATAAATACATGCACTTTTATCTGTTAACTTAAAATAATAATAACAAATTTGAATGTGAAAAAGAAAAGAAAACAGAGAGAGATACATTGAAAAAGCCATGTGGAAAAAGAGGGTGAGATTGAAAATATGTGGTTGTAAGCCAGAGAATGCTGGGGACACAAGAAGTTGAAAGAGCAAGGAAGGATTCGTTTCTAGAGAGTTCAGAGGAGGCATAGCTCTACTGACACTTTAATTTTGTACTTCTAGAATTCAGAACTTTGACACAATAAATTCATTTTCTCAGGTAATTTATGGTATTTTATTATAGCAACCTCAGGAAAATAATACCTTCTCATTTACATTTCCATCCCATACCTCTCTTCTAGTCCAGGCCTGTATATTCAATTTCTCATTCAACATTTCCACTTAGATACAAAATTTATCCTTCTGACATCTTCCCCATTTTAGAAAATGGCAAAACCATTCAGTTAATCTGGCATAAAAACCTTAGATTAATTCTTAATTTCTGTCTTTCACACACCTTATCAAATCTGTCAGCAAATCCTATCAGCAACATCTTCCAAATAATCTAGAATCTAATAATTACTTGCAACCACCTTCATGCTTTACTACTCCAGTCCATGTCACTATCATTTCTCACCTGAGTTCATATAACAACTTAATGAATCTGCTTGGCTCCCTGTCCCCACTATAGTGCATTCAGAATCCACAGCAGACAGATGATATTTGTAAAATATATGACAGACTGTGTCATATATCCACTTATGGGGAATTTTAGGAAGGCAGTATCTTGGAAAAAATTGTGGAGGATGCATGTTATTAATAACAAGTTTTTTAATTCTAAGGCTGGGGACTACATTTCCCAGAAATCCTTTCCCTATATGTGGTTCGGTGTTGAGTTGAACAATGAGAAAATTTTGAGATTCATCAGAGATAAGTTATGCAGAAGCCATCATTTTTGAGAAGTCATGGGGATCAGAGTCAGGGGTTCCTGTAAGCGCTGGCTTCTCTGCCAGTTCAACTGTATGAGTCTGAAGTGATTAGTGAGTGCTTCACAAATCCCGTGGCTGTAAAGATCGTCACTCTTCCAGCTCCTCCCATATCTGTCTACAAGGTCTAGTTTCTGGATAAATCACTTTTTTCCTATGATAGAGTGGCTGCATCTCCCTGATGGATTCTAGACTGATACAGAAGCGTCTATACATTATAAAATGGAGAGTTGATTTTAAATAATGAATGAATGACAAAGTTCAAGAAAAATGATTATCAGAAACTTTAGAATTAAAATGTCTTAAAGATATGAACTGCTATGTGTATACTACCTGTCTCTCTAGTAGATAACATTTACCTGATCATAAAAATGTAAACACTATGAATGTTTAAATTTTAAATGCAATACCTAGTGACAGCATGAAATATTCAGTTGTAGTTACTGAATATAATTTAAGTATCAACCTTGGTAGTGTAAAAGGATGGAAGACAGAATTTGGAAGATGAGTGTGAGAGAAATTGGGAGAAGGCAGAAGACAGTAGTTAGGAGATGGAGGTAAGGAGTAGACCAATACATTTATCTCACATAGTGGGAATAAAAAACTCTACAGTTGATAAAATGAGAAATGAAGGAAGAAATCTCTCTCTCTCTCTCTCTCTCTCTCTCTCTATATATATATATATATATATATATATATATATAAATACATATATTTCTCTCTATATAAAACAAAATGTATGTCACAGACATTGTGGAGGACTTAAAGGGTAATCAATAGAGTAACTGAAACTAGTGACAAAGCTATCTTAGGATAAAGAGAATATGGAAGGGTGACAGTATAAGGATGAAAATCTCCATCTTTCATAGCTAGCAGTCTACTCATAATGTTTAAATTTTACTAACTAAATAAGACAAGCATAGTATATACATCTTAAAAGAATTAAAAGTAGTTCTTCCTAGCTGCATGTCTCTTGGGACTCCAAGAGAAAATTAAGCCCTAATATCCTAAGGCATCTGTGTAAGTCATGAACTAATTTCTCTCCTGTGTATCTGTTATGGTGCTAGTCATGTGTCATTTTTGGGATATGAGAAAATAATTCCTCAGGTCATTTTCTCATTTTGATTTGAAAGAGGAACTCTTTTTAAGAAAGTCTGCCAGGAAGTGAGCAGGCAGTGAGTCAGGGGACTATTGCTTTACATTCTAAGCTCTTCCATGTTGTTTGATATATTTTAACCATGTGTCTCTTTTCTTTAAGATATATTTTTAAAGAACACTAACAAGTACCATTACAGAAATGTTATGTATGACAAGATAGTGATTTAGTTAATTATGATGTCCAGATGGTAAACAAAAAATGAAACAAACTCTAGAGAAAAGATACCAGGGCTGGAAGTATCCTAAAGGAAACCTAATCAGAAATGGTATTGTGAGATGCTATTAAAATTGGACAAGACTAAATGAAACTATAGATTATATAGAGAGGAAAGAAACACAGATGCTCCAGGAGGAAACTGTGGGATGTGGAAAAGAAAGAAGAATTAGAGGAGTGATTGTTAGCAGAGAGATGGGAATATCACAAATCTAACCACAGGGACCACAGCAGAGTGTCAAAAAAGAGAGGGCTGCCAACAATGCCACAGGGGCATTTTGGATTGCCTTCACCTGTATTTAAAAACAGATATTCTTGGTTTAACACAGAAATGAAACTCCCTCTGGTATATAAGCAACTATTTGAACAAAGCATTTAATAAAGAGGAATTCTGGAATGAGATGAAATCTCAAGGTAGTTTTGATTTGCATTTCTTTGCTAGAGTTGTTGAACATTTTTGCATATATTTGTTGACCATTTGTTATTTCTTCTTTGAGAAGTAGCTGCTTATGTCTTTTGCCCATTTATTGACTGGGTTATTCGATTTTTTTTTGGTGTTAAGTTTTTTTGAGATCTTTATATATTCTGGATATTAATCCCCTATTGGAGGAGCAGCTGGTGCAGATCTTCTGTAGGTTCTGTCTTCATACTCTCAATTGTTCCCTTTGCTGTGCAGAAGCTTTTTAATTTGATGCTATCACACTTAATGATTCTTGAATTTATTTCTTGAGCTTTAGGGGTCTTGTTAAGGAAGTTGATGTTAAATGCTGGTGAAGATATGATTTCCACTTTTGAAAGCAGTATGGAGTTTCCTCAAACGTCTAGGAATGGAACCACCATATAACCTAGCTATCCCATTCCTTGGTATTAATCCAAAAGAACTCAAATCAGCATGCTATAGTAATACAGCCACATCAATGTTTATGGCAGCACAATTCACAAGAGTTACATTATGGAATCAGCCCAGGTGTTCATCAACAGATGAATGGGTAAAAAATGTGGTATAGATACACAACAGAGTTTTACTCAGCCATAAAGAAGAATGAAGTAATTGCATTTGCTGGTAAATGAACAGAACTTGCAAACATCAGGGTAAGTGAAATAAACCAGATGCAGAAAATCAAAGGTTGAATGTTTTCCTCATATGTGGAAGTTATAGCAAAATAAGGAGGAAAATGGGGGAACACCATCAAACTAGAAGAAAGGTAAGCAGAGTAGATGAATAGGGATAGAGAGGAAAGACCTAGGGATGGAAAATGGCTTCTATAGCTTCTATACTTTTCACAACATAGCTAATGTATACACTTAGTTTTACTCATTCATTTATTAAATGCCTATCATATAATAACATGTAATAAATACTATGAGAATATGTTCCAGAGTTCACAGTTTTATTAAAAAATACAGCATATACATAAACAACTCAGATAGAAGGAGATATTGTAAGGTCTAGACATGAAGAAATATGTGAATTCAGGAAAGAGACATTACCTCACTGAAACTCTGACCAGTTAATGAAAGTGATGGCTGAAGTAAAATATGGCTGAATAGAAACTTCCAGCTTAATTCCTACAATGCTGGCAAACTACGTAAAACACTTGTTATATTGTGATCAAGTATCCACTTTTAAAGGCAGCTTTTCAAAATATTAGATGATATGATATTTAGTTCCCCAGGAAAATATGATTTATTTATGTTAATTTATTTATTAACAGTTATTTAGCATCTACTAGCCCTACAATAATAAACAGAATGCTTTCAATCAAGGTAAAAACAGAAAAGTCCTAAACCCTATGTTTCCCAGAGCCACTTTCTAATAGCAAGGAGTAGATTATCTACTTGATCTACTTCAAGATTATTTCTAAAAGAAGAAATAATTTTCTTAAACTAGTAAACTATCCAGTAGGAATAAGAGGGCTAGAGGTTTTTGTGTAATAACATACTGCAAGCTTTCTAATTATTGATACAGTACTGCAAAATGTTCTATACATTTGATGTGTTCACTTACTGGTTATTCAGGAAAATGAGGTTTGAATGGCATGCCAGAAATGGTAAGATGACAGTCAAAATAGCTATTCTGTATTTATTTGCAAACTAACTGACAGACCTGTATCACAGGAAATATTGCTTTGAGTAAAATGGGATCATGGGTGCCCATAAACAAAGAAATGTAATACTACAGTTTCCATATATCTGAATAAGAAGTTGTTGGATAGAGCTTTTGAGTGGGTCTAACCATGAAACGTACTGATGAATGGCTTCTGTTGGCTTTGAGCAATGTCATATGCCTGACAGACTGTCTACATTCAGACCATTTTATTATAACAACCACTTCCATCTCTGCTGAAACATCCATTAACTTGATATGAGTTTTTCAGCAAGTAACAAAACATCCCATCTCTCCCACATAGATAATTGAAGGGAAAAATAGCAAAAAGAGAGCAATTGAGCAAACCAATAACTCCTTCCAATTACAATTAAGTGAAACAGTCTATAGGTTTTTTAAAGACAGGTTTGCTGTTTAATGGTGCTCTAAAACCTCTTAACCACACAGACTGATGGCAACTGTCTGGTCCTGTCAATATGAGGTCACTTAATCAAACACTTTCCAGATTAATTATATTTTGTGTTCACTTTAACAGCCTATTTCTTCATGATCAATCAGATCAGTTGTATAATCCAATTTCACTGTGAAGGCAACCCCAAATGCTAGATCAAAGGGTTTCCAATTCTGAGTGTTTGACCTTACAGATTCACCTAATTCTGTACTTCAGGTAATCTATCTTCAAAAGGAAAAAAAAATCATTTCATTCACATTTTCGTGATTATCTGATAAAGTAAAGGAATTGCAGAGGGAAGGCAACAGACAGTTGTTTGGCTACTACCTGCTAAGTATTTTATCTTTTGCATCTAATTTACATTTTATTATTGACATATACACACTTCTTTTTTTTTCACTAGGTTTGTATAGTGATAGGAGATATGATATGAAGGGACAAAAAGGGAAAATCACCCCTACGTGAACAGAGCTGCCGTAAGCTACTTGTAGTTTTCTGTGGCAGTACATGTGTTTAACAGGAATTTATCTTGCTTCTGCTCAGAGGCAAGCTCTAACACTGCAAAGAAGCTTGTAAGAAGCTTGTCCTCTAGTATTCCAGTAGCTTCACAGCACAGGTCAACAATGTGAAGCATTTAGAGTCTAGTTTTATCTCTACTGCCCCAGTATTAAGCTGCTATGGCACAGGAAATGCTGTAACCATACAATGATGGGGGGGTGATTAAATAAATCATGCACATATATAAAATGGAATGCTATATATTCTCATAAAATGATGCTTTTGAAAACTCCTAATGATATGGAAAACTGCTTATGATAAATATGCAAAAAAACTAGGATCAAAATTATGAATAAAGTATCATCCCAGTATTATATATATGATTCTTATTCATAAATAACAGTTCTTTCCAATTGGTAATATTACAGATGATTTTTGTCTTATTTTGTATATTTTTCTTCATTTTGTACATATTCTAAAATTATATTTATGGCACTTTAATAATTTAAAAGATTTACATAAAAATACTAGACTTCATGAATAAAATAAAAATGGGAATTTAAAGAGCAGCTCATAAGTACCCTTTACATAATTAATCTCTCAAGAAGATAGTCAAGGTCATCTTGGCCATCTCATCTCTCACTGTACCACTTCTACATATCCTGTGCTCTGAGAGCTGTACTGGCCTTCCTGTTCCCTGCCTATGAAAGGATTTTCCTCTTTCTATGCCTTTGCCTGCAAGGGTCCCTCTTTATGGAATATACATTCCCAGACTTGGACTCATCAAAATCATATTTTCAAGAGTCTTCACAGGTCTTATTTATCCAGATTCTCTGGGTTCTAGTTGTCCTGCTTACCTACTCTTGAACCACCAGTGTGCTGAGTGCCTATTCATTTTATCAAAGCAAAATGTGAGGCTTTAGAGGGTCCAGATCTTGCATTACTCATCTTTCATTCCCTCAGTTTCTGGGATACAACCAGATGCACAGTAGAATTCAATAAATATTTGTTGAACTCAAATGAGTTTGTCCTCAATAAATGGAAGTATCAAAAAAATAAAATAAATGGGAGTATCATGAGTAGGATGCATTTGGAATCATACATCAAGGGTTTAAGTCCCCCAATTTTTCACTAATTAGAAACACTTAACTTGAACTGTTTATATTTAAGTCAGAATGCATTTTGATACTATATGTTATTGCTGCTAATATTATTGCTATGGTTTGAATGTTCCCCTCCTAAGGTCATGTGTTAGAAACGTAATCCCTAACAGAGCAGTGTTGAAAGTTAGGACCTTAAGAGGGGATTAGGTCAGGAGGGCTCTGCCCTCATGAATGGATTAATGCTCTTTATCCCAAATTCAGTTAGAAAAAATGATGCTTAACATCACTAATCATCATGCAAATGCAAATCAAAACCACAATGAGATATCATCTCACACTTGGTAGGATGGCAATTATTTAAAAAAGCAAAAGATAACAAGTGTTAGCAAGGAAAAAACAAGTCTTTTACATTGTTGGTGGGAATATAAATTGGTGCAACCATCATGGAAAATAGTATGGAAGTTCTTTAAAAAATTAAAAATAGAACTACAATATGATCTAGTAATCCCATGTCTGAGCACATAGCCAAAGGGCTTGAAATCAAAATATGCCAGAGATATCTGCATTCCCACATTCACTGAGGCACTATTCACAAACAAGCTATGGAAACAACTTAAATGTCCACTGGTAAATGAATAGATAAAGAGACTGTGGGACATATGCACAATGGAATAATATTCAGCCTTTAAAAAGATCTTTGTGACAACACAGATGGCCTGGGAGGGCATTATGTTAAGTGAAATAAGCCAGACACAAAGACAAATACTGTATGATTTCATATGTGAAATCTAATGTAGTCAAATTCACAGCAAAATAGAATAGTGGTTGCCAGGGGCTGGGGATGGAGGAAAATGGGAAAATGATAATTAAAGGATGCAAAGTTGTAGTTACAAAGATAAATAAGGTCTGGAGATGTTTTATACAAAATAGTATCTGTATTTAACTATATTGTACATTTCAAACAGCTAAGAGGATAAATCTTATGTTAAATATTCTTGCCAAAACCTCAAAATAAAACAATCAAAGATAATTAAGGGGCAGGAAGAAACTTTGGGAGGTGATAGATATGTTTGTGGTCTTGATAGTGGTGATAGTTCATAGGTGTATACTTATCCATGAACTCATCAAGATGTACACATTAAGCATACACAGCTTTTTTTTTAATATATCAAGCTTATTTCAATGATGAGATTTAAAAAGATTTCCTAAGTAATTCAATATTATACCCTATAAAAACTATCTGAAACCTGTTTTTTCATCTATACAAAGCATGAAAAATCCAAGTATTATTTATAGTAAACTCTGCTTTATGACTTCTTCCCCCTTGAACAAGGCTGTTATTTTTCTAGCAGCATATGTAATATACTAAGTCACCTGTGTTCACATTTATGTTCATCCATTCATTCACTGAACAAATTGTAGAACTTGCTATTAATTAGATGTTGGGGAATATATGACTGAAGAGAATATAAATTTCGAATGAGAAGCTAATAGAGACTGATTTGTGAAGGAGAAATATTTCCTGTTGTATTAATATGTGTGCTCCTATTTCTTTCTTTCTCTCTCTTCTATCCATAGCCTTCTTCTCTCCCAAGAGACTTATCACTCTCTAATACCTGTCCCCATCTCACACAGAGGAAACTGAGTCTCCAACTACAAAACAGTAGCAAAGACAAGAAAACTCAAGGAAATAATCCTAAATGAATGCAGTGTCAATTGTCTCAGGAAAAATCAGGGAGCCATTTGATGAGGTTATGATGCTAACCTCTGGACAAACAACCAGAAGACTATCTAAAGGTGGTAGAGATAGGAACTGTTGGCCAACTTTGATTGAAGGAGCACATAGGGACTGTTTTTTTAATCACCATGTAATAGTTATGAAATAAATGAAAGCAAACCTTTGATTATTCATAAAATAAAAGACCTTTCTCTAACATTACCTACCAGGATCTCCTCAGACAAAATGAAATTATTCTGGGTACACAAACTGAAGAGGCCCAGAGAAATGTGAGTTCTACATGTTAACTATCCTTAGGTAAAAATTTGGGAGACTGGTTCCAGAAATCAGCTGGTTTGGTTGCTTAGAATAAGCTGGTCACAGTGCAGAGATTTGGGATATTATTGTTATTATTGTGTTTGTGATGTCTAGGATATAAAGTTATATGATTTAAAAAAATTACCTTTAAATAAATTAATGAGAATGTTTAGGAAGGTTTTGCATTGCATGTAATTTGATAACATTTTCAGTTAGAAAAAATATGAAATTTTCCAAAATATCATTGTTGCCAAATGGTTAATTGGTAACTTAGGGTTGCTTTCCATGTTTCTTCATTTTTCAATATGATAAAGTAGATGAATAATCTCTTATGGCCTAATGATTTTTAAAGATAATATTAAAATTAAAGTGCTATAATACTCCATTATAAAGTTCCTTAAAAGTGCTGAAGCCTCCACATACTCTCTTTTTAAAAAATATGTATTTTTTTCGATTGGCCCAAACATTTTCTCTACTCAAATTCACTGTATCTCTTTAATTTCATAAAAAACTTCAATTATGAGTCCCTTGCAATGAAGATAATTATTCCAAAATCTTACATGTGATTATTTCTTTTTCTTGGCTTTAACAGGGGAAACACTGATACCAGTTATTATTTATTATTAGTAGTACTAGTACTAGTACTAGTAATACTATTAATAGTACTACTACTACTATCACCAGTTCTCTTCATATTATGTAAAATTCTCCATAAAGAAGACATCAAATGATTTTTAGTACATAATGTCAAGACCATATGGAAATGTGAAAAAAAGAGTAAAGAGGAATCAGTTATTTATATTTATATTTTGAGGAAACTATCCCCAGATCCCCACATTAATAACAGTATGCTCTCTCTCGCTTGCTCTATTTCTCACTCTCTGTATTAAAGTTATTGCTCTGACTTTCAAATTTTATTTTGCCATAGGCCAAGAATCCCAACTGTGCCATAAAATATGACCTATAATTTGGGATTCTCATCTCTGAGAATTTATTTGGTCAGCTTCTATTATCTACTCTATTTATCTCTCCATTTCAATTGGGCCATAGAGGATTGGTTAAAGGTGAACATTTCCTATAAATAAGTCTTTTTACTTCTATCCCCCAAGCTGATTCATGACCTAATATAATCTTTGACCCCAAGAAGGTAGATTTTT
>CM053403.1:64690565-64815410 GCA_028644305.1 Xerus rutilus | reverse complement strand
TTACTCAAATTCTACTGTTCTCCCATAAAAAAGATATATGTTTTGGGAATGGAATTTCATTGAGTCATTTTAGTGACAATAAAAGGTATGCTACATCAGAAATGTTTTGAGAATTTCTCTTACTTCTGAATTTGTTTTTGTTTTCCTATGTAAAATTGTATAAATTGACTCAAGTTTTGAAAAATATGTCTTATCAGGAATAGAACCACCACATGACCCAGTTATACTACTCCTCAGTATTTATCCTAATGAGTTAAAGTAAGCATACTATTAAAAAAATAAAAACATGTCTTAAAGAAAGCTATATATGATGCAATTTAATCAATATGTACATTCCATGATGAAAAATGTGTAATTCAACCATATCAGGAACCATAATAGTTTGCTATTAATGAATATTAACTACATATACCACTAGCAAAAATCCACATTTTAAATAAAAATAGATTTTAACTACTTTTATCATATATATGTATATGTATATACACATATATATATGTAAAATAGCACAATCTTTTTAATTGACCTGTGTCAATTCATTTGGAGTTATTTTTTGAAGCAAAGGAACCCTCATATATGCCTTGCCCTTCATTTTGCTATTTTGCAACTACATATATTAAGATACAAAAACACTTAGGAATACAACTTAAATTTCTGTTAACTATTCACTGAAAATAATTAAAATTATTTGATCTGTGGCTAAGAAACTCATTATTTTATGCACAAAGCAAAATCAATAAGTCATTTGTCACCAAAATGTGTGATCTCTTCTTTGATATTTCAGAATTACTATTTTTTGGCTTTACCTTTTGATACCAATTTCTTCCCAGTTATAAAAATTGTTTTATTTTGATTTAAGTCAGTGGTTGTTTATAGGGAACTGCCAACTCTTTTAGTATTATCCCTTAAATCATTTCTGATTCACTTTTAGTACAAAGCAACTTTGCATATTAATGAGATCATCAGAAACATGTTTGCTGAGATTTAGCAACTGTGTAATAAGTATGGAATGGCAGTGCTAGAGTTGTTAAATTTCAGCACATAGATTTTTAATGCATTTTACTGAGTTATCTAGGAAATAATCACCCTACTAAATCCAAGTTAAATACCTGATGGAATATTAGGATGCTTAATTAAATATGAAGTTATGTGGGTGATTTTGTACAGTGGCTAAAAAAGAAGTCCATGAAATATTAATTCCACTCACCATAAAGCACACACTTATCTCTTGTGAATTTAGTAAATTAATTCAACTATTTCTAATAAGATACATATATGGCAGAAATAGACTAAATAAATGAGGAGAGAGAATACAGAGGAGACCTTTTTTTTTTTTTACTAAAGTAACGAGGATTGGTGAATGTCATGAACATTTACACAGCTAAAAAAAAACAAAACAGGTAAATCCTTTTATTTCATCCCTAGTGATTCTATTAAAAAGGCTCAACTGATGGCCACTGAGACTACAAACTAATCTCCTTTATAGGTTATCAGACAGCATCTAATTCCTGCAGGCCAAAGTAGGCCCTTCCCACACTTGCAAATTGTGACAATCCTAAGGTTTTTTTACTTTGTGAGGAAAGATTGCCACAGTTCTCACTGTAGAAGACAATAGGATTATCCTGTAATTGAAAGTTTGGGCATAACAAAAAGCACAGACCTGATAAAGGATGATAGTATGATGGATTTCTGGATGAAAAGCATGACATAGGATGAAAGGAAGATGAAGAAATGGAGAAATAAAATCCTGGACTAGGAATGAGTTCCAGATTAGAGATGTGGGATCTAAAATAAGACACATTATCTAAGATACTTCACCACTCTGTGCCTTATTGCCTTATCTGCTGTATAAGAACAGGACCATATGACCTAGAAATTTATTTTTTAATACATTTTTTGGTTGTTGATGGACCTTTATTTCATTCATTTATTTGTATGTCATCACATTGACACATTTGTATTGTCATCACATACAAATTGAACCTAGTGCCTCACACACGTGAGGCAAGCGCTCTACCACTGAGCCACAACCTCAGCTCCTCCTCCAAAGGCTCTTTAAACTAGTATTTAAAGAAGTCCATCAAATATGAAAGCCACTGCACTGATTTTTCCTTCATCATTTAGTTATTTACTCATTTGCATCTTCATTTATACCAGGTATTTACTGAACAACTACTAAGGTATGAGCCTTATACTGTGTCTCAAGGATACAAAGTGAACAGAGTGCACCTTGTACCCTTGCAAAATTCAATGTCTGGAAAGGAAATAAGGTGAGGAGATGGAGAGACAAGATAGTGAAACTGGGTGAACATGCAGTTTGAAGGGCATTATATACCATGTGTAAAAATGCAACGGTGAACATCAAAGGAAATTTTTTTTCCTTCCACATGGGGTAATATGATCAGATTTGTGTTCTGATATTAGGTGGGAATTGGAATGGAGAGAGACAAACCTGATCCCTGAAATACTATAGTAGTAAAAAATACAATTTTTAAATTACTGTGAACCCAATATTTTTGTATATAAATGGAAATCATAGCTACCTTGGAAATCATACCTTGGAAGAGAGCAGTGAACAGTAAGGTGATATATAGAGAGCACAAACACTGAGAAGTTAAGTAATTTGCCCAAGGTCACAAAACAAGTAAACAGTAGAATTAGATTTTGAGCCTACATCTGTTCTCAAAGCCTTGGGCTGCTACAGACAGCTACTTAGAGTCAATCTGGGGAATGTCTTCACATAAAGTTCAAGGATAATTAAACAGAGAGAGCTGAATATTCTGGTGGGTTATTTTTACACCAGTCTTAAATATTGCATTGCTAAAATTAATTTTATACCATTCCAGATTTTTACAGTTTCATCATATGATTTATTTTCTAGTGGAAGAATGATAATGTAGGATTGAGAATGGCTATTATTCATCCCATATTTTCAAGACAGCCTTTATTCAAAATTCCACACAATTTTCCTCATACCATTGAAAGGTTCTGAAAAAGCCAGTAGGTTAGTATCCAGACTCTGTATTAGAGCAACACAAAATACAGAACTCAGGAAACTTGGTTTTCTAAGTGTTGATATACAAAAGTCTAAAATGTACTTTGATATGTGTGGTGTATGGTATATTGGTGGAAATTCTGGGATAGAAATATTGGGAGGGTCATTGTCTTAGAGGTGTCTGATTTTGATTTACAGTAAAGTCTATAATTCATTATAAAAATATGTATTTTAACATGTTACCAAGCTATACAAGTGATTCACATGCATAATGTTTTGGGAACTCTTCATTTAGGAGATGATAACCTTACAAAGAGTCCTACACATTAAAGGTAGTTTGCATATTGGGGCATTTGCATATTGGGGATCTGAAATTAGTCACTGAGTTTGAGAAACATCACTTAGAAGTACCTGTAGAGAGAGATGATCTAGTGATATAAGACGTTTTGTGATATACTTCTGTGCACCGTGGCAGTGTGTCTTCCACAAAATTTTCACTTCCCAAGTAAAGCAGAATATTTTCTGTCTCATATTTCAATCAGTCGCTATTTTTATTAAACCAGATATCTATTTTTTATTAAACCAGATGACTACAGGTAGAACAGAGGCACAGCATGTGCTACATCTATTGCACTAAGATTTATGAAAAGCAATATGACATGACAACTGTCAATCACCAGTGGTATCAGATTTCTTTTAGGGAGAATAACAAGACTTTCTGAAGTCAATTGTTACTTGAACTACTTAACCAATGGCACCCAAAATATAACTGGCATAATTTTAACTAGGAGCCAACACTCAAAAACACATTTTTTTAATCTCAAAGTTATGTTTTTCATTTGATGAAGCATGTTCACAAACTAATAAACATAAACTTTGTTGTCATAAACTAATGACAACTATGTATTGTTTTAAAAATAATTTTTAAAGTTTCTAATATTGGTATCTATAAGAAAGAATAAGTTCAGAATGCCTTCCGTGGATGAGGAATAATTAGGAAATAGAAAACTTTCAATATTTCCTAAATCAACAAATATTAAAGAACACTGAATGGGCCAGATAAAAAAATTCTCAAAAATGCTCAAATGTAGATGTAAAAGGCAGAGTATTGTAGGTACAGAGTTGACCGACCATAAGCTTGAACTCTATGCTTTAAATAAATCATAGTTTCATTAAAAATGAGCTCCCAGTGAGTAATAAGAATTATGAAGCCATGGAATCCTGGGCAATCCCACACATCCTTCTGAAAAAGTTCAATATGCGTCTAGTTAAAATAGCTGCAAAACCTGCGTAGCATGACTTTGGGGAATCACCCAGTGAATACGCATCACTGAAACTTCCCACCTCTTTCCTCCTAGCACTTCCTTATTAATAGTTCCACACTTTGAGAGCCTACTTGAAACCTGTTACATTGTTTTCCTCATGGATTAGTTTATGCATTGGCATAAAAATTCATTTTCTAGAAGATGAAATGATATTCTTACCCGTTTCACAGCTGGACCCAGTGAAGCCTTGTGGGCAGGCACATACATTAGCAGCAATACAGGCGCCTCCGTTTCTACAGCCATCCTTGCAAAATGCTAAAATGATTCAGATATATGAATAAAGAAGATAAAATAAGTCACAGACATGATTTTAGCATGTTAGAAGTATTTCAATAATCTCCAAGTCCAAATTTTTTTCCATTTCCTTAGAGGTGTGGACATCAAATTATTAAAGCTATTATAATTTCATACTAATATTTTCCATCCATGTAAGAAATTCCAACACAATTTGTAAAACTACTATTTCCAATGTAAAAGATACATTTTACCAGTAAAACAAAATACTGAAATTTCTTTTAACGAAACAGCAACTTACACAATAAGAAGTACATTAAAATTCAGACTACAGCTCATTGTAACAATCCCATTTGAAAACAAACCTAAAGAAATGGCAGCTTTCATAAATACTAAGACATGAAAATAGGGAGGATTTGGATCCGAAGGGACTGTGACCATTCCACACACTGAACAAAGTGCCAGAATATTAGGGAGATACTCCATCCTTTGAAAAGTTCTAAGCCAGTTCTGGTGGCTTAGAATTACTCCATAGTAAGAAGAATTAATTATAGTGATATTTGGGGCAAGTCTGGCATTGGTCAGGTAAGGATAGGTCAGGATATAGGATCAAGGGCAAAGACACTGTAAAGTCTGATGTATTGAAATGAGTTTGAAGAATGAAGGGAAACTTTTTCTGGGAGTAGGAAAAGGAGCTAAGGTTTGAATCATTGTAAAGGTCATCTTTTGGGATGTGCTTCCTTCGAAGAAGTTCAGGGGAGAAAAAGAAAGGAAAATAAGGCAGGTGAGAAAAAACCAAAAACAGTGTTAAAAACCAAGATGGGAGAGACTGAGTTCCCTTCAAAGCTTCTGTTTCCACTTCAGTTTATACTTTTGGCTCTGTAAGACTCAGAGGCTGCTTTCTCAGACTGACAGTCTCTTATGAATGAACTAGACCAGCTTGTTTCAGGCATTGAAGCTAAAGTTCTGTCTAATTTTCTAGCATGTGCCTCTTCTAGTTAGCTAGGATATGCCTTCTTAGGGTAATGAAATGTAGAAATCTGAAATTCTAGCGCTGAGTTAAAGGAATGGACGCAGAAAAGCCATTTGCTATTGTTGGTCCTCGGTTCTAAGTGTCTTCATTCTGGGCAAAATGAATACCTGGCTCATCAAGGATTTGCAAATGGATTCAAATATAAACCTCATACATAAAAAAGAATACATCTGTCAGACCATGTGCACATTTTCTTTGGAGTAATTTGCAAGGTTGCAGCCTGTTGATAAAGCACAGAACTCAATGATTCAGATTTTACATCTTAACTACTTATATCTCAGCTCTTTTCTATTTCCAACAGAGGTACAGGACCTTGAGAGTCTTTATTCAAGCAATTGCAGAAGAAATTTATAGGTTCTTTAAAGTCCTCCTTCTTTCAAATAAAGAAATCATGCCTGCATCTGCTTATAATTTCAAGAGTTCTTTATGTTATAAATTTTATTCATCATATCAAATAGAAATCAGAATCAAGAAGAAATAAGAGAAGGAAGACTTAGGGCTCACAGATGAAATCTTAATCCCCAACAAACTCTCAGAAGATTCAGATGTTTGAAGCAAGCCTTCTGGGTTTAGTTAGACTCTGTCCAGTTTTTCTAAGCAAATCATTGTGATATTTGGACTCCAAAGGGAGTAGACCTTCTTCACAATAATCTATACTAAAAAGATTTCCACAGAATTTTGTAAACCCAGGGTAATGTTTTGGGACACCCACATCTGGCTCCAATCTATTGCAGACCAGGCCTTAAGACCTAAGCTTATGAGCCATCACATTAACATTATTCCTTGGTCTTTCCTACCTCCCAGAGAGGGGAAGACTATGAACCACACACCCAAGCCCTCAGTTATTGTGCAAGGTGTCCAGAACAGTGGTGGTAAGGAAGAGGGGAAGGTAGAGATGTTGTATTACACATAACAGAAGAGGACTTGGCTTTTAACCCTTTTACCTTTGCATGTGGTGCCATTCCCTGTATAGCCAGGCTTGCAAACACAGTTGTGTCCTCCAACAGTGTTGAAGCATAAAGCATTTTCATCACAGTTGTGCTGATTTGTGATGCACTCATCATGTTCTGAAATGAGGAATAAAATTCTGTTACTCAAAGATAAAATTTCAAAGACACTATATTTTAAACTGAACCTAGATGTTGTTTATAACATGACAATTCTTCCAACCACAGATGTATACAAATCACAAACTAAAGAAGACCTCAGATTTTGAAGTACTATATACCTTCTGGAAGTGTTCACAGTGTTTACATTTCCACAAATATTAAATACAAAAGGATTTGGAGAATAGGCCCACCAACAGTACGATGGAACAGAAGGAGAAGGGGGGAAAAGATGGGGATTAATGCTCAGAAGTGGATTCCAAAGTTAGCTGTGTATACTCTCTGTGGTTAGTATTTGGGGAATTATTCTTGTGAAATAAATCTACCACCTAAGTGTTCCCTGTGATAGGGAAGGATGTGAAATTGTATTATTCCATGAGTCATGACTTGCAGTATAATGGAGTTGTAGTTCTGAGTCAGGTGACTGTGGTTAACACCTGCATCCAAATTTGTGGGCATAAAAATACTTATGGAAACTGTTGGGGGAATATTTGACATCCTTAGTAAATTCCTTCCCTCTTCTGCAAACAAAATATCACATATCTATTAAGTAAGACAAACTTGCCTTTATAGTACATGTAAATACGAACTTTAAAAGAAATAACCAATATGATGTCTCCTGTGATTGCTTATAACTTGGTACTTTTGAAAGCACTGCATCATTGGATCTTTCCAGCACCCCAGTAAGAAAGGCAGAACCAATATCTAACATTATTTGAAAGAGGAGTCAGTGGTGGTTCGGTGTTTATGTATCCTGCCCAAGTTCACAGGAATATTAGGTAACTTCAGAATTCTAGCATTCATCAAAAATGTAAATGTTAAAAATAAATATAGTGAATATGAAAAGGAAAACAGACCCAACCAGTCAAGATGAACAGAAAATGAAGTATGTAAGTAAATGCATACATATTATCCAGATAAAATCCCTATATGCCAATACTTACCAGTCTTTTACAGAAGTATTTTTTAGACCTAAAATTTAATATGTATTTTAATAATTTGCATTAACTGAGCCATTAATTCCATACGATATAAATTATGAGAGCAAAAAGGGATGCTTTCTTTTCATTCTATAACTCTTTTTCTTGTGACATTATAATGGTAATGTACCTGTAACTTTGAAAAAACTGCCTTTTGCACAACTAATTGTGATTAGACTAGAATAATTCACTGCAACTAATAAAATAGAATGTCTTATGTTTTATTTGTAAAAAAAAATATTAACATTTCATAATGATATTTTATGTCTCATGTTGTAAGGGCTCATAGTTATGATACTTTTAATAACAGCCCTGTAATAAAATTCTTAGAGATCATTCCCAAGAATCCATCAGAAGAGTAAGAAATTTCAAAACTGAGATTATAGAATTGCATGAATGGATATCTTATTTTCCAAATTCCTGGTTGAATTACTCAAAGTAGTACAAAATTACCTGTTATTAGTAAAAGAAAACTTCATGGTTCTTAATAACTCCATGCTTACTATTGGTAGCTTAGGAAAAACATACATGAATTACACATGGGCTTCTTAGTTGGAATTACAATTGAATGGCCATATATTTCAGAGGGACCAGAATGGTCAGCCCACCTTCCTTTGGATTCTGCGGCCTGAAGCAAAATAAATGTATACTCTGAAGTTTGTATCTGCTGCCAATTTTCTACTCAGTGGAATTCAAAGTGCCACAGTTAATTTATAAATCTCTATATGGACAACTGTAGCTCTTTAGGGATTTGAATGATTAGATGCTGCTTTCATCCCTGCCTTGGCTGTGTTCTTAATCAGGGCACAGGAAGGGGCTAAAAAGATTTGGTTTAGTACCCAGGATGATAATGTTCAATAAATGTTAAATAACTACCCAATCTAAGACCTGGTTTCCCTTGTTGTGGTTTATTGTCATGGCAATGCTCCCAAGTAGTTAAAGGTAGAGACAGTTTCAGGTTCTGACATGAGCCCATGTATTTACACATAGTGCTCCCTTTGCCTGAAATGTTCTCTTCCTCAGGTTCTTCTGGAAAACTCTCACCTTCAAAACTCTCACAAAAATGTCACATCATTTGTGAAAATACCTACATCTCCTCCTCCTGCAAATTAGGCACACTATGTTTTCCCTAGTAAAATATTCCAGGTTCTGCTATTGTATTTTAATTATCTACTTCACATGAGTCTCAATCCCTCTCTCAACCTCTACCTTGGAATTGTAAATTTTTAGATAAAAATTTTGATTTTTTTGTGTTCCATTTCAGTATTCAAAGAATGCATTTTGAATAAACAATTGAATACTTTTTGTTTTTATGGTACTGAGGAAATAACCCAAGAGCTCTTTACCACTGAGTTTTATTGCCTTTTTTAATTTTTATTTTAAAACAGGGTCTCACTACGTTTCCAAAGCTGGCTTAAACTTGCAATCCTCCTGCCTTAGCCTCCTAAATTGCTTGGATTATAGGAATGACACCATACCCAGCTTGCAATTAAATGACCGAATGAACAAATGCAGTAAGAAAGGAGCTACTTCATTTTTTAAAATATTTTTTGAGTTGTAGATGAACATAATACCTTTGTTTATTTTATGTGGTGCTGAGGATCAAACCCAGTGCCTCACACAGGTGAGGCAAATGCTCAACCACTGAGCCACAACCCCAGCCCAAGGTGCTACTTCTGCCATCATTCAAGTCAATAGAAATTTGTTTAATTGTAGGCTAGGTGACAAATGGGAGCTGTTTTTAAAAATATGATCTATTTTTACACTAATTTTACTATGTTATTTTTATTTGATTTTGTATATTTCAAATAAGAAGGTAGCAGGAACATATTTTGAAAACAGAAAATATTAATTCCTTTATATCATCACTCAATATTCATACTATTTAAGTTGGCAATAGCTGTACTCATAAACATCAATGAAATAAACTGGGACCCTAGGAAAAGTCCAAAATTATCATACTCTTACAGAAGAATAAACTTTGACAGTCCTTCCCCAAACAGAATGCAAGTGAAGCAATAAACAACTATTCTGTAAAATCATGATAAATAGCAAATAATTACCACTCCATATTGTTTTGTCAAATGTCAATTTATGACTCCCTAAGGACTACATTATCAACCCACCAGTCCAAAACTTGATTTTGAAACTTCCTCTAACAGATCGAAAGTATAATAAACAAAATTAAGAAATTAAATTCTAAGATAAAATTTTAATCATTATTATATTCCAGTGTTCAAGAAAAGCAAGTCAGGATGTAATAATGAATGGATTCCATGCTTTATTTCACATATGCTAAAAGGCAGGTATTCAGCTATAATGTTAAGAATATCCAATCTATATGCTTCAATGCTATTTCCACATTCTCAGTAAAGATTCCATTGTTCATGTGATGTGATAACCCAAGTGACAGCTGAGATTGCCATGAAATGCATCTCTAACTCTTCATTACAAATAATAGTACATGGTTATTTTAATCAAAATTGAATCATTCACTGAATCTTTAAATTGAAAATTTAAATAAAATGAGAAAAAATAAACATATGGAAAGAAAACATCATTAGTCAACAATATCAGGCAGAAAAAATTTGGATGTCAATCAATATAGTATAGAATATATAAAATCCATAATCTTATAGAAGTAGCTGGCAATGATTTGTTCTGTGTACCATAATTTTTTGGCTCTCCATCTCTACATAAAACACAAAACTGATTTCATACCAGTGACAAAGTTCAATATAGTAAAATTTCTCCATAAAAAAATAATAATAATAATCAGCCTGAAAGGCAGTAGAGCTCAGTAGAACACTTGCTTAGCATATTCAAGGCCTGGATTTGATCCCCAGCACCACACACATGCAGACACATACACAGAAAATTCAAAAAGTAGTAATAATATATGTACCATCCTCCAAATGCAGATGGTACATATAACACTAATAGTTTGTTTTCATTCATTTGCTCCTAACTTGGGGATGTTAATGTATCCAAAATCATGTTAAGACTCTATATCCCAAATGTCACCAGTCATGTAATAATACATAGGTGGACTTAAGTTGAGCTTTATATTTAGTATTCACATTGAGCTGCTATCTTTAGGCAAAACAGGCACTATAAATTTCACAGAGTTTTCTTGCCCATGATTTTGACAGATATATATTACAATAGCGTGTATTCTATTTGAGAATTTGAGTATGATATAAAATGCAAATACTGCAAAAATAGGAGTGAAGATTGAAATATATCTACATTTAAAATTTATTAAATACACTTTTTCCCAAAAATCTGTTGTATATTAGGGTCTTCTTAGGATGAAAAGATAATTATAAAGAATAGCTATCTTCAAAAATATTACAGTTTAGCTGGGTAGATAAGACAGAAACAAATGCGTTTAATACATGGCCTTCATTATGAGAAACATGTAAAGAAGTAAACTGTTTATAGAGGGTTGCAAGAGATTAAGGGAAAAAGAAGTCCTTTCTGGTTGGGTCAGGTGGGAATCCAGAAATAACTTCTTGTATAATAGAATATTTGACCCTATTATTTTTTACTATGTTGTGGGGAGGAGGAACATATCTCAAAGTAAATGACTGTTCATGTGCTTTGCTTCTTTTGTTTTTGGAATGGTAAGGCCCTTACAAGTTTGAATGAACCTGAATGATTTATAATAATTGTAACTGTGTTTTAGTGCTTAACATATGCCACATAGTTTACAACATATATTATTTCATTTAGTGTTCATGATAATTAGAAAACATTATTTTACATAAAATTCAATTTGGTTTGTGAGATTAATTTGCTGAAGATCACTGCACTAATAAGTGAGAATTGTGAATCACAATAGGTGACTTTAAAAACCAGATTATTGATCACTAAGCAATAGTTTCCCAATATATTTAATCCCAACATATTTTCCCCAATCTATTTTTTTCCTAGTATTGTCTGTAATTATCCATAGGTCTTTAATGTTTACCCAGTTTAATGTCTTTCTGTTGTATGTAGTCTTCTATTGCTTCATAATTAGGAAATTATGATTTCATTATTGCATTTTCTCCCATAATTTAACCCTGTCCAATACGAATCTTTAGAATAATAGAACTTCATAGGGCAAAGGACTGAGGTTACTTTCTCTTCATCCTGAAATCTTCATTTTCACAAAATTGAGAGAAGCTTTTCAAAAGGAAGATAACAAATATGGTAAAGTTCAAACCCCTGCAAAACAAAGTAAGCAGTCGAAGAACTTAACACGACAGCATTAATTCCCCCAACTTAATCTCTTGAAGCTCAACATTAAAACAGTTAGGCAAACAGACAGCTCCGATGTCTGAGAGTCCTTTCCTCTTACTCGGTGACATCAGTGGTCCTAAGGATACTGTACACTGCTCCCAGAAAATTCCACTTCATATGCCCCAGCAGTATCCTTGAACCTCTGGCTAACATCTTTATATTCTAGATTCTGTCCTTCTGGTAACAGAACACAATATAGATTTGCAGCTGGTCCACTACCCTCCAAGAAATTAATTTCTCTTCTGATGGATTCCTTCAGCCACAGAAATATATTGTCTATGTTGCATCTTGTACTTTTCTTTCCAAATCTAGGAATGGTGGGGAAATAGCAGGTTAAAAGATACAAAAGCTTCTTCACTTTCACCAACCCAGGTGCTTCCTGGAATATGAACTTCACATTAGTAAACTGTCTCTTAGATTTTGGCAAGACACTTCCCTAAACAGTGACCTACCTCTGGTTTTAATATTATCTGATTATTACAAGCCCAAGAACAAGTTCCCTAAAGTTTAAGACTAAATAAGTCTGGAGCAAGGAAGCACAAAGAAGTGTACATTGCTCATGAGATGCTTATAATAAATAGTAGCATCAACTACATGTTCAGAGGGATGGTTTATCTCAAAAATGCATAGCTGCATAGTCATTTCCTCTACTGTAGATCAGATTCTTGCTTTAAGAGATCAATAGATTTTGCAGAAGCTCATTCATAAGTGTTACTCGTGTGTCACTGTCAAAATAAATACATAGCTATCTGCTGTGGCCTGAAGAGCATCAGAACAGCACAGTCCACAGATCAGTAATACTGAGACTTCATTTTACTCTAAGGAGATGGGCAACAGCTTTGAGTACTCAGATAAAAGACATCATGTCTATTCTATCAAACTAAACATTTGCACTTGCCCACAGCTCCTTATTACTATCACAAGATAATTATTACACTGTGTATCTTTTCAAAATGAGTACAGACTGTTTAAAGAATGTTCTCTATTACAACTCAATAATTTCCAGGTGCTTTGTGGTCTATAAGAAAGAATTGGAACTCGTTCCTCCCTTCTTTCCTTCCTCTTCAGATACTTAGTGGCCTGACATATAGAGACATTGAGTTTGCCACCACTATCAATGCAAATCCCTGCAATGAAAACATTTATGCCCCAGTGATTACTGATTTTTGAGTGACATTGTTACAATTCATTAGATGATTTAAAATGTCCTCAATCAACTGTGCTATATAAACAACATAACTAAATATGTGTGATAAAGAAGAAAAATGAGAAATCTATGTCCTATTTTAATGGCAACAGCAGGGAGGTAATATGAAACAATGCACCTCTGATTTCCAGACAGATTTAATTTTAGATGTCATTTTACTGAATTTATGTGGCCTTGAGAAAGCCAATCTTTTTAAGTTTAAAATAAGGAAGTCAAGATGTTTATTAGAGAGATATTGTAAAGAATAAACTTCAATGATGAATATGAAGACCCTAGCAAATAACAAACACACAGTAAATGTTAGCTATTTACTTCAGTGGGAAAATTTCTTCTGCCTTCATTAGATAATGTCCTATCTTTTCCATTTAATTCTATAGAGAAGGCCTAAATGTCCCATAGTTTGTTCTTTTTATATTTCTTTTTGAAATAAAGTATATTTTGGATTTTTTTTATTCTAAAATGCCATTTTCAAAGGTAACATCAAGGGGGAAATGCCTGTTGTCATACTGATGAAAGGCATTCATTTTGAATCTTATTATTGCCTTATTTATTCAATTTATATTAAAGAAAAAAATTCCCTAAAATATTATTTTAATAGAAATCTGCTTTTATTCCCATTATAATAGCTTTGAGAAATCATACTTTAAACATGTTTGATGCTCACACTGGCAAAAAACTCTCTCAATCTCATTTTTAACATCCAAACATTTTTTGTTACTATTCAAGTTTCCTGTTCACTGACCATACCAATTCAATACTGACTTCTTGTTATTCTTCAGTTTGCTTGGCAACTAAAATTTTTTTTCAGATGTCCTCCCTCTGCCATGCTTGGTTTATTTTCTTCTAGTCTTTTCACTTGTATGCTCAGCTTTCTTTCCTAATCCTTAGTTGATCAAGAATCTTAACAACCAAAGTACTCTCATATTTCCACATTTCTCTTCAGTAATGTCACCAAGAAATCCAAATTCTGGTTTAATGACAAAAATTTGCTTTGTTTCATTTGTGTTTCATGGAACAAGCTTTATCTGAACATACTGTAGGGCAACAAAACCTTATAACTATCAGCCAGATAACTTACATTTATTCTCTCAACACATTATTGAAGTCTCTTTTGTGTAGTTCCAGTGTTCTGAAGAATACAAAGATGGATGATTTGAGATTTTTGATCTCAAGGAACTTTTAAACCATTAAAGACTGGTGGTATGAACAGGTAACTGTAATATGTTGTAAGTTGTTTAGAGCTATAAGAGAAATAATAATAGTAACTACGAACAGTAGGTAATTCTTTAGTCTTTACTACATGTTATAAGGCACTCTGTAAAGTTCTTTATACTCACTATACTCTTTAGTCTTCACAAAAGCCTTTTCATGTAAGTACTATTATTATTCTTCATTACAAATGTATACAGAGCTTTCTTAGAGCAATTATGTACCTTATCCAACAGCATTTAGCCATAAAGTAACAAAATCAGGAATCATCTTCAATACTTTAAAAACTACAACCTACAAAGATCTCATGACACTTAAGGAGCTCAGAAATGAGGACTAACCGAAGGGTCTAAGAAAGTATAAGGAAATAGGTGGGTCTTGAAAATGCCGGGGGTGGGGGGGACTAGCAGTAAAGGGTAAAGATGGGAAAGAGCATTTCACAGGAAGAGAATATGATTGCAGAAGATAAGAGCATAGGGCATGAGCAAGCTGTCAAGTAATTGAGCTGGAAGATGCTGATGAATGAAAAATAGAGTAAGGAATAAGTGTTGGTAGGTTCCAGAACACAATATGATTTTATCTGGTAGGCAATAAAGCAATAGTGACTGTCAGCTAAGGAAGAAAAGATGACATGCCAAAATTAGAGATGATTTTTAGAAAAATTAATCTAATAGCAATGTGTAAATGAGGAGGGATTAACTTCCTTGACAAATTGGGTTTCCCATGTTAGAAATACAGCATTCCTCTTTCTCTTTTTAACCCTTCTTTTTTCTTTTTATTGAATCCTTTTGAGTCACATTATTCCTGAGAGTTGAATCAGGAGTCTGTGCAATACTAAGAGGAAGAGGAAGAGGAAGGCAGCTATGACGAAGTGAACAAATGAAAAGAAACTGGGTGCTTATTACCTGACAAGGACTGGGCTGAGCAATGTATATATGCAACATACACACTGCATATAGTAGTTATATCTTACTGCAGACATTCCAGCCTCTGTGCTTCTGTGGAATTAAACTATGCTAAATATAGGATCTGAAGTCAAATGGACAAAGTGATGAAGAAAGGGGCAGATTTAGACATAGAACTCAGAGGTTCCAAAGTGGTGCCTAGAGAAAGAAAGGCATTAGAAACTCAGGCTGTGAAACAGAGTGCCTGGCAAAATGGTGTCAAGACAAATAGAAATAAGAGAGCTTCTTACTTTTAGGGATTTTGCTATTCTTGTTCTTGTTTATTTTTGTTTTGCTTTGTTTGTAGGACACAGAAGAAAACAGAATTAATAAGTCAAAGTATAAAAGTAAGGACTGAATTAGAAAACTGAATCTATCCTATTAGTGATGCTTAAAAAAATGAGTAAACACTTCCTATCCAAAATCTGTCTGTTAGACAAAACACTTAGATGGTAAACTGTTGGGTCTAATTTACTAATCACCTCAACATCCTACATAAAATTAGTCTCCAGTGAATATCTGTTAAAGAGTGCATCAATCACAATGAAATGTGTCTCACTTTAACATGCACAGAAGTTAGAGACCTGTTAAGGCAGACTGGTCAAGGTATTTGAGAGTGGCAATCCTGTTCATCTCTATTTTCTCTTCAAATGCTTGTACCATCTCTCTGCCCTCACTCTCAGCACATGACACCTCAAAGAACATCACAGGAAAATGTTCAGGTCGTGAGGAGAAAACATCCTCAGATTTCCCACCCACAGAAATCTGCAGCTAAATCTATCCTTAAGTCTCTCTACCTCCCAAACCAGGACTCTGGACTCACCATGGACTTCTCTCTCATTTCTTCTCACTCTCCCACATCCTAGGGACCAAGTCACTTAGATTCTACTTCCCTGGCAGTTCTCATTTCCATCCCCTAACTTTATGACCAATAGTCAGCAGCTGCCAAATTTTGGACACTAAATATCTCTTGTTTGAATTACGGCAATGGCCTCATCATGACAACACTGCCTCCACTTTGGTCCATCTCCAGACCACTCTCAGAATGACTTTTCATACACTCTGACCTCTCTCCTATCCCAATTCTCTCTTCCTCTCTCTTTTGTTTGTAGTGACACTGCATTGTTTTTATCAGCCATCAAGGCACTGCATACAGATTGAGACTTTCATCATGATCCTTTGCTTTCACCAAACTGTGCCGTTGATTCATCCACTGCATCATTTTATTGATCAATCATTTATTGAGAATCTGGTAAAGGCCAGGGATCCTAAAAGCAGAGTACTGTGTATTTTACATAAGCTCCCCTGCTTTCACATATGCTGTCCTCTTTCAAGAAAGCCCTTCCCACTCTCTGTCTCTCTGTTTGCCTCCTAATCAGATAATGTCTCCTTGAGAAACCGTTCTTGAAACTTTTGAAAGCCAGAGTCCGCAATGGTTGAGAAAGGATGTTGGAGTCAAGCTGACTTGGTTCAAGTTCTGGCTCTGCCATTTTTAGCGGTGAGATCTTAGGCAAATGAGTTAATCTCTCTTGTCCATGGTTTCCTACTCTGGAAAATCCCCAGAAGGATGTAGGTTAGTAATCAGTAATCAACCAAATACTTTTGTAGTAAAAATATGACTATTCATACCAAATGGGATCCATAAAGATAAGAAATGGCCTCACATCATCATTTGCTGCCAAGAGAATTTTAAAAATAAAAATGGGGGGAAGTTCAGAATTATGGGTAAGGGATCATGGCTAGATATGCTCTTCTAGGGTTGAAGATGAAATGAGGTGATGTATGCAAAGCACTGAGAATGATCCTGGCACAAGCAGTGCTTCATGAGGTATGTTAAACTAGTAAGGAATTGTGGGTCTCCTTACCTGTCCCATCATTTCAGCACATTCCTTAAGATGGGAAATTTTTATCATAGATCTTTGAATCCTCAGTTCTTGATGTAATACATTTTAAGCACTTGATAAATCTGGATGAATAAATGATGGTCAGGGTCTAATATACACAAAGTCAATATTTCTCAAATTCTCCATGTCTAACATTTGGAGTTTGATGTACTCACTCAAAATCCACACAACATGTTTGAAATTAAACATGTACAACAGCATCTATGCACTGGTTAAGAGATCATGATATTAAACTTTGCCAAGGCTGAAGTTTAAGCTTATCACTCCTATGTTTCCATGCCATTGCTGCTCCTAAATTTGGTAAAATGCATGTTTTTTCATTTGTTGGCATTTGAAAGAAAGGAAAGGCTTTCACTAAGCTAGTGAAAAATCACTGCTGGAGAAAAAAATATCACCCTTGCCTAACCTCACATGATCTATGCTTTTATTGAAAGTTCTAAGGCTTTCTCTGCTTTAATATCTATAAATAAGTAAGATTAGAGGGTATATTCAACAAACCATACTAGAAAAATGTATCTCAAAACAAAATTCAATATAAAAGGGAACTTTTGAAATATAAAATTATCTACAGCAAACAACCACAGTACATTGATTCAGACATTCCTTCCAATGCATTTTAAATATTAGAATATTTCCACTCTGGGATCAGATAACAAATTCTGACCTTCAATCATCCAATTGTAGAACACAGAATAAGTCCTCATATTTTAAAGGGATGAGACTATGGGGCAAAAAGATTCATTAATATTTTCACTCAGGTACTTTATCTTCAAATGATCTTCATCATAAAGTTCATTTTTACTAAAGCATGTTATTTGAGTCTCTACCACAGCAAAATTTAACATAATACTAGTTTCTATTCCAAAGGATTACATATGTTCTTCAGTGTACTTGATAAATCATAAAGATACACATAAAAATATATTTTGTGCACTTTTATTTCATGTTTCTGTGTATACTATGTTTTGGAGCATCTAATCATCTCTGACTTTTATGTCTAATATATTTTAATATTCTTTGATATTGTCAATATTATCTGCAATGATGTTGATGTTACAAATATGTATTAATGTCTTTCATGCTTAAGAAAGAGTTGAGTTGTGACAACATAAATAAGGTAGAATCCCTGTGTCTTCAAGACATTTATAGATGTTACTGTCTCATAAAATAATGCATGTAATGTCTCTTTATGCATGTGCATGTGTGTTTATGTGTGAATGCACAATATATATGTGTTTGTGCATATGTGTATGTATATATAATTTACCTTTACCAGCAATAAATAGATACATGTTAAATAGCAAGTTGGTACCTAATTTACACCCGTGTTTTGTTCTGTTGTTGAGTGGCAAGAATCAATTTAGGTACATAGTGAAATCCTTTTCTCTTACTTTGAAAGTCACCTTTTTAAAATCCAAAAAAGGATTTTCTTTTATATAATGCCATTAGAGTGTCTCTTCATTTTATGTTTTTTTTTCTTCAAGATTTTGAAATGGCTTTTATTCTAAAGATCATTCTGAATCGCTCACTTTTACTTGATGAGTTTCCTTCAAATGAAGTAATTCTTTTCTTACTGTTCAGCACCGAGGGGAGCTCTTGCCTCCAGGAATCACTGAAAGTTTTCAAAGGAACTTGAGAAATGCTTTAACCGGCCAACTTATTCAGTGTCCCTGAATAGTATACATCCTGTCTCAACAAGCTAACTAATCCTTTTTCTTTATGTCCATTTTTCTTAAGCAATTGGTGTCAGGGATTCCAATCAGATTATCCTTTAGATGTGAACAGATATTTGACCTTAAGACCAGAAGTCATGTAGCCTAAGGAGCACGGACATAACAACACATGAGGCTGAACTCTAATTCTAACTTTATTTCCCCTCTCATTTCACTACATGCCTTCTTATGTCTCTGTTCCTTCCCCTGGCATCCCAACTGCAAGGCTCCCTTACATCCCTTTCTGATTTACTCATTTTACTTTTTTTTTATTATCTCACAATTAAAACTTTAAAAAAATTGTAAATTGTAATCTCCTCCCTAACTGCAGGTGAACATTTTAATTACAACTAGCAATGTTCTGCTCTGGGGAAACCACGTGCTCTGTGTATTCACCATTCTTATTCCACCTTCTTCTAATTGCACCTAGCATCTTCCTCATCACTCATCACTGCCTTCTTTCCTCCATCTCCTATCTCTGGGGACCCAGATCTAGTGCCACTGGCAAGCAGTTATATTTAAAGGCTCTCTCTTTTGGTGCTGTTTAAACATGTTCCATCTTTCTTCACACAAATAATAAAATCTATTCACTCATTCAGAATGTCTCTCAAATGTAAAGTGGGATGAAAGAACACAGGCAAGAAGGCAAACTGAAAAAGATATGCAGTTGCCAAAGAATAGCTAGTTCCTGGGCCTTTATGGCAGATCAAGTTGACCATGACTCTGTTATGTTCCTTCTTTTCTGTCTTCCAACCTGGCTTCTATATTCTTCACCCTCCCTTCCCAACCTGTTGTACCCCAATATGAAATGACAGACCAAATCAAAATGATTATTTTGAAAGTGAGGCATGAATATTCTTAAAACTCTGGGAAAAAAATAAATGTTGGGATTATCATTTGAGACTTGATAAATACAATTATGTAAAAGAGAAGATTAAAATCATTCAGCTGCATGTATTTCAGAATAACTGAATGTTAGGGAAGGTGCACTATTGAGATCATAGGTTTATTTTGGGAATAGGAAGGTCCTCTTTCTTGAAATGCCTATTCTCATGGCTTTCATAATAGTCTCTGCCTAAACTGTTTTCTTGACCTGCTGTGTTTCTCTATCAGAACATAGAACATCCTAGAATGCAGGTATCACCTATCAATCCTTGTTTCTAGTTTATGAACTCCTTGATTACAAGGCAGATGTGTTTTGTTTTCATGCTTCAATTAACATGACAAAGAATGGTTAAAGAACAGTTATCCCTGCCAGAATGACCATCAATCAACCAACTCTACAGCTACCCCTCTACATCTAAGTAAAAACCATATATATATATTTAATGTGTAAATGCTGCTTCAAGAGACACTAGGCTTAAGCATAGCATCACTGCCCCACTTTCTGCCATATACCAACTATTTAGCCTGAATGCTGAACACTTGCAACAGAAGACTTTTCTTCAGATCTAACTGGATTTACACTCCTGGACTCTGTCTCCATTCAACTATTCTAGAGGAAAAAAAATCTAGAAAAACATTGATTATTGTGTGGTTAATCAAATCTGAAAACATTATCATATTTCAAAATCTTTTCAGAACTGTGTTGAAATACTCAAGCTTGCCAACACAAATGAAGTTAACACTTTTATTTCCTTTATGATTATTCCTGACAATCCTACATAATCTAAGGTAAAATTAAATGCAAAAGGTAATTGAAAAAAAGAGATATCATTAGAAACTCAATTTTAATCAATAGTCTTCTCTAACATCTCTATAAATGTTCTCCTTTTAAGTTTAAATTATATGATTTTATAAAGCAATTATATGTATACCAATATATTTGATTTTATTCTGATAATATGCAATCATACCCATCTGTAGCCTTCTTATTTCATATAGTACATAGAATGAATATTTCAAAACCTGAAGCTGATTATAATATACTTCTACACTCTACTTTTCCCAGACTTCTCTCCACATTCTGGATAAAATACAAAGTGTATGACCCAGGGAAGTCATCCTCTAACTCTCCTCCCAGTCTGTCTGGCCTGTTTTCCCTTGAAATTAAAGGCATTTTTCTACCCTCTCTTCTTGAGATGCTTTAATCCACCCAGGACTTCAGTCAGAGGTCACATCCACAGAGAAGTTCTGTCTCTCACATTGCTTCCATTCTTCAAAGCACTTGTTCATATCTAATATTATACTATACAAAATTATGTGTTTATATATTTATGGTCCATCTTCTTCATTAGAATAAAGCACTATGAGGGCAGTGACCTTAATTTGTTTTCTGTCATTTCTATAACACCTAAGAAAATTAATTCCCAGTAAAAAAATATTGAGAACTTTTAAAAAGAAATTGGAACCTATGAGGTTACATCTGTTACCACAATTCTTACTGACCACATGAAGAAATGGAGGCTCAGGCAGATTAAATGCAAGGTACCAGTTAACAAAATTGGATCTTATTTATCTTTATTTCCAGCCAATAGCTTTTAATTATAAAGAAACAAACATGAAGCAAAGGATAGGCACACTGAATTTCAACCTTGCAAAAATGTAACTTTTTGTTTTCTAAAAAAGTTTCTCTACAAAGACTATAATAGTTTTTAATCTTGTTTTATTTTTGTTTTCCTTTCACTCACCAAGAGTGAACCCTAGTGTGATTTTGAAAATCCCAGAATGTGAAAGCTAACAGGGTGTGACAGCTGGTATGTCCCATGCTCATCGCATTCAGTGGCCTGTAACGGGGTAAATGACACAATTACCTGCTATAATTACTGCTGCTGACAATACAGTCTCCCTGGTGAAAGCTTTATGAAATTCAGAACTGCTTTTCCTGTCAATCCAATCAAAACCTCTGCCCACATATTTTGGGTAGTATATTGCTAAATAAACATTTAAAAATTAGACCACAAATCTAAGTGAACATTTATTACTTAGTGTAATCTAAGTATTTTATATGTATTCTGTTTAAATGTAAATTTGTGAATTGAAATGGAAATATTTTTAACTAAGTTTTTCTTTAAATCAAGAATCTGTTCTCCCTAGTTATAAAGATGCATGGAATATCTCATAGAAAAAGCAGATGCACCAAAAAGAAAAAAATCAGGAGGACTGAATAAATAGAGCATCTGCCAAAATCTCTTGTCTACAGTGGTCTGTTGTACACCAAACTTGTTACTTGTTTTATTTCAACTACAAAGACACTTGAGAATATACACAGATACAAACAATTGTAATAGCTGACTGCTCTGAGTTTGGCTGACAGCCAAAATCCTTCAAAAATTATAGGCAGGCTGTCAGAGTAAAAAACAAAAGGCACAGAGATATATTTGCCTGAAGATATAACTTGTTTCCCTATTATTAAAAAAAAGTATAATTACGAAATTCTCATTCAAAGACTGGGATTAGCAGATTAACTAGTTTAAACATGGTATTAAAAGCAGCCCATTTTTGAGAAAGCAGTACAACTCTTTTGCAAATATGTTCAAGGCAAACACTTTTCCCCCCATGGATGACACCAATATGTTACTAGAAATATATTAATAATCAGTTGATTTTGATTTTACAAATAACTGGTTCCTGCTTTAATGATGGAATGCATTCCTGGAAACCACAGCAGAAGGCTGATTATCATTAAATTGAACTAATCATTTCCTTATTGAGTTCACATGTTCTAACACAGTTTGGCATCATCAGCAAAAACCAATGAATAAATGGAGGAAGAGGTCAAAGTAAAGGACGTGTGTTTCAAAATTAGTGCTGAATGTGCACAGCAATTAAATGCAAAGATGAGAAAAGAGGGCTGAGGTGGAATTCAACTACACTGTGACTAGTGTATGAGTTAGGTTTTCATTGCTATGAACAAAATATCTGACAAAAACAACTTAAATGAGGAAAGATTTACTTTGGCTCATTGTTGCAGAAGCTTCAGTCCATGGTTGGCTTGCTCCATTGCTTTGGGCCTGAGGTGAGGCAGAACATCATGGTGGAAGGGAATGGTGGAAGAAAGCTGCTCACCTGATAGCAGCCAGGAGAAATGGGAAGGGGCTGGGGACAAGACATAATACCCAAGGGAATTCCCCTAAGGACTCACTCTTTCAACAATGTCCTACCTCTTACAATTTCTAATACCTTCCAATATTTCATTCCATTCAACTATTAATGGATTAATCCTTTGATGAGGTCAGAGTTCTCATGATCTAATCACTTCCCTAAAGCTCTCCCTCTGAGAACTGGTGCCTTGGGATGCAAACCTCTAATACATGAGTTTTGGGGGGACATTCCAGATACAAACCATAATAACTTGACACACAGATCCTTATACCATAGTGACACAAAAGAACCGAATGATCTTAATTCTTTAATCAGTTTAACTCTTCACAATTTTTGGTAACAAAATTAGAGCAAATCAGTGTATTCCAAATATTAAGATGGAAGTGTTATATGATTATCAAAGAGAGTAAAGATAGAGGTACTAATTATCACATACACTGTATAAATTTATGTACTGAAAGGAGAAAATTTTGCATTTTAAATATAATGAAGTGTGAGTTAATAATACAATGGGGATTGTAGCAATAGCAAATCAGTAAATCCTCTTTAGATTTCTTAGATGTGGTAGTTATCCAGTAGTTGCCAAAAAATATTGCAGCACGCTCACCCCAACAGTAGAACCAATCCAAGCAAAAATGTGATCTCATGGAAGCTCCAATAGATTGAGGTTAGTAAGTGTGTTCATCCACTTCAAACCGACTGAGTTCCACACAACTTCCCCAGCCTTGAGATCTGCCTTGTTATTTGCCAACATTTTTTTTTGGAGGGGATTCTTCGGACCTGCTCATTTCTTTACTCTGTAATGTTTGACCCCAGGTTCTACATGCCTTAAAACTCCAAATAAGCCCTTCTCTGAACACATAGCCTAAGAAAGTCCCCTGCACTGGTCTCAATGGCTTTTCTTCATAGTATCTACTGAGCATTTGATATTATTCATCCACTTGTTTGTTTACTAATCTTCTACCTGCCTTCCCCTTCCTCACAGATGGTAAAGTCAATGAGAACATGAAAGGGTGTGGCCAGCACGGCACCCAGCCTAAGGCAGGCCCTAGGTAAGTATAAATTAGACAAATGCATCCTTCAGACTAACGGGCTTTTCCCAATCTGTATGCATTTTTCTACACTTTATAACTCTAAATTTGAAATTCTAAGGGTCTGAAGATTAATGAATATATAGTTCAGGGATAGGAATAATAGCTTCTCTGTTCAGTGTAGAATAACTGTATAATATTAGGCTTTTATTTAAAGGCAATTACATTTCAAGAGACATGATATTATATAAAGTGTATCTAAATCGGGGTACAAAGGAACCCAATAATATAATTTCATTCTACTGTATTAATTTTAACTGAGTGAAAACTATTTCGATATAAATGGCCTAAGTAGTCACTTTCAAACTGATGCATGAAAGGATATAATTTCAGTTCCAGCATTATAACGAGTCCACCATAAAGGAAGAATATCAAGTTAGGGGAGTTTAATTTTTTTCCAAAAAAATCATGTGGAAATCATCTTAGGAGAATTAAAAAAATTAAAAGCTTCTTGAGAACTTTTCCCTTACTGATAAGATTATATTGTGTTAAGAGCAGGATGTAGAGTTGTGTGGTCCCTACAGTAATGAATCGGTAGCAAAAGCATCACAAAAATGTCAGCAGCAGGCTAGTTAGAAATGTCTGGGCTACCAGCTCTAACACAAAGTCTTCATAGATTAACTCAATATCTAGGTTTTAGCACATATAATGAAAGAACTGTGTTGGTAACTTTCTCTGGTATTTCTGAGTTACAATATTATTTTCCCAAAATCATTCATTTTAGTGAATAACAAAATTAACTCAAAATGAAGAATGAAAATATTTTTTATCAAATCACTTTGCACAGAAATCATCACCAATTCAAGAAGCTGGTTTGCACTGTGACATATATTTGCAGACACCGTCATAATTTCCAGCTATAGCACATTACTTTCTGATCTAGAACTGTACTTGAAAGGTTTTAGAATATCATTTTTCTCTAGAAGTTTCTTTTCAGATTTGCCTTTGTCCTTCTGAAAAGATTCCCATAAATAGCACTAATTCTACTAAGAAAGAGTACTTTTCAAAGGAACAGACCTGCTAGTGAAGCACTATTTCTTTGTCCTAAGTTACTAATAGCACCATTAATCATGTTGAGGTGTTTCATTATCCAAACAGAAGTAATACCTATATGCATATTTTGCATATTTAACATTCTACACTTTGGAGATATATAATTTGTACTTGCATAATCAGGTAGAATTAATATGAACAGGAGAATGCCTCATCATTGAGCTGACATTTATATTCAAGCTAATTTTTAACTACTATTTTTGAGCACTTACAATATGACAAGTATTGTAACATATTATTTACTTTGTTCTTTGATCTGATATTCACAGAAACCTGTGAAACAAGGATTATTATTGCCATTTATAGGTGAGGGAAATGAGGCATGAAGAAATTAATAAACCTCTTCAGAAAATTTTAGGTAGAGGAGCTAGGATTCAAAATCAGATCTTCTGAATTCAAAATCTGCATTCTTAAATGCTAAAATAAGCTTTAAAAGATCTAATTGAACTAATTGATCTTCTTAATTTAAAATCTTATATTGTATGAAAAGCAAAAGCTTCCTGTTAAACATTCTATAGATCAACTCCAGGCACATAACCAACACTGTGTAGTTACCACAAAGCATTATTCTACATTCAAGATTTCAGTTGGCGGGCTGGGGTTGTGATTTAGTGGTAGAGCACTTGCCTAGCGTGTGTGAGGCCCTGGGTGCGATCCTCAGCACTACAAATAAATAAATAAAATGAAGGTATTGTGTCCATCTCTAACTAAAAAATTTTAAAAAAAGATGTCAGTTGGTGCTTCTTATGAGTTTTGTTCTGGGAATCATCCTTTAAGAAATTAAGGGTCATATCCTCTTTAAATAAGGGGCCCACTTTAAAAGGGAAGTTAATTAACACTCATCAATAGCAATTATTATGACTCATTAGCAATAATAACTTGGGAAAGCATGAAATAATAATAACAACTAAAAGATACAGAGATATGATAATTTTTTGAATATTATTTTTAGTTCCGTTACCTGGAACAAAGATTAGACTTATTTTCCAGTGCTCCAGGAGGCAAAATGAGGCCTACTCAGTGAGTGAAGAACATGCTATTTAATCCATGACAATGTCTTCCTTGCCAAAAATCCTTTTTTTACCCATTTCCCCCAAATTTTATATTTCTTAGAACACCTAATTTGCATTTCATTACTTTCAAAAATTTTTTCTCATCCTTAGAATTCTAAGGCTTATTATACTGGCTTCTTTTGATTGTTTTTATTATCAAAACTCTCAAACAAACTAAGTTCTCTGAAAATAGGGTCCAGAGAGACACAAAAGAAAGAATTTAAGGTAGGTATTTAGGAGGTCATTGATGATTTCCATAAGTAAATTTAGAAAAGGGAAAGAAATTAGTTTAAAAGAGGTGAATGGATGGTAGAGAGGTTGTAGAGAAGCATGGCATATCTAACCAAGCTCTATGTTTTTGTGGTAATAATTAGGATGGTAGCTACAGTGAGATCCTTTCTATTCTACAAAAAGTCAAATTCATAGAAACCCTTAACCCTACTAAGACTCAGAGAAATGTGACAGAGAAAAAAATCATAGAAAGTAATGTGCACAAATCTTAAATACTCTAATTTAAAATATACAAATGAATATTTACTCATTGGTCACTAATGGAGGGCTGTCTTTTGCTCTGAATTAAAAGTCATGCTTTTACAAATCATCCAGTACGCATTCTGTAGGAATTCTACTCTACTTAATTTATTTAAAGGGAAAGAGAAATTAAAGACACTTGAAGAATAATCTGAATGAAGAATAATATTTTCCCCAATATATTACTATTTCCTTACCCACATCAAATTTGAGAACACATTTTTTAGTGACTTGACTAAATCAAGTTTTTCATGTAGAGTATAACCAACTTTTATTTCTTTATTTGTGTGCGGGAGGTTAAACCCAGGGGAGCTTAACCACTGAGCGGCATTCCCAGCCCTTTTGTATTTTATTTTGACACATGGTCTAACTGAGTTGCTTAGGGCCTCGCTAAATTGCTGAGGCTACTTTGAACTCACGATCCTCCTGCCTCAGCCTCCTGAGCCATGGATTATAGGTGTGGACCACCTCACCCAGCTCCAACTTATTATTTCTTTTAATAAAATAACACTTTTTGGACATTATCAGTTTATCTGTTGGGTAGGTCAAGTTTGGGTTGGTTAAAGAGCTTCTACAATATGGGGAAATTTGCTACCTCTTCCTATATCCAACTGCTTTTGTAAAATTCTCTACTCTATGGGAGCATATATTCAAACATTAATAAGATGTTGCCAGCTGAAAAGTTCTATCTTAAAATAAACTTTTAATTGACCACATTTTTTATATATAACTGACATTTATCCAATTCCTTCTATTATATAACATGGTTAATTACTTTAAGTTTTAAAAGATCTAGAGAAGTCACTGAGGTTTGTTTTTTCAAAATGAGAACATGGAACTGGGCTTAAGATGATTTTTCATATTCTTCTCTGATATATATATATATATATATGTATATGTATATTTATATATGTTATCTTAATTTCTCTACAAACTAGAAGTTCTAGAGGTAGTCAATCTTTTGAAATGGTCTTAATCCTGCCTGATATTAAGATTTAACATTTTCATTTCATATGAAAAGTTAAGAAATACAAAGTACTTTATTCAAAATAATAAGAATGATTCTAAAAACAGAAAATGTACATGAAATACTCTGGAAAATATAATAATAAAAAATTAAAAGCAAATACTTTATTATTGGATGGACGAAATATTTACATCACTTTGCATTCAATTTTTTTTTTTTTTTTTGGTATTGGAGATTGAACTCAGGGGCACTCGACCACTGAGCCACATCCCCAGCCCTATTTTGTGTTTTATGTAGAGACAGGGTCTCACTGAGTTGCTTAGCGCCTTGCCGTTGCTGAGGCTGGCTTTGAACTCACGATTCTCCTGTCTCAGCCTCCCTAAGTGCTGGGTTTATAGGCATGAGCCACCGCGCCTGGCTTACATTCAATTTTTATCCTTTCTTTTTATCCAAAAACCATTTGTTAACCATCTATACCAGACAGTATGGCAGACTTTGATTATAAAGAAATGAAAACACAGGCATGTTTCCTGCACATTCATGGCTCTCAAATAAAAAGAAAAACAGAAATTAAACAAGTGGGTATATGCCACAGCAAGTATCATGAAAGAAAAAGTTGCAGATTTTTTTCAGAGAATAATATAGATTACAATATTAAACTGGGCAGTCCTTGATAACCATATGATCTAAAATATGAGTTGCAATTAATCCAGCTAAAACTGGAGAAAATATTGTTGAAACAAAGGCAACAGGGTGTATAAAAATCTGAATGCAGGAAAGATCTCCATGTGTCCAAGAAGTGAAGGAAAGATAAGTGTCTCAAGTAAAACTAGGCAGAGGAACCAAATACACAAACCTTAATTTGGACAAAACTTGACGTTAAAAAAAGCCTTAACATTTCATACAGAATAAAATCAAAATGCATTTCCAAGAGAAAAATATATGTATAGACTTGAATCACATTCTCATGAGATTCACCTCTATGCTACTAGTCTTGTCTAGCTAATTTTCAAAATTACTAGGACAGTGTTTCTCTCTGCCCACTGCTCCAATTTCTTCCACTGCAATCTTTGGGTTATAATATGGACTAGAAATTTCAAAGACTTATCCCTAAAAACTTTTGACAGGTTCCCTCATCCTCTGTCCTCACTTCATTCCTTTTCTTCTTCCCAGTATTTCTCTCACTTTCAGTTAAGACTTTTCTTGCTCTACAAATACATGGAAACATCTTTCCCCACGCATACTCTCAATTCACAAACTCTATCCATTGAACAACTGCTGAAATCACCTCCTCCTTAGCAGTCTTTCTTAACCAATGAAACAGGTGAATTTTCGACTTATTCTATCCTGACCAGATGCACAAAGTCCTTTGACATTTTCACATCCACATCCACCACTCACTTGAATCTCCCATAAAGGTGTTACATAATCCACTAACAAATGTCATCAAATCATAGGTACCATTGAAGGATAAATATCTTTTCAGGATTTAAAAGATGAACACAGATTTTATTAAGTTTTTACTTTATTAATATTTCTTTGATGATTAGCACTGGAGCACTATTTGCCTAATGTCAGTAAAATGTACAACATATAATTTTACGTGGGAAAAACTGATTGGGGAAAATAAATAGGCAAAATCTATCACATAAAACTTAAGGGGAAAAACTTAAATCTTTTAAGGATCTCAAGGAACAAAATAGAAATGAGTTGACAGAGCTATGGGATATTTTGCAGATACTCCTGCAATGCTCTGCAAAGGATGAACAGCTGTCCTTTGTGTAAAACTGACCACTAGATTCACCCAAGGATGCTGGTCAAATGTTGATTATGACACACACATCCCGTCATGACTTGCTCACACTATTTCCATCATTCTACAAATGAAGACCACTGCCCTGAAGGGTTCGTAAGAGTTCTCAACATTTTTCAAACCATCATGGGGATCATGATCATCACAACTTAAACTTATAATACACTATGCACTAGGAATTATGTAAAACGTTTTTCACTTGAGTCCCTTATTTAGTCTTTACAGCAATCCCACGAGGTAGATGCTAGTATCTCAGCTATAATAATAATAATGAAACTAAAACTTAGTACAAATATTTTGCCCTCTGTCACTCAGCAATTAAACAATAGGGCTGAGATTTGAAAACCGATGTGTCTGTCTCCACAAATAATTAAGTATGGTATCTCCTTGAATCTCCAAAAAGCTTTGGATTAAGTACTTAATTTTTCTGTAGCCTTAATAAACAACTATGTTAACAACGCAAAAAAAATGTAAAATCAGTGCATGTGCAATCCCTTTCCATATTCCATATTGTTTAGAAATCTTATGCTGACATTGCACTGCTTCAATGACTATTCTGGGGATGTAGTTGCATAGCAACAAGCATTATTAGACAGAATGATTACCCAGATCATATTTTGTTTTTTTTTTACAATATAGTTAAAATATTATTCATATAGAAAAAGCTGAGGAACAGGTGGGAAAATTTGTCACTAGATACTATAAAGCAGAAACTGCACAATCATACATAAAAATTAGATAGATACTTTCCTGTTCAGGAATATTGACATTTCTGAATAGTTCTTTCAGTAATCCAATGTATTTGGAATTAAACATGGTTGGAGATGACAACATGGAACTGAGGATATTAAATGTTAGAAGTAAATCAGTTAAGAGCAGTAGGATGGAGAAAACTACGTTTAGTTTATGAAGGGGAGAAAACTGTTCCAAAGATACCAAATCCTATCCAGAATTCTCACAGCTACATTTTCTTGGAACCAGATATAACTGAGAAGGAACATATGGCTAGCTCCATACAAAGCCATCATTATTAGTTAAAAAATAGTATATATCTGAAAAATAGTGACTTTAATCCTATCATCCTTTTTTGTTATTGTATTTTAATACCTTTATTTTATTTATTTATTTTTATGTGGTGCTGAGGATTGAACCCAGTGCCTCATACATGCTAGGCAAGTGCTCTACCATTGATCTACAACTGGAGCCCCTGATACTATGAAAAAAATGAATCAGTGGCATCATGTTAAGGGGAAATATGTACATACATAATACATAGCCAAAAGCATGAATGAACTACAATCAATGCAAAGAGGATCTCAGTGCTTTGTCTGCTAAACCATACTTCTTTTTCCTCAGCTTATTTACCCAAATTTTGTCTTTTTAGGATTAAGTAATAAAATTAACCATATGATTCTATCAAATTTGATGCATGATAAAAATAGATTTAGAAAAACGAGATGATTCACTCTTTGCAAGGCATCCAGTACTGCCCCATGTCTGACATAAAGCCAATCTTCCCTGAAAACGGCAGATGATGATTAAAATATCCCTTTTAGTGCTGATGTGTTGTTTTAAAAAAGTACTGAAGAAAAATTAATTATAATGAAGAAAAGAAAAAAGAAAATTAGGAGTAAGGTGACAGAGTTGAAAGCCAAGCTTTGGCATCTGAAAATCTAGTCATATCCATGATATTTAAAATTTTTGAGGCGTTGAACCAGTTTCTTAATTTCTGGAGTTACAATTTTCTCTGATGTGAAACACACTTAACATTACCTTTCTTGCCTATTTCACAGATTTTTATAAAGTTATAGAAGATTTATCAACAGGGCCTATTGAACTTTTCTGCAATACACTTTATGAGTCTCCAAGGATGTATATGTGGGCAGGTAGAATGGTCTGCTAGTCTATCAAATAAGTAAAAGTCCTTACATTCTTAACCCCTGTAACTGTCCAACCTGATAAAGACACTGAAAACACGTACAATTTATTATAAATCAATAAGAAAAACATGAACAGCCAAAATAGACAAAAGGGTCAAAGAATATGAAAAAACAATTCACAAAGGGAGATTGAAGGCCAATACATATGCTATAAAACAATGCTCATAGGTTGCACTTAAATGATTCATAAAGTAGTCAAACTCATGGAAGCAAAGATCAGAATGGTGGTTTCCATGAGCTGAGGGATTGAGGAAATGGAAGTTGCTGTTCACTGGCTATCAAGTTTCCATTATGAAGGAAGGATAAGTTCTAGTGATTCACTGTTCAAGATGGTGTCTCCAAGTGACAATACATGTTAGTTCATGCTCTTAAATACTTAAGAGATTGGATATCATACTAATTGCTCTTACCAGAATTTACAAAAAACACATGCAAAGCACCAATGTCAATCAATTGATCCATATAAACCTACAAAATTGACAGACAAAAGAAAAACAGCTCTAATGCATGTAAGAGTTCAGAGAATCACCTTCTCATACGCTTCTCAAGGAAGTGAAATTGGCACAAACTTTCAGAGACCAATTGGATAACATGCATTTTAAGTATTAAATAGTGTGTAGACACAACACCAAGCATTTTTTTCAAAATGAGGAAACTATTAATTCTAAGATAAATAAAATCTTGAATAAATTAAAACCAAAATTAATCAGCAATAAACAAGTATCAGATCATATTGGTAAATAGAGTAATTATGAATTCAATTTTTAAAATGAGATAAAATTAGGATGAGCAAGAGAAGACAATTGAGCCAAAATCCTCATCTACCTTAGGAACAAGTCAACTGAAAATGATTCAAAACATCATTATAAATACTTTTTAGAAATATGGAGGTAAAATCAGAAAGAAATAATGAAGATTTTTAAAAATTTCTTCTAAAGAAGGACAAAATGGGGAGGTCTTTGGAATACAAAAGGAAACAAAATACCATTTATGTTGTAAAGCTTTTAGCACTGTCAGGTTAAAAAAAATTGCATGTAATCATTAAGAAAAATAAAATCTCTTAAAAATAAGGGATCATTGGGGCTGGGGCTGGGGCTGTAGCTCAGTGGTAGAGCGCTTGCCTAGCAAGCGTGAGGCACTGGGTTCAATCCTCAGCACCACATATAAGTAATAAATGAATAAAATAAAGATCCATCAACAATTAAAAAATTAAAAAAAGAAAATAAGGGATCACCAGGATCTCATCCATAGATTTTCTCTTGCCACCAAATTTTTAAGGATTTTATTGTGAGAATAGGAATGAAGAAAAGAAAGGAGGGAAGAAGGAATAGGGCATGGAAAAATAAAATCTACATTAATCACATTATACTTAATACTGTATGCTTAATTAAACTATTTTGAAAATAAATAAATAAATAAATAAATAGATAAATAAATAAATAGTGTGTAGAATTGGAGCCTTAGAATTCTTCCTGTAGAGATGTATCCTAAGGGAAGAATTACAAAAATTCCTGCATATTTTGAATGAGTAAAATTTTAGAAAGAGCTTAGCATTCCAATCATATGTGACTGACTCAAAAATTCCAGATTATTTTACAGAATGCTGCCATACCATGCTGAGGTATAATGTGAAATATTATCAATATAATATTAATATTAAATTTATCATTTCAATAAGAATAAAAAAGTATGATTATGTGGTTCAATTTTAATTCCAAAAAGTATACAAACAGTGCAAACATAGATAAAATAAGAAAATTCATTTCTAACATATCAACAGCAGTAACTCAAGATTAGTTAATATAGGGATTTTAATTTCCTTCTTTGAGCTTTTCTGTATTTTTTGTATTGGATGAATCTATTATATCTGTATCAGAAAAAAATAATACACATTTAAGAAAACATGTAGAGCTGGGCTTGGTGGCACACACCTGATATCCCAGCAGCTTGGGAGGCTGAGGCAAGAAGATTGCAAGTTCAAGGCCAGCCTCAACAACTTAGCAAAGATCTAAGCAACTCTGCAAGACCCTGCTTCAATATAAAAACTAAAAAGGGATGGGGATGTGGCTCAATGGTCAAGCACCCCTAGATTCAGTCCCTAGTATCCTCCTCAACAAACAAAAACAAAAAACACCAAACGAACAGATAAAAAAAAAAACACGTAGTAATATGAAAGAACACATTTAGGGTTTCATGTAAATGTGCTGTGGTTAAATTAATGTTAGACTTTTCAAAATATGTATTTGTTTTCCCCTAAATTTCAGTAGGATCTCTTTTGGTAAATATTATTCAAATTTATTCTGATGGAATGATTCTATTATATGCATAATATATGGATTTTCTGTTAAAAAAAGCTTCCCTGTACTTTTTAAAGCACTATTTAAAGACAATATAAAATACTTTATAAAGACCCTAAAAAGAATTAGAAACACAAATAATGGTTTCTATGTGGAGTAATATCAATTAATTCATCAGAGAAAACCTAATCTAAACAGGGAGAAGTTTGTTTGATAAGACAAGAAAAAACTACAAGGGAATAAAAACTGGAAGGACATTTGAGTCCTTGTAATAGTAAACTTACATTTACTATTACAAAAGGTTTGGCTGGTAGACTATGAACACAGAAGCCAGTGCAACGAGATTAACAATCTCATTCTAATCCTCTGTTGAGAGAATCTTAGAATAACATATTTAGTTCATTATGTTGAAGTAAAAGGGGAAAGAAAAACAAAGATAAAATTGGCTTGTTTTTTTTCAGAGCAATAAACATGAGTAAGAAGCTGGCAGCTCATCGTGTGAAACAGAACTGAGTTTAATTTTGTATAACATATCTTAGATAAATTCAAAGCAAATTCAGAAATGAAGCAGGGCTGTGGCAACCACCTCCTAGTATTGAAAGGTACACTAACCTTCTAAACTTTTCCTGAAATAGAATGGTAAGTATTTCAACTGGATGTGACAAAGCAGGGAACCTCTTCATTTAATGGAGTTCCAGCTTTCTAGTGAAGAACTATTTGTTAATTTTCTTAAAGAACTAATAATCAAGAAACAATTATACTAATCCTATATCAGAAAAAAATGTGTACACACATAACACTACACACTCCTCAACATATTTTTTTAATTCTCTAAAAATCTGAAGTGATGTGCTTTCATGCTCTATTTTACAGCTGATATTTGTTGAATAAATGAATGGTTCTATATGCCTGCTGATACTCATTCATTGAACAACCTCAGAAACCATTCTGGATATCCAGTGATGCATAAAGCAGAAACAATAGACATCATCCTGGCTCTTGTGGAGTGTACAGGTGCTAGGAAAGACAGGCAATGAGAAAAACAAACAAAACACAACAAAAACAAAAGGAAGGTTTGTGCTTTTGAAGGAAACATAGTTGGTGAAATGATCAAAAACCCCAGTATATGGAGAAGCTGCTATGTAGATAGAATGAGCAGGAAAGGTAATCTTTAAGTAAAAATGTAAAGGATGGAAAATAGTTAACCACACAAAAGGAGAAGGAACTCTCCTTTTCAAGCCAAAGATAGAGAATATAGGAAATTCCTGAGAAAGAAGAGGTTTAGGATTTCTTCTGGAAATAAATAGCTAGGGAGACCAAATATGAGAGGGCAAAATAGTGAAATGAGACAAGGTAAGGAGAGACAGGGAGGAAACACATCACAGGTTTGTAAAGAGGAGTCACTAAATGCCCCTGAGTTCAATCTCCAGTACCAAAAAAAAGGGGGAGGGCATAACATGGACCAATGTCTGCCTTTACATTTTGGCTCTGGCTGCTGAGTAACAGAACAGATTGGAAATAGCAGTAGCAAATGTGATGGAAATGTGACTTAGTGCTGTATAACAAGAAGTAGGCTGAGCTCAGGGTCTGGATTTAAGCTCTTTATTTTGATAACTAAAAGAAAGCATACCTAGATGCACTGAGTGTGAGGAGGGGGTGAATAATAAAGGGGGACGTCAATGCCTATGGCTTTAGCAAATGGGTAGTGGATGAGGCAAAAATGGGTAAGACTGGAAGTGAAATGTTTTCTTATTGTGAATTCCAATTTGCTCCTTGGGTACAATAATCTCTTTTATAGATCAATAATAGAATTTCATGGATATCTGGCTAACCTTAAGCTATTTTACAGCCATTGTTGGTAGGCACTTCGAACACTTAATACTCATAATCCTTACAAATAGCCATAAAGGTGGGTATAATTTCTCCGTTTTACAGAAGGAGAGTCTGAGAGTGGTTTAGTAACTGAATGAGTTTGCCAGCTAGCAAATACTATGTCTATTTTTATAACCTTCACTTCCTAACTCCTGGCCAATGTATATTCAGCATTTCATACTCTTTTTTGCTCTCATTTTATATCCATCCTTTATATTTTAAAAAGCAAATGACCACAGCACATTGCTTACAATTCTGTTTGGTAATCAGTTCATTTTGTCTTCCATTAATTTTAGTTGAATGATAACTTAATATACTTCTGTCTCACTTAATGAATGATAAAACCTCTAAAGGTATAGCTTTCATATTTATATTTGTATCATCTCTAACATCAAACATATGCCTTTTAAATAACATTTTACAAACATTTTTTAAAAAGCACTTATTACAGACACTGCTGTAAATTTTGTGTGTATACATTTATATCTATATCTGTGTATATACACACGTACATACACTCATATAATCCTTACACAGAGTATGAGGTAATCATTATTATTTCCATTCCTATTTTATAGAAGAAGAAATGGAGGCACTAAGATATAAGCTACTTGCAGTTACACAGCTAATAAGTTTCATAGGCAGAATTCAAAATAGGTGAAAATTTACAAACTTGTGATGTTACATAAACTTTTTTAGCTTCAGTTCCTTCATATGTGCATTTGGAATAGTAATAGCACTGATCTGAAAGATGGTTAATAAGATAAAATGAGAAAGTACAAATAAAGGGTTTACATTGTGCCCAAGACATAGTAAATACAAACAACTCTTAGCTCTTTTACTAGCACAGTACCTTATGTTAAAGTGCACAAAAATTCAATTTTTAATGAGCACCTGGCTTCAAGAGTTCTGGTGAAGAGAACATACCAAAGTACAATAGTGTATGGCCATTCTAGTCACCTAGAAGGAATTCAAGGCAGACAGAAACCAAGAACAATAGAGGGAAATGCCAGAGTTGGCAGGAGGGGCCCTTATACAATTACATCTAGGACTGGCACTGATATGTAACCTACTGGACATAAACTTGAGAATGATGAGACTCAAGAATCAAAGTTTACAACTGCATTCTAGGGATAGTTTTGCTTCACCTAAAATGATGGAAGAAGAGAGTAGCCAAATGTTTTTTCCTCTCTTTGAATAAGGGCTCCTCCACTTATACAATCTGAGAACTTAGGAAAGTTTCTCAACTTCTCAGAGACTCAGCTTTTTCATTTATTCAACAGAGATATTTGTTTCATCATGATGAAAAGACATAAACCTTGTCTTCAAATAATTTAATGAGGAAAGTCAGGTGTATAAGCAATTCAAAGATTTAAAAAACAAAGAAATGCAGATGAAGAAATCTATTAAAAATGCCATACTGTGATTATCAAGATGGATACTACTTGTACTTGTTTCATGCCATTGGAGGCTGAACTAACTTGCATCTTAAAGATACTTCATACAAGTGAGAACATGTTTACTAGCCATGGAAGGTGAGAAGCATTTCAGTTAAGTGAGGAGAAAGGTAAAGAAGGCTGTCTGGCCATTGAAAACCAAATTGACAGACATTCCCAAGAAGGACATAGTAAAACCTGCCATAATGGGATAATTGAGGTCTAAAAACCCAATTGAGTAAAACAAAGATAGCAATGTCCTAAGGTTAATAATAAACACTATTTTTCAGTTGGCTCTCCAGTTACTGTGTGACACATATGGTTGGAAGGCAAGGGGGACAATTTAGGTAATGTCCCTATTCAGTTTTCTTTACTGAGACTGGAAGGGAGCAGGAGAGACCACTGCACGTTTGGGAGTGGCCACATTCTTTGGAAGAGGTGGGCAGAAGCAAGATCTGGAGGTTCTAGGGATAGACTTGGTTGATATCTTCTCCTACTAGGAGGCTTCAGGTTCTGCCTTCTCTTGAATCTCTGCAAAGTTAAAGATGCCTTGAATTTAACTGCTGAAATCTCAAAGGATTATGAGCCAGTCACTTCCTACTTCCCTCAATCCCCCAAAAGCTAAGACATTTAGTTCACCCCAGTTTCAGAATGGGGGCTACAGTTACATAAACATTGCATAACAATGTGGTACCTTATCAAGCTCTAATATAACAGTCCTAAAGCAGAAGGCTTGTAGAAGGACACAGAAGCTGTAGAAAGACAGGAAACTGAAAATCCAAACTTTTCCAAGGTGTGTGAGTTTTGGTCTGTAGGCAAAGAAAAGTAACTTAAGTTTCTAGGGAGGGAAATGACTACACTGCATAAGAAGATAAACCTGGTGATGCGCTTAAGGTCATAATGAGGAGGCAAAAATTATAGATCATTTGATAGTAGAATAATCAAAATTTCTAGGTAGAAAGCAATGAAGGTTTAAACTTGAGATGGTGGCAATGAGATAATAATAATGTCATCTTATAATTTTATAATGCTTTGAAAGATGTTCAGCATTCCTTATGTATAATTTTACCACAGAACCTCACACCAACATTCCCACCCTCCTTTTCTTCTCTTTTCTCTTCTCTTCTATTTCTTACCCCTTTCTGCCTTTATCTCTCCCTCCCTCCCTTAATCCATCCATCCCTTCTTTCCTTCCTTCCTTCCATCCATCCATCTCCTGAATCTGAACTCTCTCTCTGTTTAGGAAACATTATCCATTGTGCAAGTCTAGGTAGATCAGATGCCCTTCCCACTATGAAAGCCAAAAGAAGAAAATCAGTTTCTCTACTTCCACTTAGCAAATACATAGCCTTAAAACATAAATTAAGGAAATTACAAATTCTGCTCAGTACTTTTGAATGTCTAGTGGATGACTATGAGACAAATGAGATAGTTGGAATTCATTTTCAGTATGTGTGCCCCCAAACAGCATCCTCTAGTGGCTCCCAGTGGCAGCATCAACAGCACTCTGATTGCCCCATCCTGAGGAGATTGTTAGAGCTTCAAAGCCTGCAGAGATGCTTTGGTCTCTGAACATTTTCCAGACTATTTCTCAAGCTTTATGTGTATTCTTTGAGCCACCTACACCTTTGCAGGAAATCTCTTTAAGCTTAAGACAGCCAGGGTTTCCCTATTATTTGCAACTAAAAGCTTTGACTACACATATACATATACATACAAACAAATAATAGGAAAGAGATTCACAGAGGCTGAGAGTTCCCTGTAATCACAAAGGCAGTTGAAGGCCTCTGTACAGGGCCATTCTCACTTTGGTATCAGTTGTTTGTGATTGGATCCATATAATTATGCATAGAAATGTGGAAAGAGTAACTGCTAAAGGAGAGGTATGATCCCTAGAAAAAATGTGTAGAAAGAGAAACTGAATAAAATCAAAAGCATCATTAATATTGCCAAGCCCCAGGCCCAACTCCACTTGCAAAGGACTTGCAAACAGTAATATGTTATCTTTCACTGATTAACTCACAGTGAAATCTTGCAAACTGAATCTAGATCATGCCATACCTTGGATGATTACTTTCAGTTTGTTGTAATAAACTGATACCTCCTTACAAGCCATGGCAGCTACTTCCTTTTGAAAGATATTACATCTATCTTACATCTCTCAAAGAACAGAATGGCTTTTATAGACTGGAGGTTTGTGAGCCTCCCCACACCCCCAACGTATATGTTGAAGCCCTACATCCCAATATAGTGTATTTTGAGATGAATTATTTCAGGAAGTAATTAAGTTTAAATGAGGTCATAAGAGTGGAGCTCTGATCCATCCTTACGGTGTCCTTATAAAAGAGACACCAGAGAATGCTCTCTTTCCCTCCATCTCTTCCTCTTTGTGTTCACCCACCAAAGAAATGCTATACAAAGACACAGGGAGAAGGCAGTAATCTGCAAATCAGGAAGAGTCCTCATCAAAATCAAATCAGCCAAAATGTTGATCTTGGACTTCTAGCCTCCAGATAAGTATGAAAATAAGTTCGCTGTTGGTATTTGGTTATGGTAGCCCACTGACCATTAAAAACAAAACATCCAGTATTCAATAGTTTCACCTTCATAGATCTTTCCTAGTTTATCAACAAATTGTATATATTTATTTGTCTAAATATTTTTCCTGCTGTAAACTTGGCAATAAATTAAATTTCTAGGCATTTTACAAATTGGCCAACCAATTGATACTACAATGTAATGGCATATATATTATGTGTGTAACTTCTGTATTTGCAAGAATAACTAATAAGTATGAATTCCAAATTTATTAAAGTGCCTGCTGATTCTTCTGGGGTTTATTTCAACATGACTTGTGGATTTGGTAAGGCCATGACTTACAGAGAATGTTTCTATATTAAAATTCCCATGGCTTAAGATGATAATATTCATAATTACTTAATACTACTAATCATAGGTTACAAACTAAAAAGGCTCCAATTCATGTATCACACAGAAAAAGTAGCAGATGAAGAGACTTGCTATAAGAATTCAGGTATTTAGGACTGGAGTTGTAGCTCAGTGGTAGAGTGCTCGCTTAGCACTTATGAGGCACTGGGTTCAATCCTTAGCACCAAATATAAATACATATGATAAAGGTATTGTGTCTATCTACAACTAAAAATACTTTTCAAAAAAAGAATTCAGCATTCATTTGAAACTTAGCTTTCTTTCTAGACTTGCTTAGCATCAGTGGCTGGAAATGGGGACTGGTAAATTGAGAGATTCTTTGAGAAGGCTGTTACTATTTCAGCTCTGCTTAATAGCTAAAGTACAGCAGTGCAGAACCAGAACTAATAGAAAACAATCTGAAAATCTGGATAGAAACCCAGATTTTTATAATGAAATCTTTTGACCATGTAAGTGCTGATCATTAAAATACCCCAAAAGCCAAATAAATCTCCACTAGAGCCAATTGTGCCCGTAGGCCAATAATTTGTGGCTTAGATATAGGCTTGCTGACTTGTAGCCTTCCTGAATCAAAAGATAATTCTCAACAACTCAACATTCTGAAGACCTATAACAGTAATGAGTTCTCAATAACCACATAACTACATAAATAAATTTTTATAGTAGTTACAAATTATTGTCTGTCAGTATCTTTCATGTTATTAAGTTCACAATCACACTTAAAATGGGGCAGATAAGAAATGTACTACATCATAATTTAATTTTCTATGTTTGGGGTAGATGTATAGGCTATTTCTATGTGATTTTGTGTTCTGATGTTCACAAGAAGCAGACTAGGAAAATGTTTTAAAAAATTAGCACCCTACTCATGGGCGATAGTGCACATCTGTAATCCCAGCATTTTGGGAGGCTGAGCCAGGAAAATCGCAAGTTCAAAGCCAGCCTCAGTAAAGGTGAGTTGCTAAGCAACTCAGTGAGATCCTGTCTCTAAATAAAAACACAAAATAGGGCTGGGGATGTGGCTCAGTGGTAGAGTACTCCTGAGTTCAATCTCTGGCATCAAAAAAAAAAAAAAAGCACACTAACTTTCATGCCAAAACTAAATGAAAAAACCAACTTAATAATTAAAGTGAAAAATTTGAGGATAAATATAAATTATGTCCCCCTCTCTTTAAACCAGACTGTACCTCTAACACTCCCTAATGTATCCAACTTATCCCAGAATTACTGGTTTTCCTTAATAATTAGCAAAGAAATGAGAACTGCAAATAATTTTTAAATAGACTTTGGGCAATCAGCAGTGCTATCTTATAATGATAGTATATAAGTTGTCTACTGGTGTCATAAAAAATTCTAAATTCAGTAGACTGAAACAACATACATTTGTCTTACAGTTCTAGAGGTCAGGTCTATCAGGCCTATGGTGTCCATAGGGCCGCTTTCCCTCCTGTAGGTGCCAGGAATGATTCTGCTTCCTTGCCTTTCCCAGGTCCTAGAGACTGTCCACATTTCTGCTTTTGGCCCTTTGTCATCTTCAAAGTCAGTAATGCTGCCTTCCTCTGATGGCTCTTCCATAGTCATATCTCCTTCTGACAACAGCCAGAAATGTTCTTCCCTTTTAAGGACTCATGTGATTATACAGGGCCCACCTGGATAACCCCACATAATCCTTATTTCAAAGCCCTTAATCGCAATCAGATCTGAAGACTCCCTTTTGCTCCGTAGGGTCACAGATTCATAGGTTCCGAACAAGGGATTAGTATTTGAACATTTTTTTGGAGGGATGTATTCTGCCTACCACAAATAGTAACAACAACAAAAAAAACTATTACTTAATGAATGCTTATTATATCCCAGCTATTTTGCTAATTACTTGGCATGCTTCATCTTGTTTAATTCTATAACAACATGTAACATATAGGATACTCCATTCTAAAAATGAGTAATCTGAGGCTAAGGGGTTAGCTAAACTGCTCAAGATCACATCTAGTACATAGTGGAAAAAAGACTCAAATCTAAGAAGCCTGAGTGTGCTATCACCCATGAGCCAAAATGTCATAAAATTCTCATGGAGAAAATGGGCCAGGAAGGAGGTTATAATTTGATTGGATGAATTAAGGAGAGGCTCTATGGACCTTTTAGCCATCCCCTGCCCTGTTTTTTAACTGTCATTGTATTCTACCACATTTAATGGACATGTATATGCAGATTTATTTCTTTAAATGCCTCTGGTAGTAATTTAATGATTATGACTTTGTTCTAGAAAAATTCTAAAATCAGTTCTCATTAGGCCACACTGAAAATTTGTTTACACCGAGCTCCAAGAATAACAACAAAGTGTTCTGTCTTCTTTGAAATGGAATACTCTATCACCTTGATTCTAGGCCTGTATTGATTGTTAGAAGTCTCATCAAGTTCATAAACAACTTTCAACAACAAAGAACAAAAAACAAGAGACAAAAAAAAAAATAAAGTATTAACACTTCCACATGCACATCTTAATTTTAGAATGTGCAGAGTGTAATGTTTTAGAAACCATAAAATATGCCTCAGAATTTTCTACAAGAATTTCTAGCTTTATCTCTTACAATTCTATTCACAATAAACTTGTTATTATATAACCCATCCTTTTGTACCTACTCCTCCTATTTCTTAAAATGTTTTCTTTCACTTCTCTCATTTCTCCCTCTCCTGAAATATCTGTTTATCCTTAAAAACCTTGATTTCAATGTCACTTTGTTGGTAATGTCTACCCAGGATTCAGCCAATTCACTTACCACCTCCTCTGGGCTCTCCACAACTCTGTGCATGTGTCTTTGTTACAGATTAAACCCCATTGTACTGTAATCATTTACATTATCTTTGTCTATTAAGTAGGATAATAACCCTATGTACCCAAATCCAAGCTCTGGTATAAAGAAAAGTGAAAGAAGTTCCTTATGAATTTTCTATTGTCACTCCCACACAGTGCTTATATAATATATTTTTACTACTCTCCCTTGTCTTACAACTTGGTGCTATTTATCTAGTTGAATTGAGTTAGTTATCTTCATATAATAAATAGTCAATGTTTGTAGAAATCTGCCTCTAAGATGGTCCTTATTGATCTCTACCTCCTGATATTCATGACTTTGTGTAATCCCCTATTCTTTAATGTTGGCTAGCCTTTGTGTAATCCCCTTCCCTTTAATATTGATTAGGTTTGCTTCTAATCAACAGACACAGCAAAGGTAATGGGATGTGAGTTCTGTGGTTACATTACAAAAGATGGCGATTTCCACCCTGCTAGCATGCTGTCTCTCTTCATCCCTTTGATGAAGCAACCTGCCATATTAGAAAGGCCCCGTGGCCAGGTGATAAAAGCAATCTACTGTCAACTGCCAGTAAGCAGCTACATCAGCCAACAGTCACACAGGTGAATTTGGAAATAAATCCTTCCCTAGTCCTCGCCAATACCATGATTACAGCCTCATGAAGAACCTTGAAACTGAACACCCCAGCTACGCCATGCTCAGATTCTCAACCCTTGGACACTCTGAAAACTAATAAATGTTTGTCATTTTAAGTTGCTCTGCCAGGTGTATTTGTTATGCAGCAGTAGATAACTACTATAATGGTATTTCCTTTGATAAAATAACTTTACTTAAGCAATGGGAAACCTCTTAAGTAGCATCATAAGTTATATGAAGAAAGTATCAATCACTAAAGTAAGTGGCAACAGTCAGCAAAAGCATTATCCAAGCTGTCAGTGAGGCTCTGCCTCTTGCCAGTAGAAGCACACAGGAGAGACAAGGCTCCTGACTTAGGAGAAAAACTCAGCCTCAGCTTCCAAAACCATGATCTGTCATGAATGTGCCACTGCAGAGGCACCTGGACTGAAGAGGAAAGGAGAGCAGCAAGACAGGCAAGGTCACCAGGAGGTTACACATCTCTGCTAGATTAGATCAGCAGCAGAACAAGGAAATGTGCCCTATTTCATGGAGCACAGAACAGTGAGAAGGCAGAAGGTAGGTCAAACTTTCATCCAGCTGATATGTCAAAGCCAACAATCAAGAAAGGAAATGAAAGGCATCTGTTGAGCTTCGACTTCAGCACTCCTGTCCTCCACAGGTGTCTGTTGCTAAGACACGGCTATTATTATACTCCTGGCATGTATAATCTTTTTATTCCCCTATGTGAGATTTCAGTTCTATGCTTTTCATATAAAAAAATCTCAAAATAAAATTCAAATAATACATCCATTTGGAACAAAGGTGAATTAGGGTTTACTGACTAACCAAGTCAAGTAGGTGAGGCTTGCTAATGAGGCAGCTTCCATGCTCTCTGTGTGCAGGTGAGCTTGCACAGAGTTGGGCCATTGCAACCACATAGCGCTTGGTGCTCTGAAGATCAAATCATGAGCAGAGGGGCTGGAGGTCAAACCTGGATACAACAGCTGCACTGCCATGCTGCATAAAGGCTCTGACAAGCCTGGAAACTGCTACATTGGAGCTGCTGTGCTTCCCCCACTCACTGACAGATTCAGAGAGCACAGACTCCTTTCCAAGCTTTTCATCTTTCAAAAGGCAATTCGCCTCCCTAAGCCTTTGAGCCTGTTCCTTTTTGAGCTCACTGTTAATTGTATGCATGCACATATGTGTTTCAGAAAGGAGATAAGCACATTGCCTTGGCCTTCTCACTAGCTGTGCAGACACATCTCACTTCTGTTCTCTGCAAGTTTTCTAAACGTGGCCTGAAGTTCCCTAAACATTAACTCTTCCTGGTAACTACACTCTTCTGGAAATGCATCCTGTATTATGTTTGCTTAGAAATAGCTTTTCATCCTTAATTCCTTGAGTCCTGAGGCTTGGTATTTAATTTACTTTTGTGATCATGTTTGTATTTTCAAATTACTCAATAATACTTCACAGTATAATACATAATGAAACACAGGAGATGACTGAAGTATCTTTTAGCTTTAAGGGATATACTTTGAATTATGAAAACTAAAGTCTGATATTCATGTTCTATAAAAAGGCTGAGATAGGGCTGGGGTTGTGGCTCAGTGGTAGCATTTGCTTCACATGTGTGAGGCACTGGGTTCAGTTCTCAGCACCACATATAAATAAGTGAATAAAATACAGTCCATCAACAACTAAAAAAATTTTTTTAAAAAAGCTGAGATATACCATCATTTTATTACAGTTTACAATGCTGATTCCAGGAAAAAAATGTAAAGTAGTTGTTCACAAAAATACGTCTTTTCTAATATTCAAGGCAACTAGTGGACAAATGGTAGGATTGTCTGATTGTTGATTGGGATTCCTTAGGAAAAAAAATCTACATAAAAGAATCTGGGCTCATAAAAGCTGCCCTATTTGAGAACTGACTAGAGGTCCTGATTCTTGAGAGGTCCTGTTCTCTACTGTGGCAGATTAGTATCCTCAGTAGCTCCCTGGATGCATCACAATATCTGCAGTAGGTCCCTGAATGCATGCATCTAGCCTGGCATTTCACAGTCCTAAACTCATCCTTAAGAACAATGGAAAACTCTCTGTCTTGGTAACAAACCCTGCGGAGGAATGCATTTTTCTCACTTCCACAGAAGTGCTATTCTGTCACACCAACATTTCCCTTTCTTTTATTAAGCTCTCTCCACAGGTACACAGTAAGTACAGTTGAATAAACAACAGGTGAAACCATTGCTCCAACAAAGCTATCTATTTTATGAAATTTAATGACTCAATTTAAAAGTAACCAGAGAAAGTGCCCAGCTGGAAGGATCTCAGAAAAATAAGGCATTTTTTTAAGAGGATAGCTTGTCTAATCATAATAGTACCAATAATAATAAAGGCAGCTAACGTTTATTAAACATTTCTTCTGGGCTAGGAATTTTATAAGAGATAGAGTGTCCTATTTTTTACAACTAAAATAACCTTGTTTATTTTTGACATATTTTGAAAGCTGATATCCTATTATTTTCACTTCCTGCTCTTTATCATTGTTCTCTCCATCTGTGTTTCTTCTTGTGGCTCTCTGTCCTCTGTGACCTTGCCTCCAGTATTCTCACTTCCTTTACCATTTGTATATCTGTAATTTTCAGGGTACAACACAATGAATTACCTATCTTGTTCTGTACTTGTGACTTACATCCATCAAGAGTTATTTTTAAATAACTAATAATAAAGTTATTGTTCATTCACTAAAAAATGCTAACATAAATATAAATCATTTGTAGAAGAAGGCAGAATAAAAATGTTATTTCTGCCTTTCCAAAGTATTATTTCTTCAAACATTTTAAGCATTTAAACAATTCACTGCCTTTTCAAAATAGTATTTCTTTAAACACTGTAAGCATTCAAGTTCTCTAGCATTTGATAGAGGACTTTAAAAAAAACACACCACAGCTATTAGAGGAAGGTAAATGCATGGCTTACAACTAGCTTAAAATCTTTCCTTCAGTTTCTCAAAACTAAATCATTTCTGTAACTTTTTGTATCTGAGAATAACATCCAAGACTCTTACAGATGCTAGAATGTCAAGAGTAATAAAGTGAAACAAACTTTATATCATCATAAAATTCATCATTTTTCTCTATACTCAGCAATTTAAACAAGTCTAACAAACAGGATGCTAATGACAACTTTTTAAAAATATCAGTTGTACTGACCACGTTCAAGAAAATGAAGTGACCACAATAAGATCATAAAATGTAAGCACTAGGAGTATTCAATGCTATAAAATGTTAAGTACTTTCAAAAATAAACCTCCCTGGGGAACACCAGAGGAGGTTCTTCTTTTAACAATCAAAAAAAAAAAAATCAAGTATCTAGTAGAATTCCTTGTGCTTACACACTTTATGGACTTCCTATGATACGTGACATGGACCAAAGCAAGCATCAGGAGGCACTGGCATAACAGAAGTACCAAGAGTCAGCAAAGCATACTGAAGAAGCATCTGGAAAGTGTAATTTGAGGGATCCTAAGAAATCATCTGTGCCTCTGCTGAGTCCTGCGATTTTACCACTGGAGAAGCACTCTCCTGGATTAAGCTAAAATGGGGTTTCTGATAGGAGAAAGAGGAGGGGAGAATTTACTGGGGAGTTGGGCTTACTGAGAAGGGCCAAAGGTCAATAAAAGAATATTGGGTACCATAAAGAGTGAGAGAAGATATTACTCACTATACAGGTCCTAAAGATAATTTGCAGGAGACCAGAGATATTTGAAAATAATGTGTACATTGTACAGTTTTTATTGGGTAACTCTAAAGCAGGATTTCTCACTCTGGTACTGTTGACATTGGGTCATATAATTCTTTGTTGTGGGGGCTCTCCTGTGCCAGATGTTCTATGCAAAATCATTAAGGACTCATTTGAAAAGCAATCCGAGGAAACTTCCCATTTGGAAGGGTCCCAGGGAAATAAGTCACTTCCTACAAAAGATAGCTATGCTAAGAAAAATATTATAGGATGGTTAGCAGTATCCCTGACCTTTGCCTACCAGATGCCAGTAGTAACACCCCCCCCACACAACACACACACAATAACAATGAGTGATGACTAAAAATATCTCCAGACATTGTCACAGAAATGCTGGCAAGTGAGAAGGCAAATCCTCCTGTTTGACCATCACTGCCCTAAAAGTCTAGTTTACTTCCAGAACTAGGTAAAATTATTTCTCTTCTTTTTTTTCCCAGGCATCCTTCCCATTCTCTTGTCCTTACTCTAAAGAACTGCACAACAGCAGAAAGATAACAAGCAAGTCAACACAAAGGAAGAATCAGAACTTCTTTTTTTTTGTAATAATCAGAACACAGAGATGTATAAGGAAGATCTGAAGTGAATTCCTTTGCTCAGATGTTTATTCTTTTGAAATTCCAACAGTTTGGATTCCATCTTTGTTTCCTGAGATGTTTTATTCAGTGTCCATTACATATGACCAGTTCCAAGAAGAGATGCCCAATAGGACTCAAGAAGATTTAATCAATGTGACTAATGCTTATGTAAGAGAACCAAGAAAGCCATTATTAGATAAAGTAATCAAGAAACTTTCTTATACATAAAACTTAAGTTATTATTGCAAAGATCCTAAAAAATGGGCTGAAAATACCTTGGCTTATGTAAACCAAACCTTTCCCCCCTCTACCCTTTCCTTTGTCTTTTCTCTCCTTCTCTTTCTCCCACTTCCTTCCCTTTTCCCTTTCTCTTCCCTCATTCCTTTCTCTCTCTTTCCTTTTAGCTACACTCAGCCTTCTCAAAAACAGGAAAGGATGTGGAAAGGAGAGAATCCATGAAATGTTAATTAGAAAAAATAATAGTACCCTTATTATTATGTTAGTGGGTTTATAAAAGTCTAAATTTCCACACACTTTGTGCCATGGCATAACTCAGCTAATGCTGCAACTTTTTAATAGTCATAGGCCCAGAAAATGCTGTATATTTCTTCTGATTTAGGATTATTTTTATGAGATCTGCAGGGGAAAAATTGTACTTGGAGTTGCAATAATCTATAAGAAAGGCAGCTTAATTACTGAACATTATAAATTGAATAACATATTTCTACATATAATATGAGTCTTTTCCCTTTATTTATTTTTGTATGAATGCCAATTAGACAAATGGTTAGAACTCTAAAAGCTAAGACTAATGAGGCTTATCTGTAGGCCCACTTCACATCTCACTAACTGTACAAATATGGGGAAGGGAATAAAACTCTCTGAGGCTCAGTTTCCTTATGAAAGTTAGGGATTACACTGGATCATCTTTAAGAATTCTTCTATCCATCAAATCTTATGACCATAGGGAAAATCTAACACAAATGATCTGAAATAGAGAAAAAGGTGCAATTTTACCAACTATGGAAGGTAGTTACTCTGCAGCATACAAAATTTATACATCAGAGCTATAAGGTTATAAAAGCAAAAAAAAAAAAAAAAAACCAAGGCTTTTTTATTGATCAAAGATCCTAACTATAAATTATTGTGTTGGTCTTGTACATTTCTTTAAATTAGAATGTCTACAATTAATTTTCAGTTTGGATAAGCAACTTTGAGAGTCTTCAGGGTATAGTGTTGAGAATGTCAGTTGTGTTATGGTGGAGGGCTCTTTGACAGGAAAGTGGGGCAGGAATACAGAAAGGAAATGCATCTAGAAATCCAAGCCACAATAAAATAAAAGAAAGGAAAAATTCAGAATTCGACTACAAACAACAGAGAATGCTTATGCAGTGGTGTCTGACATTTATTTTCGACTGTCTTCTGCTGCAAGTATGTATTTATGGATGTTGTTACTAAAATTTAGAAAAAAATAAATATCAATTTTCATCAGAGAAATTAAGTTTAACTTGGGTCTTACAGAATCCCTTAAAAGGAAGAGCCTACGCACCTTCAGGCACAAGGCATACCCCCATCTGAGGAATCACATTTTTGAGTCTTTGGTACAGACAGGCTCTAACAATGTGTGGGAGGATGGAAGTTGGGGACTGACCCAAGATAAAGAAAAATTTTGACAATGCTCACCTGACTTTGGAATTAAATAAAACACACATATATTCCCTAGGAAATCCAACTTTGGTGTATAAATGAAATTTGCTGTAGAAATGAAATTTAAGAGCAAGGAAACTCTCCTCTTTAAGGGAAAGCATAGAAATAATGGTGCTAGTTGGAAATGCTAGTGCCTCATTAAGGAAAAACATTCCCCATCATCGGCCAGATTTTGAAAGTCTTGGCTCTGGTTCCTTAGGCACAAAAACTACAGCCTGGGTATCTTTTTAAAAAATTATTTCAGCCTTCCTCTGCATTCCTACCAAAGGATACTTCATTTATATTATTAGATACCTTGGAGTCCTAGAGGGAAATTCACCCTAAGTGGTCAAAAAAATCAAATTATAGGATTTTATTTGGAAGGGGAATGTGATGAGAGAGGCAAAACCTAAAGTTCAAGATTCTCTGTCATGTACTAAAGCTAAACTGTTGAATTTACTATAATTGAATTTACATCCAAAAGACAGACTCAGAATAGAAATGAACCTCTTAAAAATATTCTGCCCTGGAGAAACACTCTCCATTCAACACAAGGCCAAATTATGTGATACATCTTCTTACTTAAAATCATGAACAATCTTTTAAGAATACAAGAAAAGCAAAAAGAATTACTAGGAAGTATAAATATGTACAAGGCTTTTTAAGTCTGTAATGACAAAAAACAGCAGACTTCTTAGAAATGCAGACTCTTATTTTTAACAAGCACATCTTGAAATATCACTTTCTAAGATATATAGCAGTTTTATCTTAGTTTCTTGTTAACCATTAAATTGAAACTCAGGCTTATCATTATTAGCAATATTGCAGAAAACTGTGCATTATATCCTCCATGTATTTATTCAGACATTTTTAAAAAATTTTACTTTTATGTTGAAAACAATCTCTCTAGTCCTCTTTCAAGACAGTATGCCACTAATTATGATTAAATTTTGTCCAAAGAATAAGTGCAAAATTGTTATAATAATTTGAAAATATTTAGGATGAATGGGCCCAAAAGTAGGAATTTATAAACTGATTTGCATCACTTTATTAAATATTTTTCCTACCTATAAGATATGTTTGCATTTGCCTCATAGATCGGTAAGTTATTTCTCATTATTTTTTTATTTCTATCATTTTGTTTTTATATAAAGAATATATTTGAATTTGAAGGAATATCCTTCCTCCTGCTCTGATAAGGAAAACATTAATTAGTACACATTATAGATATTATAGTGACGAGAGACATAGAAATGGGTAACTAATACAAACACAAAAAGTGACACATTAAAAAGTCATACTTTTACTAGGGAGTAGTTTAGAGTCTGTTTCTCTGGGAACCTCTAGGAATTATTTATAACATCCATCTAATAAAGATTACAAAATTGGAAATAGAATAAAAAACAGCAAGAATAACATTTAAGATTCTCTCCAGTTTTATGATCCTAGTATTTTAAATGTTATTTTTATGATTCTTCTTCCAAAGTAGAAAATCCAAAGGAATGTCCTATTTCATACTCACGTTTCCTCAAATTCCACAGTCATCAAGCTAGTTTTACGACATTATTTGTTTTCATATTCTACACATAAGAACTCACGGAATATGAAGAGAATAGATGTTTTCCCAGGACAAGTTTTACACATTATTAACACTCAGGATATCCCTGAGCACTCCAGATGGCACTAAATAGAGTGGTATTTCATGAAACAAAAATAAGGAAAACTTCAAAGCAGCGCTCAACTGCACTTCTCCAAAGTGTAAAGAAGCTCAATTGTCTTTCATATTCCCATTTCCAAGCATTTTTTTATTAAAAATATTACAATCCTCTACTCAGAAATCTAAGGTCTAGAGATGAAATTCAGTGGGAGAACACTTGCCTAGCATGTACAAAGTTCTGGGTTAAAGCCCTAGAATTGCAAGAAAACAAATACAACCCAAAAAACTACTGTCATACAAAGTTAAGTATCACTGAAGTGTTTCTCAGATTGGCCTTAGTAATTCACACAAAATTTGAACATAAATGCTACTTAGGTATAAATTTAGTACAACATTGATTTGGTTCTTTAGTTTGTCTGTCTAATAAGAAATATAAAACTTATCTAGAGCAAGCAGGTATTCCTATTGTTCAAACAGATTTAGAATTAACTATTAAATCAAGAAGATATGATTTTACCTTGTATTTATGGCATACTTACCAGAAACTTAGAGTTAAAAAAATCTTTAAAAAATAAACTGAAGGCACAGAAATACTTTATTTCCTAGATAGTCACCATTTACCTGTACAGGAATAGTCATCAATTCTGATATATCCAGTTTTGCAGATGCACATGAAAGAACCTGGGGTGTTGACACACAAGGTATTCTCACGACAGTAGTGGCGCCCTTCAGCACACTCATCAATGTCTGTGAAGAAAAAGTAGTGCAGAGTCAATAGTGGCTAATATTCGAGGGTTTCTCTAAGATTTTCTTGGGTGAGGAGAGAGAAATAGTTTTGAATTGGATGGCATTTTTAAAAAGCATTCAAAATATCTTCTTTAATAAAAATATTATATGTTCAAATGACAGAAACCATATGAGTTCTTTCTGACAGCTCCTGCAGCAGTTTAAATAGGTCTGTCTATTTCAACTTGCATCATTCTAAATATCTTTTTGAAATTTTCAGTGCAATTATTGACTTGTGATTGATAAAAAGAACCAGAAAGTATAGATTGGGGTGCCTTGGAATTTTCAATCATTGAGCCTACCATACATTATTTTTGATTCACTGGTTATTCTGTATACTTAGGGACACCATGAATGAGGCAAAAAAAGCATTCATGCTGTACACTAGAACATGAATGAATTCACTTAAAGATATGAAGCCAATAACATGTAGTTTATTCAGAGATAAAAATAGAGATTTACAGCTACATTACTGAGTATCTAAACAGAGATGAAATTATAATATACAGATGTGATAAAGGTGAGAAATTATAAAATAGTACAAATAGCATATTGAGGACCTTGATAGTAATTCACACACCAAGCTTTGAGTATGAAAACTTATAGATTCTAAGCTATAATAGGCATCAGTACTAATTGAAGAATGTGAGTTTTGACAATAAACTGTCCCAATTTAGAGTACTTCTCTACATGGAACATAGAGCAGTTTGCAAATATTTTTTCTTTATATAATACTCTTCATTAAGGGTTCAAATGCACTGACCACACAATGTATTCCCCTCTAGAAGGCTACTTTCTCAAATCCTTGTGATGAATCCACAAAGTAGAATTAACCTCATTTGTATGTCAAAAATTGAACAACTATGGAGAAATCCACCCCTACAGGGGCTATATTTTTCATATAATCACCACTATATTCCCAGTCTTGAGAGCACTAAAAGAAGTAATTGAAACAATGACAGGAACCTATATTTTTAGACTACAGGGCTCTTTACAGTCATCTGAACTAACTATTTTATAAATAGAAAAACAGAAGCCTAGAGAAACTCAAATTTTCCATTCAATCCCACAGTCAACATAATAAATTCTAAACTTCATCTTCTCATATAGAGCTCTTTCCCAGATTAGCCTCTGCTTTTCTAGCTTTATATCTTACGTCCTTCCTCTCTTCTTTCTTGGTGTTCTGGCCACACTGTGCTCCTCCTCATTCTCTGGCCGTGCTGTTCCATACCTTTCATACACACTTTTGCATATGCTGTCCTCTGTGCTCTTCCCTCCCTGACACCACTCCAGGAGATCTTGTCCACCCCTGAATTCACCTTTTTACCTATTACAACAAGACTTTGTGTTTATATTATAGATTCTTTGATTATATTTTATCAGTTTTTAAGGCCTCTTTCTCCCCAGTAAACCATATATTCTTCAAGGGTAGAAATTATCCAATAGTATTTTTTTTAACTTTGGCTATCAAGTTCATTATCTGTAATGCTTTTTAAAAACATTAGCTCTTTTTTTCTGCATTTTTTACTGGTGCTTTTTAGTTTGACATATTCATGGGATTGCTGTTACATATTCATACATGCACACAATTTAACAATATAATTTGGCCAGTATCACTCCCCCACATTTCCCTGCTCCCTCCCTACATCCCACTCCTTTGTCCGTTTTCTCTACTAATCTCCTTTGATTTTTAGGAGATTCAGCCTCACCTTTCTTTTCTTGTTTCCAGTCTATCTTGTACATATGAGAGAAAACATAAGACCCTTGACCATCTGAGTTTGACTTAATTTGATTAATATGATGATCTCTAGTTCCATCCATTTTCCTGCAAATGCCATAATTTCACTTTTCTTTATGGCTGAATAAAGCTGTATTGTGTAAATGTACCATGTTCTCTTTATCCATTCATCAACTGATAGACATCTAGGCTGGTTCCACAATGTGGCTACTGTGAATTGTGCTACTATAAACATGCATATGCATATCACTGTAGTAAGAGTATTAATAAAGTCTTAATTCTTCAGGGTAAATATTGATAAGTGGTATAGCTGGGTCATATGGTGGTTCTATTCCTAATCTTTTGAGGAGCCTCCATACTGATTTACATAGCATATGTACTAATTTATAGTCCGATCTTCCTTTTTCTCCATATCCTCTCCAGCATTTATTACTGTTTGTATTTTGATAATAGAAATTCTGACTGATATAAGATGAAATCTCAGTTGTAGTTTTGATTTCGTATTTCCCTAATTTGTTGTCCACTTGTATTTCTTTTTTTAAAGAAGTGCCTGTTTAATTCATTTGCTCATTTATTAACTGGGTTATTTGATTTTTTTGGTGTGAAGTTTTTTGAGCTCTTTATATAATCTGGATATTGGTCATGTGTCAGAAGATGCTTTTTAAAAATATTGGTCCTTAACTAGAAAAAATAATTCTAAAATATATATGGAACCACAAAACTCCCTGGATAGCTAAAGTCATCTTGAGCAAAAAGAACAACACAGGAGGCATTATATAATCTGATGTCAAAACATAGGACAAAGCTATAGTAATCAAATAGCATGGTATTTGTATAAAAAACAGACACACAGATCAATGAAACAGAATAGAAATCCTTGAAGTCAACCCCACACATCTATAACCACTTAATTGTCAACAGTGCTGCTAACATACTTTGGGAAAAAGACAGTTTTTTTTTAATAAATTGTGCCCAAAAAACTGGGTATTTTTTCTCATACGGAAGAATAAAACAAGACCATATCTCTCATCAGTTATAAGAATAAGCTTAAAATGGATTAAATACTTAAAGGTAAGACCTGAAACTCAAAACTGCCAGAAGAAAAAAGGGGGAAATGCTTTAAAACATTGGAATCAGCAACAATTTTTTTTCTATGAAGATCCCAATAGCTTAGGAAACCAAAGTAAAGATAGAAAAGTGGGATTATATCAAACAAAAAACTGTACAGCAAAGAAAATAATCAAGATAGTGCAGAAACAACCTACAGAGAGGGAAAGTATTTGCAGACTATTCGACCAACCAGGAGTTCACATCCAAAACATATAAAGAACTACAAAAGCTCAATAGCAAAAACCAAATACACAAATAAAAAAAACCCAAATAACCCAATTTCAAAATATGTAATATATCTAAACAATTCCTGAAGGAGGACAGATAAATGGCCAATAGTTAAACAAACAAAAAAGAAAAGTTCAGCATTACCCTAAGATATTACCTCATCTCAATAAGAATGGCTATTATCAACAAGACTAAAGATAACAAGTGCTAGAAGGATTTGAAGAAAAGGGACCCGCATACTGAGTTGTTTTGTTGGTGGAAATGTAATCAGTAAAGCCATTATAGAAAATGATATGGAGGATTCTCAAAAAATTAAAAACAGAACCAACATATGATCCAGCCATCCCATTCCTGGATATATAGCCAAAGAGAATCAGTAATATTGAAGAGATATCCTCACTCTCATGTTAACTGAAGCATTATTTAGAGTGCCCAAGAAAAAGAAATCAACTTAATGTCCATCAGCTCATAAATAGATAAAGAAAATATGGTATTTATAAAAAATTGCAAACAATTCTGCCATATAAAGAATGAAACCCTATTATGTGCAAAGTGAATGGAACTGGAGATCATTATATTAAGTGAAATAAGCCACGCGCATGAGGACAAGTACTGTATGATCTCATTCACATGTGGAATCTTAAAAAGCTGATGTCAAAGAAGTTGAGAGTAAAATGGTTATCAGAAGCTGGGAACAGTTGGGGCAGAGAAGTGGGGAAAAGTTCATCAATGGGTACTGTGTTGGTTCACTTGTGGTGCTATGATAAAATACCTGAGAAAACCAATTTGAAGGAGGAAAAATTTATTTTGGCTCATAGTTTCAGAGGTTTCAGTCCATAATTGACTGGCCATGTCACTATGCGTCTGTGGTGAGACAGAACATCAGAATATCAATGCAAGGAACATGTGGCAGAACATGTCATGGCAGCTGGAAAACAGAAAGAGCAAGCTAGGAATGGGTATAAAATATACCTTCAAAGGCATCCCCCAGCAACCTACCTCTTCCAACTAGGCTCTACTTCCTCCAGTTTCCACCACCTCCCAATAGAACCACTGACTGGAGACTAAGCCTTTAATGCATAAGCCTTAGGGGACATTTCAGATCCAAATTGAAATAAGCACTAAGTTATAGTTAGATAGGAGCAGGAAGTTCTGGTGTGCTATTGCACAGTAGATTTACTTCGGATTACAATAATGTTCAGTACATTTCAAAAAGCTATAAGAAGCCAGGTGCAGTAGCACACACCTGTAATCCCAGCAGCTCAGGAAGCTGAATCACAAATTCGGAGCCAGCCTCAGCAATTTAGCGAGAGCCTAAAGCAACTCAGGGAGACCCTGTCTCTAAATAAAATATTAAAAGAAGGCTGGGGATGTGACTCACTGGTTAAGCACCACTGGGTTTAATCCCTAGTATGTATCAAAACATTATTTGTTACCCACTGATATGTATAATGTTTATGATTTTTATGTATCAATTATTTATCTAGGTACCAGGGATTGAACACAGAGGCACTTCACCACTGAGTCACATCCCCATTCCTTTTTCATTTTTATTTTTATTTTATTTTGAGATGAGGCAGGGTCTCATTAAGTTGCTTAGGACCTCACTAAATATCCGAGGCCGGCCTTAAACCCAAGTCACTGAGATTATAGGAGTGCACCACTACACATAGCCAAGTTAATTAATTTTTTTAAAAAGCTGGTTCTTGAGGTGAAACCCAACCCTCAACTCCCAATTATGATTTAATTGTCTGTGATGGAACACAGGCAATGTTGTGGGGTTATTTGTTTGTTTTCTGTTAAGAGCCAGATAGTAAATATTTTAAGCTTTGGGTGTCATCGGCAATACATAAATGAATGAGCTTGGAAGTGTTCCAATAATACTTTATTTACAAAAATGGATAGTGAACAACACTTGGCTCACAGGCCATAACTTGATGACTCTTGAGCTAATGCATAAACACAGTTAAGAATCACTGTGTACATCACTTATTTCTCTATCAATAATAACTTGTAGGGTGTCTAGGGCATTATGGGGCTACAGAATGAGTGAATAAATTCTTCAAGGCTGGGTTATGAAAACTTAGAAATGGGTCTCATATTTTCTGATTTCTAAATAATACTCATCTCATGGTGCCATACTACTGCTAAATGTTTGCACTGGTCTGAGAGAAAAGTAACGCATTTAACTATACCCTAAAAATCAAACTCACATTTAATTATACCCTAAAAATGAAACCACAAGTACTCTGGAAAAAACATGATAATGATTCATTTGCTGGGCTTTAATATTGTAATAAAAATCACAAGGGATTTTAATGTACTTAGCTCAGTCAATGGGTGACTTGAACCCACCACCTCTGAAGAGGTGCTTCAGGGAGGTAAAAGTTACTGAAAGTCCATAACAGAAGTCCCCTGGGCTTAAGAATGTGAACTAGAAAGGAAGCCATCAAGAAGTCTACCTGCACAAAGACAGAATAATTTAATTTTGGGAAAGAAAGAGCTAAGAAACATAACTCAGTGAAAACACGTTGGTTATCAGAAGGAGGAAGTATTCTGAGCACACCGTGGCATCTCTACAAATAGAAGTTCTTGGTGACAGTCCATAGTTCCATGTAGCTATAGGTTAGCATCTTCAGATGACAGAGCAGGATTGTGAGTCCCAGCTGAAGCAAGCATTAACTATAGCCCTCTCTACAGACAAAAAAATGTTCATTAGAAGAAGCCTACTCCAGCAGGAGAAGCTATCAAACCTGGCAAATCAAACTTAAAATCATACATGAAACATCCCATATCCTTTTCAAGAATACTTATGGGATGAGAACTTTGGTGGTACTCAAGTCCTACAGGAGGAAGTATGGTAAAAAGACTATGAATTAATATTACTTTTCTTAATGTGGCCCAATTCATAGTCAGAGTTGTTGGATAATTTGGTCTTTTAAATATCATCTCTTGGGGCTGGGATTATGGCGCAGTGGTAGCGTGCTCGCCTAGCACGCAGGAGGCACTGGGTTCGATCCTCAGCACCACATAAAAATAAAATAGAGATATTGTGTCCACCTACAACTAAAAAATAAATATTTAAAAAAAAATAAAAAAAAATAAATAAATAAATATCATCTCTTCCTATTGTTCACTATTGGGAGATGCTTAGATGTACAATATTCTTTTGTAGATGATCAGAAAAAAACTCAATGTAGAGTCATATATTTTACAACAAGGAGCCTATTTAATATGAAACTTTTAGGAACTTCAATAATTTAGACCTCATAGATATACTGGACTTATTACCAACAGATATAATGAGACAGCCTATCACTTGGAATGGTGTTATGAGGGAAAAGAAAGTGAAATACCAAAAACATCATCCAACACTTTAATTTCAGTTGCCTTGCTTGATTTCTCATGCCCTATCTTCAAAGGAAGAACTCTCCAAAGAGCTGCAACTATGTACTAAAATTGCAAGTTATATAAATGTCATTTCCATTTACATGTACAGATACACACAGAAATGTCATGACTAAAAAGTAATCTGATGGAAAATTATGTTCAAATTTAGTCTTGAAATTATTTTTGTTCCAAGTCATAATTTAAAAACTTAAATGAGTCAAATTCTCAGTTTCACAATTTGATTCAATCCCATACATATTTACTGGATGTTTTCTATGCTGAAAAACACTTTATTGAATTTTTAGTCATATGTCGATGGTTCTATGAGGTAGAACAACAACTAGTAGTTGGATAGTACTAGTTAATGCAGGAACATTCAAAGGTGAAACGACTGGATCATGAGAACTGCAATCTAATTAGTCCATACTAATTTGAATGGACTGATTGGTGGTTAACTGTAGGCAAGTGGGGTATGGCTGGAGGAGGTGGGGCACTGGCACCATGCCCTGGAAGGGTTTATTTTCCCTATAACCCTTTCCCCTTGCTCTCTCAATTTTCTGGCCACCATGAGGTGAGCAGTGGTCCTTCTGCCATGATGTTTTTGCCTTGCCCTGCCTAGAACAATGAAGTAGGCCCACCATGGACCAAACCCCTATAAACCATGAGCCAAAGTGAACTCTTCCTCCTCTGAGTTGTTCTTGTTGGGTAGTTTCATCACAGAGATGGAAAGGTCACACAGTAACTTTCCACTAAACAGAAAGAGCCGCACAAAGTTGAATTGGGCTGCCAAAATGAAACATTTAAAAATAAGCTGAGCATTACTGAGATTCAAGCGGAGTGCATTTCTAGTCTATATGGTCCTTAATGTCCCCTCCAAAACTTAGTATAGAGGTCAGGTATAGACTCTGTCTTGGATAGGCTTACAGTCCAAGAAATGAATGATCATATTTACATCACCATAACCATCTCATTCAGTTAGGTGCTGTCTGTTTTAAGCTAGCATTTCATAAGCTGTATTCTAGAAAGTAGCAGCTGTATAAGAGGTTCATGGATCCCTGAAAACAAAATATTGCAAGGTCAAGTAAGTTTTAGGATCACTATTTCACTATGGTTCTCCTTTTATCTTACTATAGCGCTCCCTTTGCCTCATCTAAAAATTCATAATGAACATGTGCTATGTTCCAAGTACTGCATTAAGCAACAAAGGTGAATTCTAGCTGGAGAAAATAATACATAAATGACAATGTTATGAAGTCATTATATACTATTTGATTAAATACTATTTAATACAGATATGCCCAAGGCACATTGATTAGGGAGCAGTGACTCTCTTTTTTAAAAAGCAGTACTTGTTTGTTCTGAGAACCTATTTTTTCATTTTTATTTACATACTTGTATTGATTCATGGTAATTATACATAATAGTAGAATTTGTTACATTCTCACACATATATAAAATATAACAATACAATGCCTAAGCACTTATCAATGTAGAACATATTTAAGAATTTATATTTGGCAAATAATATATTTATATACTAATAATATATACTATTATATTACTACTAATAATATAATATATACTAATTTATATTTAGTAAATGTTATATTAAATATAAAATATTTTAAATATTAAATATTTAAATATAAAATCAATTTATATTTATATGTGGTAAATTTATATTTGGTAAATATTATATTTACAGGAATAATAACATTAGGTTCTCTATGTTAAGTGTCAGAAATCAAAAATTGATCTATCAATCCTATAAGAACTGATATTCAGAGGGAGGTTGATGGCTAAGAGCAGAAAACACCATAGAAATTTCACCAGTGGGACTGGGCTTGAGGTGAATTTTGAAGAAGAGGTATGCTTAAAATGAAAAACTTTCACAATATTGGAGGAGCTGCCACAGAAGAATTTCTGTTTGTGGTGTTCAAAAATGAACTACATATTGTAAATATTCAGATCTAGGAAAGGGAGCAGACAAGGAAAACAAAAGAAATGTTGAAGAACAAGATATAATCTATGAAGCTTGTGTAGGAAAACAAAGGAAATACAGTTATGGCATAGGAGACATAATGTGGATATACTTAAATATTCAACAACTATAGGGAAGGTACTTTCTTTGCAATGATATGAAGACATTAAAGCATTTGGGAGGGTGGCACTGACAAATACATCACACAGGAGTTGGTAAAATGGAACAACTAAAAAGTTGATTAAGAGAGGTTTTATCCTAAATGGAAAAAAATTGGAAGCATTTCCTCTAAAAACTGTAACAAGACAGGATGCCCTCTTTCACCACTCTTATTCAATAGAGCCCTTGAAACTCTAGCCAGAGCAATTAGACAGATGAAAGAAATTAAAGAAATACAAATAGGAAAAGAAGAACTCAAACTATCATTATTTGCAGACAACATGATATTATACTTGGAGGATACAAAAAATTCTACAAAAAAACTTCTAGAATTAATAAATGAATTCAACAAAGTTCAGGATATAAACAATACCCATAAATCAAATGCATTTCTATACATCAGCAATGAGTCCTCTGAAAGAAAAATTATGAAAACTACCCCATTCACGATCGTCAAAAAATAAAATATTTGGGAATCAATTTAACAAAAGAGGTGAAAGAGCTCTACAATGAAAACTACAGAACACGAAAGAAATAAATTGAAGAAGATCTTAGAAGATGCAAAGATCTCCCATGCTCTTGGATAGGTGGAATTAATATTGTCAAAATGACCATACCACCAAAAGTGTTAAACATATTTAATGTAATTCCAATAAAAATACCAAAAACATTCCTCAAAGAAATAGAAAAAGCAATCATGAAATCCATTTGGAAAAATATGAGACCCAGAATAGTCAAAGAAATCCTTAGCAAAAAGAGGCATCATAATACCAGATGTTAAACTATACTACAAAGCTATAGTAACAAAAATGGCATAGTATTGGCACCAAAATAGACATGTAGACCAATGGTACAGAATAGAAGACACAGAAACAAACCCACATAAATACAGTTATGTCATACTAGATAAAGGTGCCAAAAACATACATTGGAGAAAAGATATCCTCTTCAACAAGTGGTGCTGGGAAAACTGGAAATCCATGTGCAGCAAAATAAAACAAAACCCCTGTCTCTGGCCATGTTCAAAACTCAACTCAAAGTGGAACAAGGACCTAGGAATTAGACCAGAGACCCTGCACCTAATAGAGGAAAAAGTAGGTTCATCACTTTGGACAAGGCCTTGACTTCCTTAAAAAGACTCCTAAAGTGCAAGAAACAAAATCAAGAATCAATACGTAAGTTGAACACAAAGTAAAAAGCTTCTTCTCAGCAAAAGAAATAATCAATGAAGTGAATAGAGAACCTACATTCTTGCCACATGCACATCAGATAGAGCACTAATCTCCAGGATATATAAAGAACTCAAAAACTTAACACCAAAAAAACAAGCAACCCAATCAATAAATAGGCCAAGGAGCTGAACAGACACATCTCAGAAGAAGATATACAATCGATCAACAGACATATGAAAAAATGTTCAACATCTCTAGCAATTAGAGAAATGCAAATCAAAACTACTCTAGGATTTCATCTCACCCCAGTCAGAATGGCAGCTATCCAAAATACAAGCAACAATAAGTGCTGGTGAGGATGTGGTGAAAAAGGCACACTCAAACATTGCTGGGACTGCAAACTGGTGCAACCAATCTGGAAAGCAGTATGGAGATTCCTTAAAAAGCTTGGAGAGGAACCACCATTTGACTCAGCTATCCTACTCCTCGCCCTATACCCTAAAGACTTAAAAATAGCATACTATTTATAGCAGCACAATTCACAATTTCTAAACTGTGGAAGTAACCTAGATGCCCTTCAATACATGGATAAAGAAACTGTGGTATACATGCACAATGGAATATTACTCAGCAATAAAAGAGGATAAAAATTATGGCATTTGCAGGTAAATGGATGGAACTGGAGAACATCATGCTAAGTGAAGTAAGCCAAGCCCCCAAAAAACTAAATGCCAAATGTTCTCTCTGATTAGTGAATGCTGATACATAAGGGCGGTGGAGGTGGGAAGCATGGGAGAAATGAAGAAACTTTGGATGTGGCAAGGGGGAGATGGGTGAGGGGAGGAGGAATGGGAGTAACAAAAATGGATGAATGAGATGGACATCACTACCCTAGGTGCATGTATGAAGACACAAATGGTGTGACTCTAACTTGTCTGCAACCAGAGAGATGGAAAATTGAGCTCTATATATGGACTGTGACTTGAAATATATTTAAATAAATAAATTTTAAAAATTAAAAAAAGAGGTTCTATCAAGGTAAGAAGACATTTCATGAATAAAAGTCTGAGTTTTCAGACTTTTACTTTAAACCTAAAGTAATTTTTGTATATTTCATATTAGTATCTGAAAGTATCCTATTATGTGTTAATATATCAGCTATTTACTTCCTTGGAATATAAGATGCAGGAGGGTAAATAGTGCCTGTCCAGAACAACAACTGGCCCTGGCTAAATGTCTGTGGAATAAATCAGTGAATCTTTTCATGGATTCTCCTCTGAAAGGATGATGGAGAAAGAATCATTCATACTTTTCTGGCCTGAAGCTCAACTTGGCTGTGATCCCTTTGTCTTTCTAGTATACTGCCTGGACATTTACCTAGATGTGGATGTTTTGTACAAACAACAAACAATTGGGTGAAACAGTCTTGTTATGTGGAAGAACACTGTAGTGTTGGGGGTGGAGGGTGGATAAAGAAGCCAAGATTATGGTTCTGTTTCTACTATAAGTCTGACAGGCATTTCAACTCTCTGGACCTTAATTTTATCATCAAAAGACACTTATCAAGTTAGTACCAGCCCTCAAACCCCCTAATTCTAACAAAGAGAACATGATCTAAATAGTTGCAGTGGTTTCTGATTCGTCAGAATTTTGTGAAATACACAGCATATTCTACCAAACTAAAAAAGCAGAAATGAACTGTGTTTCTTATACTAGAACAACAACTCTTGCCCCAGGGAACTTCAAGCTGTTCTATTTTAAACACAGGAATTTACAAATTCCCTTTTATCCTATCTGAAAGATGAGGTTGACTCTGTAATTATTCTGAATTATAGATTTTTAGATGTGAGAGGAACTTTAGAAAGAAATTATCTAACTTAATCCAAATAAGTTACAAATGAAGAGACAGAGGCACAGAGAAACCAGAGACAAATTAAAGAGGTGGCAGGAATCAGATCAGAGGACACAGCTTTTGTGAGCGATATTAAAGAATTTGGACTTTATCCTATGTGAAATGGGAGAGGTTTTTAAGAGTGGATTAATTGCATAGCATCTGTGTTTTTGGAAGAGCCCTCTAGGACAAGCTTAGCCAGTTAATGAGTGGCAATTGTAACAAGAACATTTCCAGACCCCAAATCCAAAATTAATGTTCCTTTTGGCCTACAGACTCAATTACAGACCAAACTCAGAGGCATGGGTTACTCAGACATAATGCCCCTTCTTTTGTGTTCTTCTGTCACACCCGTGAGCTACCCCTAAATTGTACTTCGGAGGTCACTAATGCTATTTTTTAAAAGCATAGTATATTTCTTAGGCTACAGTATTTATCTCAATTTTACCCATAAAAGGATTATATTAGCATGTTAATGAACACTAATGTCTTTTTGCTCAGCCAATAAAAACTTGAAGTCATGCAGCTCAACTGTAAAACTCCACACACTGAAGAATAATACAGATCAGTGTGTGTTATTGCTAAAAATCTTGGCTCACCAGCTGTGAAATACTGACTGGGCAAAGTTGGCAAAGAGATCAATAACTTAATTCACAAACCGGGAAATAAGTTCTGAAAAACGTAATTCTGGAAAGAGATTTGAGAGTAACATTTGGAAAGATAAGAATATTTTTAAAATTATAAAATTTGCAATTATAAGTAAGCTACTCAATGAAAATCAGTAAAGAATAAATTAAAATGCCATTTACAAATAAGCTAACATTGAAAGGAATTGTCAGAAGTCAGATTTTAAAGGCATTAAATCAATGAGTTTGTTTACTAAATATTAATTTTTATGTATTAATCTTGCATCCACCTGAATGGATGATTGAAACATATGACTGAAACACATGGCTTTCCTTTGACATGTCAAAATAATGGTCACAAATTTGCTTCAATTCATTTTTCATATTCATTCAGAAGAGTGAAAGCTATGGCATTATATTACCATTCTTGCTACTCTTAATAGAATGTATTAAATATATTATTCTTAACTTTGGGACACCTGACTCCTGAATTACAAAAAAAAATAGGGATCATCAGTAGGAAAACTTGAGACAGAGATAAAGAGGGTTAATCATAAAATAATACTGATGCGGGAAGATGAGAGAACTTGAAATGTTAAAGTAAGAGAAGAAACATATGTGTTGTTTATTCTTATATTTCCCAAATTCCTATTATGTCCAAGTACTCTCATGGAGAGGGCAAAAAGTTAGGAGAAAAAAATTAAAATGGAACCCTGTGGAACCTGAACTTTTAAAGAGAAAATAAAGAGACTGAGAAATATTGCTTAAAGGGGTAACAGCAAAACTGAGTGCTGGAGAAAGATGAATGCCAAAATAATGGTCAACCATCACCTTTTGAACACAATTTCTATATTTGGGGAAATCCCTGTCTCCCCAAGAGAAAAGTCTCAGCTCAAATTTTGTGTCCTTAGAAGCTGGCATCCTTAGAATCTGGCATATGGGACTGTGAGCTAGGACTGCTAACTGCACTTAGCAGCAATTTAATTCAGAAGAGACTTTCATAACGAAGCAAGGTTGTGATATCTTCTAGCAAGAATGGTGGAGAAAGCATCTACTACTTAGATAGCAGTGGATTCTGGAGTCCAGCCCTGGATGTCATCAGAGAACAGCCTAAAATACCTATGTGAATTTTAGTGTGGACACAAATAGGCAGATGTGATAGGTGTTGTCCTTGATGAATATCATCTAAAGTTCTCCATCTATTTACACTGTAAGCTACCTTACCTTCTGCAACATATTCCTATTATGTTTAAACTATCAGAGTAGACTTGATCCTTTGCAACTCAGAACTCAGAGCTGTAGAGTATAGTATCATCAAGAAAAGGTAAGTAAATAATTGCAGCCTAGAGGTCAACAAGGTACAGACTGAAAGGTATCTGGACTAACAATATGAAAGTTATCAAGGACACTGATGAGATTAATTTAAAAGGTATATGAGATGAAAAAATCTAGCCTGAAGTAGGTAGAGTTTCTGATATGAAGAAATGGACAGAAGGAGAGGAGAATCAATATGAAAAATAAATGTGGGATTAATGGAGAATGAAGTATATTTAAATGCTGATGGGAAGGAGAAAACAGAAGTTGAAAACTGAGTTTTTGGGATAATGGATGGAGTAAGTTTCCTCTGAAGACAGGAAGAGATGAGGTTCAGTGCTCAGATGGGCTCATTGCTCATGGCAGTGGGGATTTGTACTCTACAGGTACAGGTAAATCATGTGGATTTATAAAATGGAAGCAGGAGATTGCACGTTATTATCATTTCTGTTTTGTTGGTGAAGAAGTTATCTGCTGAATGTAAGAGCCTACGTAGAGTCAAAGGTTCTCTGAGAATCATAAAGTTTTGAAGTAATTTTTATAGGAAATAAGGTGAAACTGAGCTGGGATGTACAATAAAATTATCAAGCTGAGTATAGGGTCCTGCTAAGGTAAGAGAGTATGTAGTTGGATCACCAACTGAGATGTTTATAACATTTTGCTTTTTATAGTGCATGTTAAATGCATTATATTTTAATACTCCTAACAACCCTATGACCTAGGGAGAACAGATAGTTACTGCAGTCAAGTTACCCTTGTGAAGTTAAGAAGTTTTCCCAAATGTAATTTATAAGTTAATGTTTGGCAAATCTAGAGTAGAATCATTTGTGATTATGCCACAATCTAGTCCCTATCTTTCAGCTTAATCTATTAACACTCCTGGACAAAAACCTCCTCCTATACCAGAAAAACTCCAAAACACATTTCATTCTTTCCCTCTGCCAATCTAAATTGGATTCACATTTCAAGGCCCAGATGAACACCCAATTCCTCCACAGTAGCTTCCCTACCCTCTTTGTTCATAGGGAGCCCGTCTGTCTCTACTTTTGCACTTTTGGTCTGGGCTTATTCAAGGCTTGATAGTAGTTGTCTTGGCTGAATCCAACTTGTTCAAAATTAAGGAACAGACAGGCTCATTTGAATATTGCCTTGTCATGTTGGATTTGAAAATTCATCAAGTTAAATAGCATTCTTTCCAAGAAGGCAGATTATTATTTTTAAATATTAAAAAGTAATTTAATAGAAATAAAATTTATTTTGCCAGGAAACAAGGATTTCAGTCACAACAGTATCCAAATTGCTACCCATTCAGAGTTATTAATCTAAACATGACATCAGTGCTTTCATGAAAAATGTGGAGCCACTCCAATTCCCAATTGCTTGTTTTTACATAAATCATGGATAAAATTGCATTGCTGATTTGATAGTCTTAATTAATGTTTAATGTTGATTAGGAAGTACTACCTCACAACTTGCTATACAAAAACACATATGTTCTATAATTCCAAGACCATTTTTTTCACCATCATATTTCTATTTAAGGTATGCACCAACTTAAAAAAAAAAAGAACTATTTTGGGAGGACATTCTTTATATTGAAGGAAAATTACTAGGAGAATATTAAAATAGAATGAAAGCTGGCTTTGAATTTAAACTAAAAACGAATATCTTCTTATGTATTATAAAAATCCCAGAGATCTATTTTTATATCATACCCAATAAATAAGAGATGCAATTTAAAACCATAATGTCCTTGCCTCTTCAACAACACTTTATGTTCATTAAAAGCCACACTGGGGCTGGGGTTGTGGCTCAGTGATAGAGCGCTTGCCTCGCATGTGTGAGTCACTGGGTTCTATCCTCAGCACCACATAAAAAATAAATAAATAAAATAAAGATATTGCGTCCATCTACAACTAAAAAAAAAAAAAGCCACACTGAGGGTTGGGGTTGTGGCTCAGTGGTACAGCGCTTGCCTCGCATGCGTGAGGCACTGGGTTCGATCTTCAGCACCACATACAAAATACATAAATAAATAAAATAACAATTAAAAAAAAAGCCACACTGATTTCCTGACTGTCCTTGTGTCAAAACACATATAGGCTCTTTTTGCTATGGAATAGTTACTTGCCCACACAAGCAAGGTCCTTCTCTAGTACATAATTCAAATCTCCCATTCTTCTGTTTCATATTCCAAGTCATACTTGTTCCTGACAATCTACTGTTATCCTTGTCTCTTAAAAATGTTTTCTTATTTCTATTTATTACATTAATAATAAAACTAACATTTAATCTAATGTCTGTTGCTTTGATCAGGTCATTTAAGTTTTCTTCACATCATCACATGTTTTCATTAAAGATCCCAAATGTAATCTCAGGACCATTGAATCAGTTATATTTGTTTTATTTATGCAATCCTAACATATTTCTAACTACACTATTTTCCTTTCATCAACCATACTGATTTTAGTCTCCTATCTTCAAACTTTTTTTTCAGGTGTATTGATGCATATGACAATATTTTTTACATATTAGAGTTTGCTCTTCTTTTTGAAAACTAATGAACAGGTGAAGGTAAGAAGAATTATAAAAAGAATACTAATGGTTGTATCTCATTCTAAGCAACCAATTGTTAATTAACTTTAGCACTTTTAGCAAACATAACTGAAACATGTGACTTGGATTTCTTGGAGGAAAGATGAAGCTGGTATTTACAATTGAATCTCTCTGTATATCTGACTTAATGGAGTTGCACAAAGACTTCTATCAATTGAATTTTTAAAAATTGTTAATCATGTGATGTCTAAGATTTCATTTCAAATAGATGACTTTCTGGGGAAAGTTTCTCTAATGGAAAAATGATAATGAGTGACTGCCTCACATAATACACCTGCAACTGATCCAGTTATAATGAACTGCTTTATTCTTTCCAGACGTTTTCTCTTTAATATTAATAAACAACTACATGCATAGGTAATTTTCAAGTATTTGAACCTGCTATTCATTTATATGAAAAAACATGAATTCTCATGATTACATTTAAAGACATGTAATTTTCAACATGAGAACTAATTATACATTCTCTAATTATACATTATCCATTATATTATAATGTATACTAATTATACATTATCCAAGAACTGGTTAGAATATTATTTAGACCAGAAAGGAATTTGGCCAAAAGTAGTTTGGTTTTGGAAATAATCTGTGGTAACTTAGTTACTGAAGTACTAAAGATCTTATTAAAATTGCCTTCAAATATAAGACAATATTATCACACAAAATGTAAGAATACTTTTGCCTGAAATTTCAAAAGAGCTAATGTTATAATATTTTAATTCCAAAAATAAAATTATATTGCATAAGCTGACAAACACATTGGCAGTAATAAATTATGTAAAACCATAAGTATAATGATAAGCTTTTACCAAGGATTTATTTTTTATGGAAGGCATTTTATATACTTAATCTTATTTAATATTGCTTGCTTAACAACCTCGTGAGACTAATTCCTCTCATCAACAAATGAAGAGACTAAGGCTCAAGAGATGTGATCTACACAAGTACCTACAGTTAGTGAAGAGCAGAGATAAGAATGAAATATAACTCTTCATCCTAGGTCATACTTGTGTTTATTTTGCTATTCAGTTTGACATTGTGTGTTCACAGCAACTCCAAGGAGTCTTACTAGAACTGGCTCTGGTAGTTCCTACAGGCCAGGCTGGCCTTGGCCATTGCTGTGTCCCACAGTAGTCCATGAAAGAATGCAATCTGGTTTGTCAGCCAGCTGGGGGTTGGCACAGGCCAAGCTGCTCTGAACTACAGCACCTCATCCATCCCCATCACACAGTTGTACCCTTGTTTAGTAGAGCTTTTGTTACCACCTACCCACCCTATTTTTCCTGTAAGTGTCCTAAACTCTTTTGCAACAAAATGTAGATGCAGCCCCTCCCCTCAATTGGGAACTCCACCAGGAGAGTAGTCCTTAGCTTTTCAGAAGCTGATAGTGAGTTCCCGTGTGTTGTGTGATATTGATGATTTTTTAATTATTTGTCTTCTTGTTTTTTATATTATACGTTTAAAGTACAGTATCTTTTGTACTGTGGATTTGCAGTAGAATATGCATAATGCATTTTTGAATTTCTGTTGGTATGTATTGTATATAGTCTGTGTGCTTTTCATGATGAAAATAAACTTTTATTTATAAAAAAAAATTTTAAAAAAACAAGTCTTCTTGCTCAGTGTTCTTTTTATAATATCAGGACTGTGCCTATTTGTCAAAAGTAGATTTTTATTTGATCTGTACAGACACTTTTCTTTATTTGTCTGCTAAATCTCAAAATTTCTTCTGACATATTTAAAAAATATAATTATACATGGTTCCATATATAAATCTTCAACGTACCCACACTGCTACTAGAATGACCCTTTATGCACAAGGAATGTGTATAAAAGAAGTTATTTCATCAGATTTAATCTTCAGTAGTAATACAATTGACCAATAAAAGGGTGATTATAAATATTTGTTTAATACTAACAGGTGGCAAATGCTTCTATAATACTTACAAAGAAAGGCAAAGCAAATACCCTGGTGAGAATAGTGGACCAGGCAAAACTCAAAATCATACCAGAAATTCAATAATTATATAGGTTTTGTATTCAAATCTCCCTGGTTGCTGATGAATTTGATGCCTCCCTTCAACATCTTCCCAGTTACTTCTGAGTAAACCCTGGGTCTTCCTATGAGTTTATGAATAAATCAACACACATAATCCCTATCTATTACCTTATCCCTGAGCATGCTCTGAACCATTTCTAGGTCCTCACAGTCTTCTCCAAAACTAGTACATGTTCCTGAATCCCTATTTTGCCCCTTTGATAGAAACTGTCATCCCCAAAGCTACAAAACCCTAGAGACACCATGCAGCATCTTTAAGCTTCACAGGCATGCTCAGAGTCATTCAAAAAATCTACATAATTGTGTTTTGTTCTTTGAATCTGAAGTCCAAAAGTAACCTTATTTCCTAATAAATGTAAGTTTTTCCTCTTCATCATCCCATTATGTCTCCTCCCTTGTAGAATATTCAAATTTGACCCAAGGATCAGACAGCCCTTCCATGATCATACCTAAGCCTTCCTTCATCCTTGGCATAAAACCAAAAGCTCTCAAGAAAGTCAAATAATATAAACAGCAGGAGCCGGGAACATACATAAAACCATAATCCTTTTCCTTATATAGTTTAAACCAGTGATTCTCAACTAGGAGAAATTTGGCAATGTTTGAAGACATTTTTGGTTATCACAACTGGGAGTGCAGGTGAGCACTGGTGTGTTACTGGCACAGAGATGGTGTTAAATATCCTACAATGCATACAATAGCCTCCTACAACAAAGAATGATCTTTTCCAAAATGGCAATAGTGCAAGTGTGATAAACTCTCATTTGAACTAAAACCACTCTGAAACATAGGTATATATAGCCACAGGCTGAATAATTCAGCTTCCTAGCCAATAGTATATTAACTAAAGACTCAAAAATAATGATATTTTAAAATTCGTCCTTAGAAAGACATCAATATAGAACATAGAACAGTCCTTTTCGATATTTAATGAGGATAAGAATCAACTACGAAGCCTGTAAAAATTTTGAAACCCAATTCTGACTAACTTAATAAAGAGAATTAATGTTAAGTTCCAGAATGTATATTTTTTCACATTTTTATTGGTGCATTATTGTTGTACATGATGATGAGATTTGTTGTTACATATCCGTACATGCACACAACATAACAATATAATTTGGCCAATATCACTCTCCTGCACTTCCCCTCCCCTCCCCCTCCTACGCCCTGGTTTCTTTCCTCTACTGAGCTCCCTTTGATTTTCATGAGATTCTCCCCACTTCTTTTCCTTTTTCTCTCTAGCTTCCACATATGAGAGAAAACATGACCCTTGACCTTCTAAGTTTGGCTTATTTCATTTAACATAATGGTCTCTAGTTCCATCCATTTTCCTACAAACGACAACTCCATCTTTCTTTATGACTGAATAAAACTCCATTGGGTATATATTCGACATTTTCTTTATCCATTCATCCACTGATGGACACCTAGGTTGGTCCCATAATTTGGCTATTGTGAATTGTGCTGCTATGAAGCATGAGAATGCATGTGTCACTATGATGACTTTAATTCTTTAGGACAAAAACTAAGGAGTGATATAGTGGGGTCATATGGCAGTCCCATGCCTAGTCTTTTGAGGAAATTCCATATTAATTTCCATAGTGGTTGTACTAATTTACAATGCCACTGCCAGTGTGAAAATGTCCCCTTTTTCTCCATACCTTCTCCAGCATTTATTTTTATTTGTATTCTTGATGACTGCCAAGGAATATGTATTTATAACAAGCTTCTCATCTGGCTTTATCATCACATTATGTCTCCTCCACCGTATAACATTCAAATTAGACCCAAGGACCAGGCAGCCCTTACATGATCATAACTAAGTCTTCCTTCACCCTATCACACTACAAAGAAATGCCATTTGAACTACACTCTAATAAACAATATTAGGAAACCAAACTGTATATTAATGAAAATAAACTAAGAATATGAACCCCAAATTCCTCTCCAGTTGAGCATATGGCTGAAAAGTGTTAGTTACCAAATTATTAGAATGTTATATTAATAAATTTTATGCCTTAAATCAATACTCTTCAAAATTTAGTAAACATGAGAATCACCTAGAGATCTTGTTAACATGCAGATACTGATTCAGTAGGTCTGAGATAAAGTATAGGATTCTGATTTCTAACAAGTCCCCAGGTATTGGATCACATTGCTGGCCCTTGGACCACACAGTGAGCACTAAGGTTAAAAAAAGAAAAAGAAGTTTAAAAAAACTGCCAAAGAGTATAAAAATAGAACTGCTTATTTTAATAAAGCATAAACCATCAATCACAATTCTTATTTCAATCTGCACCTGCAAAATGGGCACAGATTTTCCATGTTATCTAGACTAAACAATTAGTTCCATGAGAGCAGGGCCTTAGTAGGGTTTTGCTTATGGCTATATGCTTAGCACCCATTAAATATATGCCTGGCATAGAGTGTGTGCTCAACAAACAAACAAACCAAAACCTCTCAAAACCAATACTGTGAATAAATGGAATAAATAAATGCCGAACAAAGTCCAATGTCAGAAGTCAATCATAAATTAAATTTCTAAGAGCCTATACATCAATCACACAAAAACCAATGTGCTTATTTAACATATAGATATATGCCTAATTGATGATGGAAGTTATTATTTGTTCTCTATGTAGCATCCAAAGTAATCATGAACTCCAATACACGTGAATATGAGCATGTTAGAGGAAGGGACATTCTTGGGTGGGGGGCAGGCATATCAGCTGACCATGAAAGTTACACAACCGTGGTGTCTTGTTTAAAAAGGGTAGTATAGGGGTAGCACTGATTGTTTCTCCAACTTGTTTTCTACAAGAAACCATGCCTAAGAAGAAACTCAGAAAAGGTTCATCTTTATTGGCTTTGATTTTAAAATGTGAAGAAAGCCTTCCTTTCATATCAGAATACCCTTGCTTTGAGTTTTTAAAAAACACTCCTTTTGAATTTGAACATCTTACTGGTATTCATGTTTACAAATGAACAGAATGTGCTTTTGAGTCAGAGAAAACTATGGGAGAGTGAATGACAATGCCCAGAAGAATTGCTAAGGTAAGTTGAAATTCAGTTGTGTCAGTTGGTAGGGATTTTCAGAACTAATGCACCAAAGTTAATTGGAGAAGGAATGAGTTTCATTTAAAAAATAATAATTTCACAATTTTCTTAGCATTGTAAACATGTTCCTCAATGCCTAAAAATACTTTAATATTTCCATATAGCATATTAATCCTGAAAACTGTCTTATGTGGCAATTTTTTTCACTTGGTTGGAGAGATAGATGATGCCATTTAAAGGCCAATTCATATATTTGGAAACATCAGACATGCATTTGCTTCTCTCTCCCTCTTTAAAATTATAACTGTGATGGTTAATTTTATGTGACAATTTGACTGTGCCACGAATGAGCAGACATTTGATCCAACATTATTCTGGATATGTCTCTGAGAGTGTGTCTGGATGAGATTAACATTTCAGTCTGTAGACTGAGTAAAGATAATCACTCTCCCTGATGCAGATGGACCTCAGCCAATCAACTGAACAGAACAGAACCAATTCAGTAAAAGGGAAACTTGACTGCTTGACTTAGGGCACCAATCTTTTCTGGCCCTCAGAACCACTGGTTCTCAGGTCTTTGGAATCAGACTGAAACCACACAATTGGCTTCCCTAATTTTCAATTTGCCAATGCAGATCATGGGAATTCTTAGCCTCCGTAATCATATAAGCCAATTCCTTATAATAAGAAATCATATTGATTCTGTTTCTCTGAAGAATCCTGACTAATCATATATTTGAAATTTTCTTTTATTTAAGAAACTCTTTCATAGCACACCACACAGAGTGCATCAGTAACTATATTTCTGAAAGCTATATTGTTTGCCATGATTCTCTAATTAATCCCATAGGGCTCAGTTCTCTAGGTTATTTATCTCAGCTCTGTTAGCAGGCCTTCTATTAGCTCTAGTGGTGACTCACGTGCCGGGTTTGCAATCAATAATTTCAGTTCATTCTACAACTTTCTCTTCATATCACCTGGACCAACTTTATGACACTATCACTCTCAGATTGCCTCTACATTTCATAGTTAATGATATGCAGATATTAGTTATATCAGGAACTCATGACTATTTTTGAGGTGGTAAAGAGCTGGGAAAGAAAAGGGGCAAGGGCAAGAAGAAAGAATAAGAGAAGGATGGAAGAAAAGAAGCCAGAGGAAGAAAAAGCAGAAGAGGAGGGAGGAAATGATAGTAACTCTAAAGCCAATGAGATACTCTCTGAATACACTACAAATTTCTTCCTTTTATAGAAACATTCAATTTTTAACATGTCATTCTAAAGAAAAATATATGCTACTCATGCTTATTAAAAATTAGATAAGGAATATAGTAAGTAAATTGAAAGTGGTAAAATAAAGCAAGTATAACTTGAAGACAGGAGACTTAAATTGCACCATCAGTCACTGTGGGTGTTTGTTTTGTTGTTTGGGTAAATGATTTTGGAAAAATCATTTAATTTTCAATTTCTTCAGTTTTTCAACTATAAAACAGTAGCATATTACAATGCCTGTACCATAGGCCTGTTGGATAAAATAAAATTAATACATGTAAAAGGCATTTAAATGTCTCCAAAGAACCATAAAATTATTAGCACTTGGTATTGCTTTTTATTATAAACCTATTGACAACCTATTGCAGAAAAGAATGCAGCAATTATTTATTTTCCATTGAATTATGCTCATATCACTTTGTACAGAGGCTGTAGTTCCCCCAAAATGTAGAACAGGAAAAAGGATAGAAGAGCATCATTTAGCCAAAGTATAGCCTTAAAAGACAGAAATGGGGAGGAGGAAACAATGTTTTAGTTTTTGTTGTTGTTGTTCAGTTTTTGTTATAAGAAGGGGGAAACAACAAGGAAAATAACTATTTAAATTGGATGTGTAAACATAATAATTCAGAGTTTATGTTTGAAAGTTTGGCATGTCTGGTACACAGCAGGTGCTAAACAAATGTTGAAGATTCCAATCCAAATTTAACTGGCATTCACTAAGCAGTTTCTACATGCTAGACCTTTCATATTCACATGAGCTGGTCTGAAAATTATATATAGAATTAAAATTTGGGGTAAAACTTTAGAATACTCATTAAAAGCAATGGTAGAGATAGAAAAACTTCTAGGACTTGGGGTTTTTAAATAGATATAACATTTATCAGTACACATATACTTTAATAAAGAATAAATATTTTGAACAAATGAATTTATTACCTTGTACTACTTAGAAAAATGTTAAAGTTCCATGCATAACAATTTAAAATAAATGAAATCCCCTTTTGGCTACAAAAATCAATACCACCATTAGACTTTCTCAGGTACAATATAAACACAACTCAATAAATTCAGTGCTTATCTTGAATTATCCTTTAGTGACAAGGTAGCCTAAAGGTGACTATCTCTTCAGCATATCTAAATATTTCAGACCATCAATAAACAAGTATTTCTTGATCTCAATATTGCTTCTATTTCAGAAGTTTAGGAGAACTCAGATAAAATTAATAGTCTATTACTACAAGACAGACGCATCATACTTGGAAGAAACATACAGACATACATGTCTAAATCTCTTAATAAATAGCATAGTATTTATTAAAGTATATAGTGCAATTGGACAATTGGCTATACACTAGTACAGAATAAAGTGCTAATTGTTCAGTCAGATAAAAACAAAATAAGATTTAAAAAAAAATTAAAATCTTTAAAGAGAAGATAAAAATAAAGTGGAGCCTAGAAGAATAATTCGATCATAGCTTGTTGGACCAAAAAGCAAAGATGTCTCAGTCAAATTATGTTAGTTTGCTAGGAGTACAATAATAAAGTTCCACAAATTGGTAGCTTAACCAAAAGAAATTTATTATCTCATAGTTTTGGAAACCAAGAGTCTGGAATCAAGGGGTTGGCAGAGTTGGTGTTTTCTGAGGGCTGTGAAGGATAATCTGGTCTATGACCTTGATCTTGCTTTTAGTACACTACTGTCAATAACTGGTGTTCTTTGGCTTGCAGACATATCACCCTACCCTCTGCCTGCAGGTTCATGTGACACTCTCCATGTATGCCTGTGTCAAAAGTTCCTATTCTTATAAAAATAGCAAGAAGGAGCACTATGACTTCCTCTTTCCTTAAAAAAAATACTCCTATTTCTAAATAAGATCACATTCTGAGCTACTCAGGGTTAAAACTTTAACATTTTAATTTTGGGGAGATATAATTCAACCCACAGCACAGATGATTCATCATACACAAAAGAAATGATCGAATAGCTGAGGGTGACTTGCCAAGGACTAATGGATGAGTAGCTACATAGGTACAAATGACAGAAAAATCTGGAAACAATGCAAAGGAGTGTAAACTTTATGTGGTGATCAGCAACATGATACCACAGGCTTTCAAGTAGAACCAATGATATTTTGTGAATATTAATCTGGAGAATGGGTCCTAGCTGAGTAGAAGTAGGAAGAGACAATGGGGACAGTGACTAAAGAGGAGGTGACATGAAGTGAAAAATGAAATCCAGCAGAATCAGAATGAAAACTGAATGAATCTAAGATACACTTCTATTAATGAGGAATTATTGTGGTAGAGGGGTTCAAACTATACCAAACTCCTTCTCATATTTTGTTAATTTGAAGAAATGTCTCATAAACTTAATTTAAAATTCATTAATAAGGGATCAATAACCAATTTTTGTAGTTATGCATGACTTGCAATTATATAAATTATTTATTTATGTAAAACACTTTTCCTGTTCTTAGTATAATTACTAAAGACTTGGAAAGCAAAATCACCAGTGATTTAATTTAAGAGTTTAGGAATCATAAATTCTTCATTATAATGCACTTACAGGGCTGTAATTTCCAGCAACTAGTACCCACTGAAGAAAGAAACAAAGGAAACAAATGACTTCTAAAGACACTATGATATAATGCCAAGATAACTCTAACAAAATATTGAATATTGGAATGTGAAGAAAGAAGATAGAGTCAGAACATCAAAAGTTTCCACAATTTTCAGTTTAAAGACAAGATATGTAGCAAAAAGCCATTCTAAACATGTGCCCAACCTAATTTTTGACAACTTTAATATATTACATATATTGACAAGAAACAAAATGAAAGGTAAAGAATTTTTTAAAAAGTATGAGACAGAATGGATGGAGATGAATATATAACTTCAAAGAAAGCAATGTAGTAAATCTATAGTTCACTAAGGTAGGCCAATATTTTCAGATATTTTAGATCCTTTATATCTAAAAGCTGGAAAAGCCATGCAATCATAACATCCTAATAATAAACTGTGTTTATAAATATCTGAGAACTGAAAAATTCGTTCAAGAACAAGAAGTTATTATACACATTGCTGAAGAACTGGACAGAAGAAGAAAGAAATACAAATTTAAAAAAAATGGAAATGAAGAAAAACTTGCTTTAGCTTCACTTCTCTTGAAACCACTGCTTGCTCTCCCTTCCCTTCATAGGCAAACATCTAAAAGCACTTCTCTCCCTTCTTCTGATGCATTTTTCCTGTATACCATCTTAGCGCACTTCAAACTGGCTTCTATAATCAACTTTGTATCAATATCACTAATATCCTCATTTCCATCTGTGGATTTTGTATCAAAATCACATTGCTGATGTCTTCATTGTAAATTGTGAGATAATACAAAATACATCTTTCAGTTTTTGTCTTTTTTGATTTCTCAGAAGCTGATGTGGTTTGAATGTGTCCCCCAAAAGTTCATGTGTTTGAAATTTAATGCCCAAATGCATGTTAATGGTATTTGGATGTGGAGCCTTTGGAAGGTAATTGGGGTTAGATGAGATTATTAGGGTAATATATTAGTGGTTTTATGAGAAAAGCAAGAGACCTGTGAGGGCATTCACCAGATGCTGAGCAGATGTCAGTGCCATGATCCTGGAATTCCTAGCCCCTAGAACCACAAGCCAAGTAAATTTCTATTCTTTATAAATTACTTAATCTTTTAAAAAAATATTTATGTTTTAGTTGTAGATGGACAGAATGTCTTTATTTTATTTTTATGTGGTGTTGAGGATCGAACCCAGTGCCTCACCTGTGCTAGGCGAGTCCGCTACCACTGAGCCATAACCCCAACCCCTAAATTACCTAATCTTGAAGGTTATTTTTAAGCAAAAGAAACTGGACCAAGAAAAGCACAGTACCTTCTTTTTATTGAAATTCTCTCTTTTCTTGGGTTTCTATGGCAGTGTATCCTCTTTTTCCGCATACATTTCAGCTATAATATTGCTATCTGTCTCCGATTTTTTTTAAATAAATGTTCATATGTTGCTTAAAACTGGTTAGGGTTGGGTAATCTCTAGCTCTTTGTGTTAGTAAGCTTATGGTTGCTGTGACAACTTAGATATATCCAGGCTCATGGTTTTAGAAGTTTCAGTTCAAAATCATCTGGCTCCTTTGTTTCTAGGCAGGTGGTGAGGTAGAACCCCAGGGTGAGGAGTTATTTGGTGGCAGAAAGTGGTTCAACTTATGGTGGGTAGGAGGCAGAGAAAGAAAAAGAGGAAGGGGTTGGGACCAGATATGCCCTTCAAGGACATGCCTACTGCCTCCAACAAGACCCCATATTCTAAAGTTCCTATCAACTGGCAGTAGCATCACCAACTGGGGACCAAACCTTCAATGCATGACTTTTTAAGGAATATTTATATAACAAAGAATCTTAAATTTTAATGTTCAATTTAAACTTATCTCAATGTTACATATATTTAATGTATATTTCATACATCCCATATGCACTATAAATCCAACATGATCTATTTTATTTTTTGTGTTTTAAAGTGCATTTTAGTTATACATAATAGTGGGGTTCACTTTTACATATTCATAGGTTCATATAACATAATCTGCTCCAACTAATCTCCAGCACTTCCTTTTTACCTTACTTCTTCCCTGAAACCTCTTCCTCTACTCTACTCTACTTCCTTCATTTAATGTATTTTTAATTGGTGCATTATAATTACACTTAAAAGGAGAATTAGTTGTGATACATGTATGCATTCAAATAGCATGATTTGGTCAATTTCATGCTGCAGTTCCTCCCTTTCCTATTCTTTTTCCCTCCCCCTCATTCCCCTCCCTCTAATCTATGATCTCCCTTCTATTTTCATATGATCTGCTTTTTTAATTCCTTACTTCTCTTAGATTCTGGATTTGAAAGAAAACATTTGACACTTGACTTTCTGAGTCTGGCTTATTCCACTTACCAGGATATTCTCCAGTTCCATTCATTTACAGCAAATGTCATGATTTAATTCTTCTATATGGCTGAGTAAAACTTAATTGTGTATATATACCATGTTTTCTTTATCCATTTATCTGTTGATGAGCACCTAAGCTGGTTGCTCAAGTTGGCTACTGGGAGTTGTCCTGTTATAAACATTGGTATGTATGCATTACTACAGAAGGCTAATTTTAGTTCTTCTGTATAAATACTAGGAGTGGGATAGCTGGGTCATACAGTGGTTCCATTTCTAGTCTTTTGAGGAATCTCCATATTGCTTTCCATAGTGGTTATAATGTGAGTTCCTACCAACATTGTATGAGTGTACCCTTTCCTCCACATCCTTGCCAGCAATGATTATTCTTTGTATTTTTCATTGCCATTTAAATGGAATGAGTAAAGGCTCAGTGTAGTTGTGATTTCCATTTCCCTAATTGCCAAGAATGGTGAAGCTTTTTTGCATATATTTAATGATCATTTGTATTTTTCAGTTTTGAAAAATGTCTGTTTCGGTCATTTGCTGGTATATAGACATTTTTCTTTTGGTGTTTTTTGAGTTCTTTATATAGTCTGGATATTGATCCCCTGTTGGGAGAATAACTGGAAAGATCTTCTCCTATTTTAGGTTATCTCTTCACACTCAACACAAATCAACAAAATGAGAGATGAAAAAAAGGAGATATTCCCAAAAATATATCTAAAATCCAAAGAATCATTAGGAACTATTGAGAAAACTTGTATTCTGTTAAAATCTAGAATATATTGACAAATTTCTAGGCATTTATGACCTACCCAAATTGAATCAAGAGTATATAGAAAACTTAGTTTGGTATCAAGCAACAAGATTGAAACAGCAATGCCTTCTGACAAAGAAAAATTGAGGAGGACCAGATAGATTCTCAGGTGAGCTCTGCAAGACCTTTAAAGAAGAACTAATGTCAGCCTTCCTCCAACTGGTCTATGAAACCAAAAGTGAAGGAACACTCTCAAATTTAATTTAAGAAGCTGGTATCATCCTGATAACAAAACCAAAGACACATCAAAGAAAGAAAATTACAGACTAATAACTCTGATGAACATAAACAGAAAAATTGTTAATAAAATGAGCAATTCACATTTTAAAATATATTAAGAAGATTCTATGGCCAAGTCAATTTCATACAAGGTTGGTTCAACATATATAAATCACTCAATGTAATTCATTACCTACATAGAACTAAGGATAAAAATCGCATGATCATGTTGATAAATGCATTAAAAGCTTTTGACAAAATGCAGCATCCATTCATGTTAAAAACACAAAAGAAAGTAGGGATATAATGAATTTATTTCAACATTATAAAAACTATATATAAAAAACCCAAAGCCAACATCATACTGAATGGAGAAAAAGTAAAAGCATTTCCCCTTAAATCAGGAACAAGATAAGATGTCCACTCTGACCACTCCTATTCAATAAATTCTTGAGACTCTAGTCAGAGCAATCTATTAAGAGAAAGAAAGTAAAAGGATACAAATAGAGAAAGAAAAAGTCAAATTATTTCTGCTTGCTGATGACATGATCCTATATTTAGAAGATGCAAAAATCTCCACCAGAAGACTTCTAGAGATGAGGAACCTATTCAACAAAGTAGCAGAATACAAAATCAACATACAAAAGTCAATAGCTTTTCTAAACTCCAATAATGAATCTGCTGAGAAAAAGATCAGGAAAATAATTCCATTCACAATAGTCTCAAAAAGAAAATAAAATATTTGAGAGTAAATGTAATCAAGGAGGTAGAAGATCCCTACAATGAAAATTACAGAACACTGAAGATCTTAGAAGATAGAAAGACCTCCCATGTTCTTGGACAGGCAGAATTAATATTGTTGAAATGTCCATATCACCAAAAGCAATCTAAAGATTCAATATGATTCCCTTCAATATACCAATGTCATTCTTCACAGAAATAGACAAAATAATCCTTAAAAATATGGAAGAAAAAAGAACTCAACATAGCCAAAGAAATACTGCATCTTCCTTGAAGTCATTTCTCCTCTCTCTTCTTTCTGGCCACTGTGATCTGAGCAGTTTCATTCTGCTACACCCTCTAGTCATAATGTTCTGCCTCAACCTCAGCTCCAGCAATATGGAATTGATTAACCATGGACTGAACCTCTGAAAAGTAAGCCACAATAAACTTTTCCTCCTCTAAGTGGTTCTTGTGGGGTATTCTGGTCATATTAATGAAAAGCTAATGACTATCATGGTACTTGCATATAAACAGACACGAAGACCAATGAAATAAAATAGAAGACAGAGCCAAAAACCAGACACAGTCATCCGATCCTTGACAAAGGTGCCAAAAACACATGTTGGAGCAAATATAGCCTTTTTAACAAATGATGCTGGGAAAATTGGATATCCATAGGTAGAAGAATGAAACTAGATCCTTCTCTCCCACCCTGCACAAAAATCAACTCAGAGTGGACCAAAGACCTAGTAATTTGACCAGAAACACTGCAACTGCGAGAAGAAAACCTAGGGTCAACACTCCAACATATCACCACAGGCACTGAGTTCCTCAATAAAATTCCTAAAGCTTAAGATATAAAACCAAGAATCAATAAGTGGGGTGGCCTCAGATTAAAAAGCTTCTGCACACCAACATGATTTTGTTTTTCACCCAGTCTATTGCTTAACTGAACAACATCAACATTCACCTATTTTTTAGGCTAGAAACCATGAAATCCACCTCTAAACCTCTCTCATCCTCTACTAGTAGTAGTAGTTAAACCACTAGAGATGGCAAGTTTTACCTCACAAATGTGCTCAAATGTATCCACAACTCCACATCTATTTTTAAAATATTTTTTAGTTGTAGATGGACACAATACTTCTATTTTATTTAGTTTTATGTGGTACTGAGAATGGAACCCAGTGCCTTACACATGCTAGCCAAGGGCACTACCACTGAGCCACAACCCCAGTCCTCCTCTATTTTTAAAGCAAGTCACCAGTGCCTATTATGCACTAGTTTTCCTGCATCATATTTTACCCACATACATCCTGCAGCTAAAGTGATCTACTTAGAACACACATATGATCATGACATTTCTCCACTTAAAAACTTATTCTTTTCGGGGGGGCACTGGGGCACTGGGAAGTGGATCCAGGGGCACTTAACCACTGAGCCACATCCCCAGCCCTTCTTTTGTATTTTATTTAGAGACAAGGCTTTGCTAAGTTGCTGAGGCTGCTTTGAACTCACAATCCTCTTGCCTCCACCTAGCCACTGGGATTATAGGCATGTGCCGTCACGCCCAGCATAGCTTCCCCTTATTCTTATTGTGAAATCTTCACTCTTTAGTGTGACCTTAAAAGCCCTGCTTCCTATCTTAGGTCTCATCAGGCACCTCTCCCTTCCTCTCTGCCTTTAGTTACTGGCCTTCCTTCAATTCTCAGGATGTGCACTTTCTATCCAGAGGTCTTTATACATGCTTATTTCTATACCTAGGTGATCCCCTTCTTTCCTATCATTCCTTCTAAGGCTAGATGATTCTACCTATCATTCAGATTGCAGAATTGAGCTCTTTTCTGAAGTAGAAATTTCCCCATCACCTACCCAAATCATACCCCCTGTTAACTTATTTCTCTTTCCAGGTACTTGACATATTTGCAATTACATATTATTTAATGTAATAATTAGTTTATTTTCTATTTTTCTGTACTGAGAGAATATCAGTCATGTACATCTCCATTTACTACTTTATCCCTAGCATTAGCTCTGTATAAAGTAGGTACTCAATAAATATTTGTCAAACAAAAATGAACTTTTCAGCATCTACCAATGCTATATGACCCTGATCAACCCAAACCATAGTAAAAATCAATAGTCTCAATCGCAGCTGTGTCATTAAAGCAACCCAACAGATTGAGCAAATAAAATTTATGTTACTTATAAACTGTCACTTGCTTATTTTCACATCTGATAAGAAGTCTAATTTTTTACAGGACCAGAGCTCTATATGAGCAAAGGCTAAAAAGTGACATATAACATTGCCTAAGTACTTTAGAAAGGTAATAATTCGGAAGTCCAAATACCCTCAAGGTTAGCAACAATTCTAGAATAAAAAGTATTCTAAGTATTATAAAAAGTATTCCAAAGGTATTTTTTAGAATAAAGTATTCCAAATTTCATAGTATATTGTAAAACCTGTGTAATGTGATATGAAAAACACAAAACAATAATATTAGAAGACCTTATATATAAAAGTTCAAGTTCTATAACAAGTCTTTCCCTCATTTTCTTAAGTTTTGAAGATTATATGTAAAAGACAAATAATAATGCTGGAAATATTTTTCAGTATGATACATTCAAATTGGAAAACAGCTGCCAATTTATCTATATATAAACTTGCACATAAAATTTTAGTGACCAAGTCTTTATGATTAAACCAATTTTAATAGGTTACACTGATAAAACAAAGAATATAATATATATCTCTAGCCTCTTTCCTTAAAAAACTTTGTTTCAATAAATGGCAAAATCAGCCATATATTGTTCACATTCCCAACCTTGGATCCCCTTGATCTCTTCAGTTCTCCACCACAATAAACTACCTGCATTTGAGATTGGTTTCTACTTTCAAAGCATACCATAAATATGCCCCTCCTCTTCTCCTTCTCTATCACTTCCCTAATTCTGTACCACCGTCTTTGCCTGCACTACTCCTACAGTTTTCCAACCGGATTCCCTGCTTACACCACTGTTCTCCCCAAAACACCCAACTCTATAGTTCATTTACCATACACAGCCAGAGGTAACCTTTTCCAGACAAATATGAGAAAGTCACTCTTCTACTTGAAACAAAACTCTGACATTCTTATAAGCTTCCCTTACAAGTCTGGCCTCAGCCTAATTCTCCAGCTGAATCTTGTAATTAAACTTCTCTATCACATAGCCCTTCCAGTTTCTAGAACATTCTAAGGCTGTTCCCACTTAGGGCCTTTCCACTTGCTTTTCCTTCTGATTGGAATGGTTTGTTCCAGATTCTTCCATGGCTGCTTCCTCATCATCAAGTCTCAGATTAACCACTACCCTCGCTTGATCTCCCTCACCAAAAGCTGACCACTCAATCTAAATTAATCCCAGTGCAAAAAGTAGGTATTCAAAAAATATCTAGCACACCATCTCATTTTATTTTATTCCTATTATTTTTCACTACCTGCAATTATCTTCTCTATTTCTATGGTTACCCTCTTACCTGTTTCTCCCCTAGAATGAAAACCTCCTGAACACAGGGATGAATTATTATGATTATGATGATAATGATGATGAAGATGATGATTATTTGGTTCCAGGAATTGAATCCAGGGGTGCTTTACAACTGAGTTACATCACTCAGCCCTTTTATTTTTTGTTTTGAGACATAGTCTTGCTAACTTGCTGAGGCTGGCCTTGAACTAAATCATCCTACCTCAGCCTCCTTAGTCAGTAGGACTATAGACAGGAACTTATTAGTCTTTTTCAGCAGTTACTGTCCTACATTTAGAAAACTGCTTGGTATAGAAGTAGGTCTGCACTAAATCTGTATCATGTAAGTGAACATACCCAACAGTAACAACAAAAGAAGGACTTCAAGATAAAAATGATGATCATAAAATCAAGATTCAAAAGCACTTATTTGAATATGTATCATGTGGTTTCATAAACATTATCAATGAAGCTTATTACATATGAGATCTCAAATATTATGATGAAATACATTATCTTAGTAAGCAAGTTTACCTCTAAATTATGTAAGAATAAAAATCATTAGGTAAAGATCATTTCTTATGCAAAAATCTTTTAAAATGGAGAATTTTAAATAAATCTACATCATAAATGGGGGAGAAAGTCATGTGTTCTCCTTTCAGTGAAAATGGAATGGTTCCTTTAGGTCAGAATCAAAAACCCACTCAAATAAACATTTTGATCTAAAGGTCAATTTTAAAAATGAATAACAATTTATAAGGCAGACGAAAATCTATTCCAGTCAGGAAACAATAGAAGCTGGTTTCCCAAGGCCCACAAATATTCCTGTAGATAAACAGAAGCTGAATGTTTACCTGAAGTTCACTATCTCCAAGGACCGAAGGTACCTGCTTGGCATTTGGAGGAGTTAAGTCTAGACCCCTCTAAACCCTCCAAAACACCCCCAATACCACCAATAGTGTTTGCACTTGCAGGATCCAGTAGCTAGTCACACAACTAATAGGAATGATTCAAATCTATGCCTTAAGGAAGTGATAAATTACTATATCTTATGGACTTTATGGGTCTTCTGGAACAGTAAAAGCCACAAGTCTCTTCACTGTATCTGTACTGTTTCCATGAGAGAATAAACTATCTTGGATATTAGTTAAATATTTTAAAGTAATTAAAAAATTATTTACTTCATCAGAGCTATTTACTAAATAGCACAGAGCATGAATACAGCCACTGAAATAACTTATTGAAGCAAACAAAAATAGCAATAGGCATTTTATCTTCCTGTTAATTGATTGCCTTTGTTACACAACATTGTCTGGAAAAATCTGACTACAATTCTAACTGTAAGCCACAGTAATCATGTCAATATGTGAGCTATCTGAATATCTAATTATGAAAAAAATAAGTCTATTTCACAGTGGAAGTATTATTCTAATTCAAGAAACCAGCCATATTAACATATTAGTCTGACATATAGCAGATAGTTGAAAAACTTTAATTTGAAAGATAATTATTTTTAGCTGATTAATATGCTTCAAATTAAATTCACTGCTTTTAATGGATCCATCAACTTGACAACCTGGGAAATTAATAAATTTTGCATGCAGTAATCCCAGGAAATATATAAAGCTGAGCTACACATCATTATAAGGATTACCTTCACAGTAGGCATTGTCCTCCCGAAGAGCCCTAAAACCATCTCGGCAACTACACACGGCCCTGTCATTCAGATTTCTGCAGATAGAATTCTCCATGCAGTTATGCCTCTCAGAACAAAAGTCATAACCTGTAAGAAAAAAAATATTAAAATAAATAAAACTATAATAAAATAGTCCTCATCCACTTAATATTTTTCTTTAAACTATTTTCCCTCAACTACTTTTAAAAATTAATATCTTTATCAAAGTTTATTAGAGAATCACATGCTATAAGTACAAAAAGACTCTTCTTTATGTTTAAACTCAATTATTTCTTTCTTTAGCTAATTCTACATCTTTCTTGTTCTTTGACTGTATAAATGCTACCTATTCTATAATATCTAATTATAGCCTTTCAAATATCCGAAACAAAGAAATTTCTTTCAGTCTCAAATGAAAAACATTACAATAAAGATGATAGTGCAAAGAGAAAATAGTCTAGTACCTGTGGGTAATACTGAACAAGCCAGATGAAATGTGCCCATTGTCTATTTAAGAAATGAAACAGCTTAGCATCTTTTTAAAAAGTTCTGAAATGTGTTAAAAATGAAAATTACATCACTTTAATCTAATTTTCTCTGGAGATCTGCAAGGTAAGTATAGCCACCCAAAAGATGAAAAATTTTATGAATTACAGGGATTTCAAAGATCCCAGAGTCTTTATAAGAGAAAAGAAAAATGAAACTTTCATAAACAGTGACACCAATCATGTGCAATTTCTCAGGATTTCTTTCTCCCGTCTGAACCCCGTGTTCAAAGAACATCTAAGAGGCTGAAATGAAAAGCTTGAATACTAGAATTCATATTTAACGGAAATCACATGATTATACATCATTCAACAAAATTTTAAATTGCCTAATGCATACGTTATCTACCTAGTGTTCATTATCTAATAGATTACCATTTCAGCACAGGTATGAAAGAGGACAAGAATAGTGTATTTCATGTAGCTTAGAATAAACTCATATATGCATAGCCAAAAAAATAAATAAATAAATAAACTTTTACTTGAGAAAATTTTGAAAATGGAAGTTCTAAATTGGTCCATCTTATTTGTGATCAAATTGATGTCCATTCTGATTGCCTGGCAATACTATTTTGAATATTCCTCCAGAACTAAAATATATCCCCCATGAAATATAACCATGACATATAGTAAAATGCTACTGGTACAACAAAGAAGGGTCATATTCTAAAAACATAATAATACCATTAAAAAGGAATAGTAAAACTCAAATAGATTAGTGATTTCAACAAAAATAAGATATAGGTGTATGAAGACCACAAAAATATGGTCAATAGCAGCATTTAAATCACTTGGCAACTTAACTTATCTTGACAAGACTATTCATAATCTAAATTATCAAGATTAAGGCTGAATATTTAGGAGTGAAATTCTTAAGAAGATGAAAAGTTAAAAATGGTTTCTCCTTGGGTCTTTTTATTTCCTTCTTTTTTAAATAGCTAAATTGAGACCATATTTCTTAAAATGTATTCTACTGTCTTTGAACAATGCCTGAGGGAAAATAATTTCAGAGAAAAAGCCCTCTTCAATATCTATTCCAATAGCTCAGCACATACCAAAGTAAAATTTAAAAGCTACAAAAAAATCACTTCATATTTATTCTGAATTAAATAAAGTTAATTTAAAAAATGGCCCCCACTTTAAGAAACACAGACCATAGATCAAGTTCTAACACAGTGCTAAAAGTCTGTGCAATTCTACCTATAACATTTGAAACAACATTTACAGGTCTGTGAGTGTATCGTTTCTGTTGCATTTTTATTTTTCTTTCTTAGGTTTATACTTTTCACAACTATCTTTCAACTTTTCATTTTGCTGACTTCTCTCTTGTACTATTTTTAAAAACATACCCAATATTATCTATGCTATCTGATATGCCACATGTATTACAGTCCATTTCATCCCTGCTTCAGTAATGTTGAGACACCTTATCCCAGCATCAAACAACATACACACAAACACACATACACACACACAGTGCTTAATTGCTGCAATAATTTCCCAACTCTAAGGTGACAATGTGATTCTTTAGGTAAAAGTTAGATGGATTTTTATTAACTCAATGACTTAAAAACTAAAATTTTATTCAAACAAATTCTGATTTATTATAAACATTGTCAGATAGCTTTTTTGATTTATTCCTTTATCAATAAAGTTGATTGAATGCACTTGGATAAAAAATGCCAGGGTCAAAAGGCTACTACTAAATGAGTGGAAATTTAAGATCAAATGAAGGAGGTTGTTTTTACAGGGAATACCTTCCAAAAATCAGAGTATATTTTGACAAGATATTGTCCATTATCCTCATTGTTGCATCTTTATTCATATATGCTTTACTTTTAGAATTGGCAAACCTGAGTTTAAATCAAATCTCTGCTTCTTAAGCTGGCTGTGTAAATTACTAGCTGTATAAGTTAATTAACTTTTCTAAAAATTCAGTTTTTCTCACCTGTAAATTAGGATAATATCTACTTTGTAAAAATGTCAGGTTCAAATGAGATCATTGATATAAGCATAATAGTGGAGTATTTGTTAATAACTAAAGCTACTAGGGTAATACTAATAAGCTGAAACCATGTCAAAATTCATGTCATAGAAGAAACTTCAAATATTTTCTATAGACAGATGAATGGACCCCTTATCTAACACAATGTAGCCTTTATTAAATTCTTCTTTGGGATTTTAAACTCAAGGATAGCAAATTCTTTATTCCCTTTGTAAGCTCTACAAATGTCCATAAAGTTCTGTTTTCTTCTATTAAATATAGATGTTTTTAACAAATATTAATATATACTTCTACATAACTGGAGAAGAAGTGAAGATTGTACACAAAAGATGATGGTACATATAGTAACATTATCACAAGAAGGAAATTACAATAATTTCACAGTATTTATTAGTTTTGTCTATAGGCATCTATTCCTTAGTTTTGTGTTGAGAAGGGAGAGAAATACAGTTATACTTTGGATGAACCACTCAACCCTATGTCCGCCCAGGTGCTTACAGGAAAATGGGCTCTACCCATTTAAAGCTATTATCATTCATAAAGTTACATCAATCAATGCATTCCATTGGTTTAGATAGAATAATTTGTTTAGTTCAAGCTAATGAAAACCATTGTGATTCAGTTCTTAGACTTTTACTAAATTCATGAGGATATTAGCCTTTTCTTCCATATATACCTGAATACCATAATGAAATCAGCACAAGAATGTCAGGGATCTACTTGAGAATACATACAGCCTGAAATCAGTCAACTCAGAGGATACAAAAAGACATGCATCTATACAAGGGGGCAGGATTTGTGATCTAAATCAAGTTGCACCTGAAGCCAATTTACCCTCTGCTTGTTAGGGCCCATATATTCCATTTATTTATTTATTTATTTATTTATTTATTTATTTATTTGGCTTAGTCAATAGAATTGTATGTTCTATCACTCACTCATATTTACATGTTGTTTGCAAGATAATAGATTATCCTAGTGTTTTCCAAAGTGTAGTTCATGTACATAGATGAACATGGAAAGGAAGTATTCATAGCAATGGATGTCTTTTAATCCATATAAAAATACATAAATCTAGCAAATAACTGCATTATTTCATAGATACCATTGCTTAATAATGAAACTAAACATTTTTTAAAATAAGTAGACAGTCAATCTAAAAATAATGTTATTTAATACACAGATATCAAGAAAGAAGGTGATAATTAAATAATTGGGAAACTGGATTGTGCAGAAATGAAGGAGACCAATGTATACCAACACAGCCTTCTCCATGTGGATGCTGTCTTATAATTATGAGGTATATTGAAGTTAATAATAAATTAAAGTGAGACATGCAGTGAATAGGACTTAGTCCTAAAACCAGAGAATGGAGGTGCCAAGGAAAAAGGTGAAAGGGAAGGAATACAGATATAAAGCCATATATATTACTTCTGATTCTAAGAGTCCTCTCTGTATCACTGAATCTCTGTCATATAATTTGTTATAAGTTTCCTTGAAAGGGCTCTCATATATGAAAAAAGTGAAAAAATATTCTTGCTTCATTTCTTCTGACCTGTTACCACAGAAGATGGCCAGCTGCAGGGCACTTAGCAAACAGTCCTGGTGGGACTCAGCTCAGTGCCTGGCCATTTGGAGCCTTATTTCAGTGCACAGCTTGGTTTCTGACCACTGACCAAGCCTCTGGTGGAAAGGTCAACACTTTCATCTCATGCTCTGCCCTCAGAGAATATTCATGAACTATTGTTGAATTACTTACTTTTTTAGATATGAACACAACATCTTTAGCATTAGGCAGACAGGCATAGAAACTGGAGACCAATTTTATTAAGAATGAATTTGTCACAACATATGTGTAGGAGTTGACTCAAAATTTAAGACTTAAAAACTGGACTCTTTTTTTAGTTCAAAAGCTATCAAATGCCAGAAGAACTTGTTTATGTATTCTGAATATTTGAAGTTAGAAAAAAATGCAATCTTTATTATAAGTACAGGAAGGACCAACTTGTTCAATTTTCATTTGAGTATTATCTAAGGCAGGGGTTCACAGTCCTGGCTGCAGAAAAATAATTTATCATGGAATTTTAAAAGATGTGATACCAAGGTCCCGTCTCATATCAATTATTGTAGAATCTCTGACAGTAAGGACATAAGTCACAGTATGTTTTGTCATTCTATTTTTAAGTGTGCTACATAAACACTAATTTTTCAAATTGCAAAAACTTAAATATATCACAATTTTTATAGCTAGTTTTTCCATTCTTGGTTTGCTTTTTGTAATATATTAGGACTCTTTTGAAAAGGAAATGGATGTGGAAAGGGCTTCTCTTGACACCTGGAAGATCCTATCTTAGTGTCTTAATCAAACCTTACCCTAAACAACCTTGGCTAACTTTAATGCTATTTATGTATCTAATCTCTGTGTAGCGCTCAGACACTTCTAAAAAGTAACTATGGTCACATGTTTTTAACCATTCTTTCTATCTATGGTAGGGTCTATTAAACCTCCTCTTGAATATGGGCTGGCCCATGACTGCTTTGACCAATGGAATATGTGCCAGTTCTAGACTTAATCTTTAGAAGTCCTAAGCCACCATTTAAGAAGTCTAACTATAATCCTGCTAGAGAGAAGCTAGGGAAAATTCCTGCAAGCACGTGTAGAAGGAAGCAGTTCTGGCTATGTACAGCTTCCCAGATATTACTGAGATGCCCAGTATAGAGTAAGACTATACTGAACCTCCCAAGTAAACAGCTCTGCCCAACTTCCAAGTAAACAGCATGGAATAACCCAGTTAACATCACATGGTGCAGCAGAACCAACTCAAGCCCTGTTTGAACTCCTGACCCACAATATTAAGATGTATTAATAAAATAGTTGCCACTGAGTTTAGGAGTAGTTTGCTATGCAGCAATAGATAGGTACTCCAAGGGAGGTTCTGCTTAACATTAGGATCTGCGTCACCAGGCAGCATATTAGAACTGCAGATTCTAAGGTCTGAAACCCGGCTTACTGAATAAGGATATATATTTTAATAAGATTCTAAGTTATCTGTATGAATATGCAAATTTGAGAATCACTGCTATAGCTTACCTTTGGCCGCCCGACACTCTAGTCAAGTTGCAAACTGGGAGTCCCAAATCAAATGTCTGAAATGAGCATTCTTTTTTTGTTTGTTTTGTTTGAAATAAGCATTCTTGACTCATATCAAATCCCACAATGTTCTGTGCAAGGCACTGGTTCAGGTATTATGAGCATGAAAACTCTAATGGCCCTCATTATATTTTCTACTTGACAGTTACTCTTTTTGGAAGTATTCCTTAGTTCCTAAGAGCTACCCTAGAAACTTCTTGAAGGGTAGACCAAGTCTTAAATCACTTGGTAATTCTCAAAGAGCCTAATGCAGAACAGTAATTTAAAATTCTTCATTGAATAAATGGAAAAGAAGTTTAAAAAAACAAAATAAAACAAAAACAAAAAGCACCACACTGCCAAAAACGTGGGTGGGTGATTTTATGTCTACTCTTAATAGATTAGGTTAAAAGAAACACAATATTACAAGTATTATAAAATTTTTTGATCTTATTTTTTTCAAATGAAGCTATGCTTTGTATCTGCATAGAAGTCATTATTCAAACAAATCCCAGTAGTTTATTTGGAGCAGGTAGTTTGCAGTTCGAACTGCATCTATCGTGAGAACCAATTACATCCCAGGTGTCATACAAGGTATTAAGATATAGAAATCAATATAATGACCCAGCTGCCCCCAGAGTACATAGTCTACTGTAGGAGACAGATTCACAAATATGCAATTTTAACATAATACAGGAAGATGCATAAAGTTTCATGATTGGCAGGGATTTTAAAGAGTTTTTATACAATTAGTATTTAGTTCAATACTTGAATTTATAAGAAGATGCCAAGTTTAAGAGCTTTTAGTGAAGGTAACTCCCTGCCTCCTGAGTCAACCCATTATGTTTCTTAATAGCTTGAATTTTAGTGCTGTCTTATATTGGAGTACAATCTTAAGTCCCTTCTACTTATACGTTCTAGGCCTGTCATTTCAGAGGCAGCACAAACAGCAAAGCATATCTGATGATAGTCTGTTTCCTCTGTAGTTTAAAAGCCTATGAGTGAAGACTGGAATTGAAACTGTCATATGGAAAGTATGAGAGGTCAATTACAGAAACAAACTGAACCGAAATTAAAAAGAAGCCAAAACAAACAAATGAAAAAACTAATTGTCAGGCAATAGTAACTGTCAACAAGATAACTAATTCAACATTGTTATATAACTTTCAATAGCAAGGTTGTGCTAATTCAGACCAACCACACACAGATTAAGAAATTCAGAACTTCAGACAGGTACAGACATTTAGCAGAAATGCCTGGGACCATCCTGATTTTAATTCACTTCAGTAGGTGTGCCATAACTACCTACTATATATCAAATGTAAAAAGCATTTAGGAAAATACTATTAGGTTTTGGTGATAATTTGTTTATAAATATTTCTATTTCATATTGATTGTACTAGCCTCTTATAATGACTACTACACATACATATTAAATATATTTTTATTTGTAACTGATACATAATAATTGTACACATTTATGGGGTGCAGTGTGACATTCAATAGATTCAATGTGTAATGATCACTGTTACTGTTTGGATGTGAGATGCCCTCCGAAAGCTCATGTGTGAGATAATGCAAGAAAGTTCAGAGGATAAATGATTGGGTTGTGAGAGCTTTAACCCAATCAGTGAATCAATCCTCCTACAGTATTAACTGAATGGTAACTGAAGGTAGGTAGGGTGTGACTAGAGAAGGTGGGGCACTGGATGTGTGCCTTTGGGCTACATGTTTTGTTTCTGGAGAGTTGAGTTTCTCTCTGCTTTATGATCATCATGTGAGCTGCTTCCCTCTACCACACTCTTCTGCCATAATATTCTGCCTCACCTTGAGCCCTAAAGAATGGAGGCTACTGTCTATGAATTGACACTTCTGAAACTGAGCCTGCAAATAAACTTTTCCTCTTCTAAAATTTTTCTTGTCAGGTCTTTTAGTCACAGCAGTGAAAAGTTGACTAAAACAATCATATTAGAAAAATAGTCATTTATCTATCACCTCACACATAAATCATTTATTTTGTGCTGGAAATATCCGATATCCTCTCTGTAGCAACTTTGAAATACTCAATTCACTGTTATCAACCATAGTTATCCAACTGTGCTATAAAACATGAGAATTTGTTCCTCTAATCCAACTGTATTCCTGTACCCATTAACCATCCTCTCTCCCTTCCGCCCTCCCTCACACACTTCCTAAACTCTGATAACCACCATTCTATTCTCTAATTCTTTGAGATCAACGTTTTAGCTTCCCAATGTAAGTGCAAATGTGACATTTGTTTTTGTGTTCCTGACATATGTCATTTAACATAATGTCTTTCTGTTCCATCTATTTTCCTGCATGTCTTACCTTATGGAAAAAAAAAAAAAAAACCTACCTTTACAAACTTTGCAGCAGCTGTGAGACAAGGTAATCTGATGTGACTCTGGACAATCCAAAGCTGGACAGCCTGAACTCTCAACAAGTTTCATGGTCTGGTCCTATTAGATAACAGGAAAAAAATACCTTGAATTTCATAATTAATACTTAACTAAGAAGTTCATAGATCCAGCATCTCACAAGGCTCTTTTAACATGCCAGTGAAATTTTTATCCTGAGAACCTCTACACAGGTCACGGGTCCACTCCAGAAATAATATTAAATATCAACTGAAAAGCCTTCAGAATGGACAAACAGCTCTAGGAATCATAGCACAGCACACTGTAGCCATGACTATAATTTGCCAAACACTTGGGATATTTCTGAAACATTTTGTTAGTTTTACAACACATTTGCAAATCTGATAACTGTGGCAAAGACAGAGTTTGAATTATATCAGTAGCTTACTTTGAAAATAAAAACAGTAAAAAAAATTGAGCTTCCTAAATACAGTCATTTTAAAGTTTTCTTATAAAGTTTTGTTCTACAGATATTATCACAGATAATTCCAGTAAGGAATGTCAGGGCTCTCCCACAAAACTATAAGGAAAATGAAGGCAGGAATTAATGTTTCTCATAAATTAATTTCTAGTACATTTTCTGGCACATTGTTGGCACTCAAAACTTTTTCTTGAATGAAAGAATACATTGACATAAAATTATAGTTGTAGAAAACAAAACAAATTAAATCCTTCTCAAGGAAAAACCAAAATATAAACTACTTTTCTGACCAACCGTAATAGCCCTACCCTAAAAGCAAACATTTGGCTTCTACACTGTCAATCTCCAATCTCTTAAGAACAAAAGTCATTAACAATTATATTAAGCTTACCATTACAGAAGTAATAAAACAACTCTTAGAACTTGCAACCTTCCATTGAAACTACTACTGAATAGCTTGGATTTTTAGATACCATTTCCATAAGTACTACTTTCACAAAAGAAGTATACATTTCAGTATCTGCCTTTTCCTGGCTTATTTATGCAAAGGATTTTCTCCCAATCCTAATCTGTTATTAAGAATGTAGAAGACAACATGCACATACCCTGCAGTCAAATGCTAGTCAGTATTTGCTTTGACAATAATATGGGTTCTGGTAATTGTAAACCACAGTGTGGTATTGTGTTACTGTTAAAATCATCCCTATTACATATTTTCAAGGCCACAAAACTAATAATAAAAGAACAAACAGGGACAGGAGTTGACAGTCCAGAAAATGGAAGTGTGAGAGATCTGTCAATTATCTAAAATTGTAAATACAGGAGCTAAGAGGGTGGGGGAGGGAGGCAATGGAAATCCTTAATGTCAAGAATTTAGTCAAGAACATCAAAAGCTTATGATGATCTGATAGAGCTGTGCTGTCCAATCAATAGCCATAAGCTACATGTGAGCCTTAAAATACTGTAACTGTAAAATACATACAAGATTTTGAAGATGGAATAAGACAAAAGAATGTAAAATATTTCATTCATAATTTTTATACTGATTTCATGTTTCAATGATAATATTTTAGATATATGAGTTAAATATAGAAAATATGGATCAATAAAAATTGTATTTGTGACTTGCATCATGTTTCTATTGAACAGCACAGTGTTATGAGAGTAGAACACTAAAATGAATTCTTCCTTCAGTCCCTTAATCTCTTTCTCTTTCTCTCTCTCTCCATCCCTCCCTCTTTCCAACCATTCCCCCGTTCCCACTTTTCTTCCTGGTTGCCATGTTCTGGGTTGTTTTCCTCTGCCATGTCCTTCCACCATGATGTTCTGCCTAATCTCAGGCCCAATGCAATGGAATTAGCAACCATAGACTGAAGCCCTGAAACTATGAGTCAAAATAAACTTTCTCTCCTCTAAGTTGTTCTTCTAAGGTTTTTTGATCACAGCAATGCAAACCTAACCAACACAACACCTGCAGTGTTGCCTATATATGGACCTCTAAATAAGTTTAACATCAAATAAATTTATAGCACATTTAAAATCAAATAAGCAACTATTCCAGAAAAGTTTTATACCACAGTTATCACTATTATATAACATATTCTGGTCAAATAAAAAGATTTACACACACACATCGAAGAAGGGAAATTTCAAATGCCCTCAAGATTCTTAAATTTAGAGCTGATGTTTCAAAGTTAAAGATTACCATTAAAAAGCAGCTGACAAAAGTTTTCTACATACTTGAAGTAATTTCTTCTCTGATTCCTTTTCTCATTTTGGAGTTACTAGATCTCACTCTAAGTCTTTGAATCCTTATATCTATAGTGGGATGGACTCACTCCACTTGAAACAGCATTAGTGTAGAGATGCTGATAGAGAAAATTTCATCTTGAAATGCAGATTCAGTAATTCATTTTAGTGTTCCTATGCCTCAGTTCTGTTATCTTTCAGATGTAACCAACATCATAGGAAAGCCGATTTAAGACCAAAAGAAGCAGCTTTAGTACTTTATAATGGACATGAAAAAACCTCAGCTTTCATGTTCTAGAAATGAAATCTGTCACAGTTCTGCTTCTTCACATTTCTTCCTTTCCTATCTCAAAGGATTTTCAAATTAAGATGTATAAAGTGGATCTTCTTTCAGGTTTGATTTATCCCAACAAAATTTTTAGAATTTTACTCCCCCCTATTCTTCATAATCATATGGGTGATCACAGTATATTGGTGGTGCCAGAAATTTTTCCCTACATAATCTCTACATTCTAAATCATCCCCCAAATCCATGTATAAGACGCATTTAAAGAGGAAAATTAAAGGTGAATGTAATGTAACTCTAAAGCAGATACTTCATATGTAGATAGTTTACTTCTGATTGAAAATGACTTGAAATATAATATTTTGGTCAAGAAATATAACATTGGAATTTATAAAAAGCATATATGAAAAGTTGGCAATATTAAGTCCAAATAAGACTGAAAAAGGAATGGCACAAAGCAGACTCACAGCCAATTATTTGCCTGATATATGATGGCTCACACTTAGGGTCGCGACAAATTACTGGCAACACTACATGAGAAAGGTTAATGTTTTTATATTTAGCTTTCAAATACTAGGTAAAAGGGCAGAGTTCAAAAGAAATACATTGGCTTCAAAAACATATTTCTAGAGACCATAATAAATAAGTTTGTAAGGAAATTCCCCTTTACATAATTTTCACTACTACTGTCAGGGCATTAATGTCAATATCAATCTCATGTCCTTGTAACAGTCAAATTTTTTAGGTAATTTCATGTTTTGTTTTTAATTGAACTGAGTGATATTTCTTACCTGAGTGAAAATCACAACAGACAGCAAACTACATTTTCCTCACAACAGCAAATAAGGATTTGATTTGAATTTGTAAAATAGAAGACAACTTCATAAAAACTTTAATTCTGCAGAATAGTATTTTTATTTATTGTGAAGAATATTTTATAAGTATTGATCTATATTTTAAAAAGACAACGGGAATGACTTTATTTGAAAAAAACAATTGCCAGGTGTGATGGCACACACCTGTATTACCAGTGGCTCAGGAGGCTGAAGCAGGAGGATCGCAAGTTCAAAGCTAGCCTCAGAAATTTAGCAAGGCCCTAAGCAACTTAGCAAGATGCTGTCTCAAAATAAAAAATAAAAAGAGCTTCAGATGTGGCTCAGAGGTTAAGCACCTCTGGGTTCAATCTCTGGTACCAAAAAGAAAAAGAAACATAAGAGATATTTTGGTGAATTTTCTTTTTGTATTATAATTTGAAAATGGTATACTATGGTTTGGATCTGGAATGTCTCCCAAAAGCTCATATGTTGAAGTATGGTTCCTGATGAAGCAAGGTTCAGAGTTAGGGCTTTTAGGTAATGACTGGATCACAAGGGGTCTGACTCACTGGTGGATTAATCCATTGAGAGCTAAATGAACTACTGGGAGGTGAGACCTAGCTGGAAGAAGTAGGTCTCTGGGGATATTCCCTGGAAGGCTTATCCCCAGTTTCCCTATCCCATTCTTTCTGCTTCCCAGCTATCACAAGTTGAGTAGCTTTCCCTTGGCATACCATACTGCCATGATGTTCTGCCTCACCTCAGACCCAAAGAAATGAAGGTGACCAACCATGAACTGAATCCTCTGAAACCATGAGCCAAAATAAGTCTTTCCTCCTCTAAGCTGTTCCTGTCAGATATTTTGGTCACAGTAACGAGGGGCTGTCTAACACACAGTATTACAAAGGTGAGATTGTAAAGAAGCACTTACTGTATTTATATAATTGAAACAATTCTAAAAGACTAATGGATCTCCTTACCTTACACTCATAGAGAACACACACTCCAGAAGAGGAATAGACCGTATTTCGCTCTCCTTCAAAGTAGGTTCTTCCTTGAAATTGGCATATTGCTTTGGAATAAAAAATACATATATTAATGTTTTATTAGGAAAAAAGCTTAGAGGTACTCAAATCATTTTGCAACAGTATTTCATGTGTTCTTACACCTTTTCTAGGTATTTGAATGACTATAAACCTAAACTCAGTCTACCATAAGGTATATGTAAATTGTCATCTTGCTAATTAAGTTGAGAGAGTAAAATAAGGTACAAAAAAGTAATGATGGCAAGTTAGAATAAGACTCTGAAAAGGAAGTGTCAAAAATCAGACTTACAGCCAATTATTTGCCTGGAGATGATGTCCCAGGCATTCTTTGTAAGAATACTTACAAAGTATTAGGCAGCACTTAGTATGACAACAAATCACTGGTAACATAATATGAAAAAGGTTCATTTTTATATATACTTTCAGACTTTTAAAACAGAAAATTAGAAAGAAGCTATTTTAACTTAAGCAAATACATGCAAGCTTTATTTTTTATAATTTATTATTATTTATGTGTAAATGTGAATATACATGAAGATGCTGAGATGACTTAATCTGGGCCTATGTTGCTTACGTGCCAATCATATAGATGTTTAAAACACCATATCAGTGGAAAACTGTGTTTTAATTAAAGTGCATAAAGTATCACATAATTTTTCTTAAATTCCTAAAATATTTAAAATTCATGAAAACATTTATTTAGCCAACTAAAATTGTTTGCTTATTTTGAAATGAGTATTTCATACTACCCATGTCCATTCACTAAAACAGAGGAAAAGTTTGCCTTGAGGCTAATGAAACCTAATCTTCAGGATCTTTCTCTGCCTTAGGCCCCTTCTAAGATTCAAAACTAAGTTTTACTTTTATAATTTTGTTGAAGGGTGCTCAAAATATAGATGTTCCAGTCCCCCATAACATCTAGATCTACCCCAAGATGTGATTACCTGATCAAAGAAGTGATAACTGATCAACCCAAGATAATTACTTCAGTGGAAGTGATCATATGATGAAAACAGATTCTGACCCTTCATTCCCCATATTTACTAAATTCAATTTTTTATTTTAGTCATACAAATTTTACAAAGTGGATATGTGCATTTCCATTTAATTCCATTACATAAATTAGAAGTAATTCCTTCACTCTTTGGAATTTATATTACCCAATTTCCTTTAAAAGCATCAATTTACCAATAATAATTGGCAACATAGCTACTAGCCACATTTTTATTACTACCAATATATTATTGCACAAATAGTAATATCCACAGTAGAACCCAACTTTCATCTTCACTGAAAGAGTAACTGATTATTTAAAGCTATACATTAAAATAATGGAAAGCATGCATATATTTTCAAGAGCTATCCTTCAACTGATTTCCTTATTCAGCTTTTATTAACAAATTAAACTATATAATATATATCTGCAAGCCAATTGATTTTAAATTTTTTGGAGCTTGCTGGTAAAGAATACAACTTACTTGCCTAAATTATATTGCTTAAAGGCTGACTGAAATTTGCTCATTAATGAATATTCAAAAGGAAATTACAGATGCCAGTTGCATACTATCTATAATATCACAAATTAAAATAACATGTGCATTTACTTAATGAACTCAATTGATTGCAAAGTATATCTCTTTAATGTGTAATTTAGAATGTGCTCTCTTTTCTTATGAAACCCAGTAAACTCAAAATATCAAGTTCTGACATTCCATATTTAATTATACTTAATAAGTCCTGCATTTTATAAGATAATGAGAATAAATAAAACCTTTCTTATTTCTATTTGGCACCTGCCATTCAAAGGTTTCTAAGCCTATTAAATGACTTGATAACTGCAACCTATTCAAGTCCAAGGATATGTAGAAGACAAAAATTGATGCTCTAAGTCTTTCTTATTCCAAGGGGAAAGAAAACACTGTACAAAACTCAAGAGTAAATTCTTGTTATACAAAGCCTATGATAATTTAATATTCATTCAGAGCAGATGGAACTTCTGTTCTAAACTCTTAATTCAAAATATGCAACTTGTGAGACAATAGGGCACCAAATGGAGCTTGGCAGAGAGGGAGAAAGCAAAAAAATGAATGAGATCATGTTTCATTCCCTTTCAAGCAATGTGCATAAATGGTAAACCTGGCTTAAGTAAACCAAAAGTGAGTACATTTCATCTCATTTCTTTTTTTGATCAGTTGCTGTGATTCTCCATAATTCTGAGGTTTACATGGAAAGTTCAGTAATAACAGTAGGACATGTTTTCCCTAGGCTCTATGGCGAAATGTGAAGAGAATCAGAAGAGCCGTAATGAGTCCTGAAAACACTGCGAGAAATAATGAAAATACCATTAGAATGGCTGTGGGATTTTTCAAAAAGAAAAATGAAAAAGCAATAGTCATATTACTCCATTCATACATTTAACAAATATGGACTGAACTCTATCTACATGCCAGATATTCTGCTAGGGACTGGGGTTCTAAAATTAATGAGACATATTCACAATCTCCCTATTTAATAGGACAGACAGACTCACCAACAGCTAATTCCAGTAGAAGCCAACCTGAAATCCTATTAAAGAATTCATAAGAGACAGAGAAACAAAGGAAAATGTGTGGTGAACTTCTGGGAATGGTTGGATCAAGGTCAAGGAAACAAACAAGGGCTGGTCAAGGACCCCAACTCTGGTAAACATGAATTTGTCAGCATACTAGGGCTAAGGAACAAGAGGAGGAAATGTTTTTACTGGAGCCCCATGTGAGCCACAGTTATGGAGGAGAGGCTGCCTAGGGACGGCGGCAATCATGAGAGCACAGGTACTGGCAGAGACACAGACTGGTGCAGAGAAAGAACAGGGATGAAAGACAGGTGCCCCTCTCACCTGCCTTTCAATTTCCTGCCAGTGCCGCGCATTGGCAAAACCTACACAAAACCTACTACCTGTCAAGGAAACCAGAGAGATGCAGTCTGCAGAAGTCTGGCTCCTGGAGTACAGAACAGGAGAGAGAATGAAGCTGTGAGCATGGTGTGCACAGGAAGAATAACTCACTACAGGCTGTTAATAGGTCTCCCTTTATAAGAATACATTGCTGAGAAGGCCCAAAAGGGAGTGGAACACAGAACAAACAAGTTCTGTAAAACAAAAAAGAGAGATTTTTAAAAGGTAAGTCTACTTCCAGGAAAAAAACCAGGAAGTTTGTTAAAAGGCCCATAGGCAGTCACAGGGTAAAATTAGGGAACTACGCCCTGGAAGATCAAGTGTCTAAACACAGGAGGAAAAGCAGACCAGTTCTGTGTCCTGACTTCAAGCAAGGCCTGCCCAAGCAGGTGTCAGAGTCAAAGTCTTAGAGAAAAGAACAATCATGTGGCTATCACAATAACTGTGGAACCATCTCTAGAACTCCCCAACCAAAAATACCTGGTTGCTTACTTTTCCTATAGAGTATAAGTAAAAAGTCATTTCCTCAACAATACAGGGATGGAATAATTATTTTTTACTATATTGAGTTCTTGTGTAAAACAGAATTTTATCAATTAGGTCATACTTTCAAAAACCTATGTAGAGTGATTGATTGAATAAATTACTTATATTTTTTTACATGGAGAGAAGCTTTATACATTTTGAAGTATGAAGTTTCTGGGAAGATGTATGTTAATCCATTCACACCGGCTTTTTCCTCTGTAGACTGAGAATCCTATAAAATCAGACTAACCCACAGCACTACACAACTCCTCAGTTGTTACTTTTAACCAATGTCAAATGCTTATTTACTGTGACTGTTACATGCTGTTGTTTGCATAACTCCAGGGGATACTATTTGCATCATAGTCTATGTGAATCCTGTCACCCAGAGCTTTCCAGTGTAGCCTGTTGAAGCATTAAGTGAGGACATTCATAAAGACTTGGGGAAATTTAATAATATAGTAATTGGTGTATACATTTTACCAAAGCTATGTTAAACACTGAAAATTGCATAGTTACTAATACCATAATTATATTAGAATCGGCAGAAACAACTAATATGAATTATTTTCACTTCATTTTTTCCCATGTTAACAATATAATACAATTAAGAGCAAATTGGAAGACAAGAGATGGTACAGATGCAAAATTGAAAGCTATCAGTAGTTAAAAAGTGCAAAGAAATTTAGAATACAGATTGAGAAACAGGTAAGTGAAAGAAACAAGTAACTGGAAATTCTAAACTATACAATAAAATCCTGATATAGTGGTCATTACTGCAGAGCTAACAACTACAATTTCCTCTAATGAAATTTAGATGAACTTCTGTAAACCTGTGTAGAAAGAATTAACCAAATTCATCTCAAAACATTTTAGTATATTTAAGCAAAAGGGTATTTCATATTTCACTTCTAAATTTTTCATCATTCAATCCACGTTTAGCTTTTCCTTTTTTTTAGTAGATCAAAAATATATACATCTACTTTAAATTTCCCAATTGGTATCAACACCTTTAAAAGTGATCTAATACATAATTAAAAATTATAGATACCCAAAAAGAAAACCTGCAAAGTCATTTCAGTAAGACTTACAGTTTCTTTAAAATTCTTTTTGAAAATACCAAGTGCCAGTGATCTTTGGATTAATTAAGTTGTCTGTTAAGGTCATAGTTTTATGTTTTTTGAAATCTTCATAGCCTTTGAGACGGTTCTTTCAAATTCCATGTATAATAGAAGTTTTTTATTTTGAGCACATATGATAGTTATTTGTAGGTGAAATACAAGTGGAAGTCTTTGGACAAGAAAATATCTCATTAAATAAAATTATATATATTTGCATTTTGTTATAGTTTTAAAAAATAATGTACAATAAATGCATGCATGAGACAGACTAAAATTCAAACAAAAAATTTCAAAGTGTTTCAATATTCTTAAAGGACTCTGATCAGCTATGCTGCATTGATCTAACCCAGAATTCTTTCTTTGTAATCTGGACTCATTTGGAGTCAGTTCTTAACAACTCTTTTTTCTCTAGCTAGTTGTATACATTTTTAACTTCCCTATCTGAGGACAGGGCCAGTATCTTGTTTATCTTTAGAATGATTCAGCACATAGTACTGGCTCTGCATAATAAACTCTCAAGGTTTATTCAATTATTTTTGGTAAATTCTCACTCAGATTCCTGTTTGATGAAAAATTAAAATAAGTTAACAAATCCTCTTTAAACCTCACTTTTCCCTTACATTTGGCCTCATCTTTGGATTTTGCATCTTATGATAAAGCTTCTACAGCTTGGGTTTCAGAGAAAGATTCTGCCCTTTCTATAAAATGATCAAAATATCTGAAAAAGGAGCAGATTTCTCTAAGAGTAAAAAAATAGCTGGTTAGTGTCATAGTAGTAGCTTATTAATATAAATAATACAAGTTAACATGCTCAAAGGAAGTCTGCTTGGACAATTTGATGACGAAATGTTTTCCTTCCCCTCAGTTACACCAATTTTTGTGAGTGCATGCTATTTAAAATGAACAGAAGTTCAGAGTGCTTAAATTATTCACAAATTCATTAATTATACATTATTGCTTCCTTTAACTAAATCTCATTAATTGTTTGGGAATTTAGTTGTTTGCAAAACTAATATTAGAGTTCAGGAAATGAGATCACGAGAGTAGTTTTCAACCCTCCCTTTCTTATATCTCCTTGGGCTTCTATAGAATCAAAGAGTGCTTCTCCTAGGGGGCCTTAATTTAGGTCAGTAGCCTATTCTTCCAAAAAGAGAACAGTCCATGAAATGCCATAAATCTAGCAGTGTGAGGGGTTAGGAGGCAAAGGAGGATAAAAATAACTTTCAGAATACAACAAGAGGAAAAATTCAAATATCCTGTCCAGATCAGCCTTTGGGTTAGAGGGTCTATACACTGGGAAAACAAAAATTGGATATTTAGAGGATACCAACACAAAGATCAAGTCTACTGCTGGCAGGAGGGGGGATTCAGTGTTGTTGACTCTAATTTGATTTTACTTCTTGAAATTGCAACCTAAAGTATATTATAAAATTCCTTTGATTTAACTACCTTTCCATCACTAGTCTTATTCTTGATCCTGGCTCATATACCAAAGAATGGAGTCTTTAAAAATATAATCAATTCATTTAGTTCCCTGAAGATAAGACAAATAAATTTAATGAGTGGAGGTAAAGATTTGGAGGAAAATATAGTATTTGTGTCAGTACCCAAATACTATTAAAGTGACAGAACATAAACACACATGAGGTGATAAGTTTCATTATCACTTTCCAAAAAAAATATAATGTAAAATATAATAAGGGAAAGTTTACACATTGTCAATTTCAAAGCCAAGACTAGAATCCATCTGACAGTCCGTCTGTGTATCTTTTCTTACCACTAAAAACCCAGTGAATTAAGTCAAAACAAGAAATAATTTTTGGTTTAACTTTGTGAAACTTTTCCCCTCCAAACTGGCATATTTTAGCCACGTGTTGCTTTGATGCTAAATGTAAAATGCTTTGGGAATTGTAAAGCACGATCCTTTTTGCTACAAACACATATTAGTACTCAGTTAAGAGACTATGCATAAATACCTTGAAACCATGACTGTTGTTTCAGAACAGCCTCTGCTGTGCAAATAAAACAAGAAGGGGGAAACCGCTGGGGATATAGATCTATAAGGAAGACATTTTTGCAGAGCAGTTTCCTGAGAGGTATATTAAAAAAAAAAAAAAAAAAAAACCTCTTCTATTATGCAAACAATATGAGTCAAGGGAGGAGAAGAAGCACAAGGTTAATTAAGGGAGCAATATTTGTGTAGAACAAGACAAGCAGAAGGGACAGTACAATGAGGAGGGAATAGAGAGCACAGCAAGCAGCCAGGGACAGAAGAGTTCCAAAGTAGACTTGAGATGGAGCAGGACAAAGAAAGTCAGAAAGTAACAAAATGAGAAACAGGAGAAGTAAAGAAATTTCATAAAGATATGCAGCAAGCCTGGCCATACATGAAAATGAGAAATGTTTACTGAGAACCTCCTGTCTCCAGCCTGTAGTAGAAGTCATCTTCCTTGCTTTCAAGGATTCAGCCTAGTGTGGGAAACAATAGGCACCGCCATAAACAATAGACAACTCAGGAAAAACAAGAGTCTTAGAAAAGTGGCCTTGTAAAACAAGTTTGGAGTGAGTTTTCTACTTTTTATGTTTTTGGAATAGTTTGAGAAGAAATGGTTTTAGCTCCATTTTAAAAGTTTGCTACAATTCAGCAGTGAAGCCATCTGATCCTGAAATTTTCTGTGTTGAGAAACTTTTTATTACTGATTCTATTTATTACTTGTATTATTCAGACTTCCTATTCTATTGGGTCAATTTTAATTGGCTATGTATGAAATGCTTTTCTTTAGTATTCAGTTTTAATTGTGTTTCATTGTAGTCTTGAATATATAAATAAAACATATAAAACTCTTGAGTAAACTGAGTCAATGAAGAAATCAAAAAGGAAATTAGAAAATATTTTGAGGGTCGGGTGCGGTTGTGCACACCTATAATCCCAGCACTTTGGGAGGCTGAGACAGGAAAATCATGAGTTTAAAGCCAGCCTTAGCAATGGCAAGGCACTAAGCAACTCAGTGAGACTCTGTCTCTAAATAAAATACAAAATAGGGCTGGGGATGTGGCTCAGTGGTGGAGTATCCCTGAGTTCAATCCCTGGTACCACAAAAAAAAAAAAAGAAAAAAAAAGAAACCCCAAAATCTTGAGGGCTATGGATATAGGTCACTGGTAGAGCATTTGCCTAGCACATGGAAACCTAGCAGAAATTTTCTAGTGTAAGTTTTTGTTTTGTCTTGACTTTTTTTTTTTAAGAGGAGCAAGATAGATACCTGCCCAGCAATCTGAAGAGAGATATTTCTAATCTTGTTTGATCCCATAATATTTTATAGTTTTATAACTTAATGAGTATATTTTTTAAACATTGTGAGTTTATCCATTTTTATCCAAATAAGTTCAACTGCATTTTTATAAAACAATATTTCTTTCCTTTCCCATTCATATTTCATTGGTTTACATATTATATATTTATTTATAAGAGTTTAATAATATTAAATTTATAACATAAATACAACTGAGATAAGCAGGATTAGAAACAAACCTCTGCCCCTTGGTTAGCAGGAAATCATTTCTTAGGAACATAATGCACAAGCTTAGCTTCAAGCTAAGTTAATAATTTTTATTTTTTAAAAGAACCAATGGAAATTGTAGATGAGTGTTCCTCAAATCACCTAGGGATCTCATTTAAAAGCAGATATTGATGTAGCAGATCTGGATCAGAACCTTGAGATTCTGCATGTTTAGCTACAGTTGATACTGATGTGACTGTTTCATTGATCATACCTTAGGTAGAAAGGTTATACATCAGTGATTATTAACTTCACTTTACATCAACCTGCACATAAGGAAATGGTTGAAAACACCAATGTATGAAACCCAGATCAATTATATTAGAATCTCTAGGGAACAGGTCCAGATATCAGTAGCTCTTAAGAGCATCCAGGTTATTCTAATGTTCAACCAATGTTAAAGATCACTGAGATAGACTAATCCCACTATTAATTTAGAGATCTTTTTAGTATAAATATCAATCTCAGATAATCCCAGTAATTCACCAGATGGTACTTTAAGAACCTGACAAAACTCATTCCAAAGTCTTTTCAACTTCTAAATCATTCATTTATAACTCCAAAAAAAGTAATGAAAGTAATAGAATTGGATAGAAACGGAAAGGAAGTGAGAGATAAAGAGAGATAAGGAAAGATGAAAGGAGAGAGAGAAAGAAGTTGGGAGAGAAAAAACACAGAGAGAAGATAGAAGAAGAGAAATTCGTGTATAAACTATAGCACTGGACATAAAGTCTCATTAAATACACCTGCATTCGTACTTTGGAACAAAATGTTTGTTGAAATGTATCACTTTTTCTTCTTTTCAAATGACTTTTCTCCGTAAGATTAAGTAAAAGTTTTGACAGCTATAGTAATTGCTTTAAATGTAAATGAATTGAACTCACAGTCAAAAGATACTGAGTGGCTGAATGGATTGAAAAAACAAACAAAAATTATCCAGCTACATGATCTGTACAAGAGATTCATCTTAGATATAAGGACAAAAATAGGTTGAAAGTAAAATTAAGCTAAAAGATATTCTATGTAAATGGTAATCAAAAGTGAAGAGAGTCATATATATAATCCCCCTAACAATGGGCACTTATACATAAAAAGCAAACACTGACAGAACTAAAGGGAAAAATAAATACTAGCAAAATAGTAGTAAGAGATTTCCACATAACACTTTCAATAATGTATAGAACATCCAGACAATAAATCAGTAAGAAAACAGTGGACTTGAAGAATACTGTAAACCAAACGGACCTAACAGACAAATAACAGAACATTATACACAGCAGTTATAGAATATATATACTTCTTGAGTATACACTAAACATTATCCAGGATAGATCATATTAGATCACAAAAAACATCTTAACAAATTTTAAAAGACTGTAATAACTTCTCTAACCACAACTATAAGTCAGTAGCAGTAGGAAAACTGGAAAATTCTCAGATTCATGGACATTAACAAACTCTTGAGTAAACTGAGCTAAAGAAATAAAAAAGGAAATTAGAAAATATTTTGAGGGCTATGGATATAGGTCAGTGGTAGAACATGTGCCTAGCATATGTGAACTTTGAGTTGAATCCAGGACAAGAAGGAAGGAAGGAAGGAAGGAAGGAAGGAAGGAAGGAAGGAAGGAAGGAAGGAAGGAAGGAAGGAAGGAAGGAGAGAAGGGAGTGAGGGAGGGAGAGAGGGAGGGAGAATATCTTGAGACTAATGAAAAAGAAAACACAACATAATAAAACTTATAGGATATAGGAAAAGCACTGTTCATAGGAAGTTTAAAAGCAATAAATATCACCAAAAAAAGAAAGAAGGAAAGAAGAAAAGAATTATCTTAAAAAAGACTAACTTTACATTTTAAGGAACTAGAAAATGAAAATTTTAATTTCAAAATTAGCAGAAAGATGAAATTAATACAGACTATAGCAGAAAAACGTGATTAAAAAATGTTAATATAAAAGAATCAATAAAACTCAGAGTTGATTTTTTGAGAGAAAAATCAGGAAATTGATGGATCTTTAGTCAGACTGAAAAAAAGAAGAGAGAATTCAAAGAAAATCAGAAATGACAGTGGATATATTACAACCAGTGTCACAGAAATAAAATAGTTCGTAAGAGACTACTATGAACAATTATATGCAAACAAATTGGATAACCTAAAAAGAAATGGATAGATTATAGAAATGTACAATCTAATTTACAAATATGAATGGAAGTCAGGCATGGTGCTCTACACCTATAATCCAGCTATTCTGGAGGCTGAGAAAAGAAAACTGCAAGTTCCATACAAGCTTGTGCAATTTAGTGAGCCCTCCCAAAAAGAGCTGGGGATGTATCAGTGGTAGAGATCTTGCCTAGCATGTGCAAGACATGAGTTTACTCCTCAGTGCCGAGTTTATTCCTAGTACACACATATACACACATACACAGAGCTGATCTATATCTAGTAAGGCTATTGATTCATTTATCAAAAATCTCCCAACAAAATCCCTGGACAAGATGATTTCACTGCAGAATTTTACCAAATATTTAAAGAATAATTTATACTAATCCTTCTCAAATTTTCCCAAATATGTTTTTAAGAACATAGAACACTTCCAAATTCATTCTATGAGGCCAATATTAATTATACTGATATGAAAACCAGATAAAGACACCACAGGAAAAGAACATTACAGAACAATATCTCCAATAAGTACATATATAAAAATCCTCAGCAGAACACTAGCAACCTGCATTCACCATATATTGAAAGGATTATATGCTGACAAAGTATTTTCCCTGGGATGCAAGAATAGCTCAATATATGCAAATAAACTACTGTGACAGACTACATTGACAAAACTAAGGATAAAAATCATGAGTATCTCAATATATGTGGACAAAGCAAGAACAAAATTCAACATACTTTCATGACAATAAACATTCAATAAACTAAGAACAGAAAGAAAGTTCTTTTCTATATTATAAAAAGTTCACACAAAGCTTTTCCCTTAGGATCAGGAAAAAAGCAAGATTGCCCACTCTCACCCTTCTTTCAGCTCAGTACTAGAAGTCCTCATTAGAAGACTGAGGTAAGAAAAAGAAATAAGAGGCATCCAAATAAAAAAGGAATAAATAAAATTACCTTTGTTAGTAGATATCATTACCTTACATATAGAAACCCTAAAGATTCCACTAAAGATGTGTTGAAACTCATACACAAATATAGCTGAGTTACATGACACAAAATCAACATGCAAAAATCAGTTGTTTCTACACGAGGAACATTTGTGAAAACATAAGAAAATAATATTTACGGTAATATCAAGACTAAAATACTCAGGAAGAAACTCAACCAATGAGGCAAAAGACACCAATATCTATAAAACACCACTAAATGAAACTAAAGGAGACAAAAAAAAATTGATCCACTATTTACAGAATGAAGGATTTAACATTGTTCTAAGTTCCATACTATCCAAAGCAGTCTACAAATTCAATGCAATCCCTATCAAAATGCCAATATCACTTTAAGGATAGGAAAAAATGAAACTGACATGGAACACAAAACATATCAAGTAGCCAAAATAATATTGAGGAAAAAGAACAAAGCTAGAGGCCTCACACTTCATGACTTATATTATAGAACTACAGTTTATGAAACAGTATGATATTGGCATATAAAAAAGACACATAACCAATGGAACAGAATAGAGAGCCCAGAAATGAAATCACACGTATATGGTCAAATCATCTCCACCATGGTATAAAATACAGGATGAAGAGGGCAGAGTCTCTAAAACAAATGCTGCTGGGAAAACTGTTTATCAACATAAATGAATGAAACCCCTCACACAGTACATAAAAACCAACTCAAAATGGTAAGATCTGAAACTAGGAAACTCCTATATGAAATCACAGAGGAAAGGCTTCACAATATTGGTTGTGGTAATATCCTTTTTTGGACAGGAAACCAAAAACATAAGCAACAAAAGTAAAAAAGAATACTACAGGTAAAGTGGTACTACATTAAATGAAAAATCGTCTACAGAATAAAGAAAAAAATCAGCAGAGTGAAAGGCAGCCTACAGAATGGGGGAAAAAAAACATTTGCAAACCATATATCTGATAAGGAGTTAACATTCAAAACATAAAAGGAATTCTTATAACTCTTATTAAATTTCTATAATTTAATAGCAATAAAATAATAACCCAATTGAAAAAAATGAGCAAATAATTTGAACAGGCATTTTTCAAAAAGGAGGAGGGGGAGGAGGATGAGGACAAAGAGGAAAAAGAGGAGGAGAAGGAGGAAGAGGAGGGGGAGGAGGAGAGGAGAAAGGCGGCGGCAGTACAAATTGCCAACAGGTATATGAATAGTTGCTCAACATCACCAATTATCAGGGAAAAGTAATCTAAATCATAATGAAATGCCACTTTACACCTGTTAGGGCAGTCATTATCAAAAAAAAGTAAACAAATAGAAATAAGTGTTGGCAAGGATGTGGAGAGTTGGAACCCTTGTTGTACAAAGTTGATGGGGACATAACCCATCAACTCTATGGAAAATAGAGGTTCCTTAAAAATATGAAAATAAAACTACCATGTGATCTAGCTATCCTACTTTTTGGTAGTTTTTATTGAACTAAGGATCTCAAAGAGATATCTGTACTGCCATGTTCATTGCAGCAAAATTCACATTAGTCAAATAGAAATAGCCCAAGTATCTATCAATGAACAAAGAAAATGTAATATTATTCAGCCTTAAATTGAGAAGTCTTGTTTTATGCTACAACATGGATGAATCTTGACTACTTTATATAAGTGAAATAAGCAAATAAAAGCAAGACAAACACTGCATGATTGCAATTACTCTGATAAATCTGAAGTAGTAAAACTCATTGCTAGTGGCTGAGAGAAGGAAAACAGTTGATATTCATTGCATACGGAGTTTTAATCATAGAAGAAAATATTTGCTACTTGCTGTACAATGTGCATATAATTAACATACAGTACACTTAAAATTTTAAGTGACTAAATTTCATCCTACATTTTTTACCAATAAAGAAAGAAAAAAGAAACTGAATGATTTCCAACATGGAGTGTTCTATAGATCTACTGCTGCTGATTTTTAGTTTATTGGATTGTGTCAGATATTATATATTATCTGTAATTTCAGTTCATTGAAATTAATTTAGAGGAGCTTTATGATCCAATAGAAAATTAATATTTGTAAGCATTTCATAGGTGCTGAAAGATAGATGTAAACTTCATTTTGGGGGTATAGTGATCCATATAAGTCCATTAGGTTTGGATTTTTAATAACATTCAACTGTACTGTATCCCTAATTCTATTTTGTACATTCATATTCTGTCATTTCTTGCTACAGATTCACCAGCTGCTCCTTGTAGTTCTGTCAATTTTGTTTCATTTATTTTGAGACTTTATTATTAGGTATCAGGACTGGTAAATAAATAATGGTCCTTGAACTGTCCAGCCACAGAGGCAATGCCCCTTCTGGGAACTCTCAGCACAAAGGCTAGAATGTGAGACTGCCTAGCTGCTATGGTAATGCCCCATTGCATGCCAGCCACGAAATTACCAGTTCATGACCTAGGTTCAGACACCAGCTGCCCAGGGGATAGAGAATTATGGGAGCAAGGTGATAATTGTAATTGGGTTCCACGAAAGTTTGTCCTTCACTCTGTATGCTTTAAGAAAACTTTTTCACAGAAAACCCCTTTGATGTTAAAACCAAAATTATAAACATGCTGAGCTGGCTCTGGGTCATACATCCCTCATCAGGGGATGCAGATCCACCAGACCCCAGCTTTTTATCTATTTTTGTGTGTGTTTGTCTTTTCTCCATCTCCTCATCACCCCATCTGGTACCTGAATTAATGGCTGTGCATGATGCAGCAATTAGGTATATAAATTACCTTGCTAGGTCTTCCCTATGATTTGAAATTGTATCATTATAAGTAACTCTAGTGATACATTTTGCCTTAAAGTATACTTTAATATTATTCAGGACTAACTTTAATTTGTATGGTCAATATTTTATTGTTCTTTCATGTTTAACTTTCCTATATTATATCTTAGATGAATATCTGCTAACAGAGCTGGGTTTTATTAAGTCAGTTTCAAAATATTGGTTTTTTAAACTGAGCACGGTGGTGCACACCTGTAATCCCAGAACTTAGGGAGGCTGAGACAGGAGAATCCCAAGTTCAAAGTCAGCCTCAGCCACGAGGAGGTACTAAGCAACTCAGTGAGAACCTGTCCCTAAATAAGACACAAAATAGGGCTGGGGATATGGCTCAGTGGTTGAGTACCCCTAAATTCAATCCCCGGTACCCTAACAAATATATATACTTATGTTTTAAACTGGACCATTTGGCCCATTTATAATTAATGTGACAACTGATATATTTAATTTTTAAATCTACTCTCTTATTGGTTGCTTTCTCATTCTCTTTATCTTTTACTTCTCAGAGATCATTTTTTCTTAATTCCATTTTCCCCTACAGTAGTTAAGCTATTTTAAACTTGGTAGCCTTAACTAACAAGAAACTAAATTCAGTCAGTAACTTTATGAATAATATCCTAATTGCCCCTCATACAATACAAGGATATTAAAATAGTGATCAGTTTCAAACATATACCAAGATCAGACCTGTTTAATTAAAAAAATGACAGTAGTCATCATGAGTAAAGATCAGAATCTTACATATGTACTCTCTTAATTAAGTCACATTTTACTAATATCAGTCTCTGAAAAAATTCAACAAAGTACTGAAAGAGGATAGAAAAGTTACTTCTAAATGTCTACTATGAAAGTCAGCCCAGATTTCATTACACTTTTAAAATTAATTGACTACATTGTTAATATAATATTAGAAATTTGAAAATAATTTTATATAAAAATTTAAATTTGGGAATCAGGAAATTTCTGATCTACACTTAATCCCCTTAATAACATGGAAAGGAAAATTATACATAGTATAATATAGCCTTCAAACATAACTGTAAGCATAAATTTAATTTTTATTAAAACTAATGAAGATTTCCTGATTTATTTTATAAATTTATGCTTTAAGTAACTATCACAATATAAATATTTCCATATCTACTTATCCACTGACCAGATTTAGCAATATTTTCTTTTCAATACTACAATTAATCACATAAAAATACAATGCCAGACAGGGTGGCACATGCCTGTAATCCTTGCCTGTAATCCTGTAGTCTACTCTCTTATTTGTTGCCTGTAATCCCTGTAATCTACTGCTCTTATTTATTGGCTTGGGAGGCTGAGGCAGGAGGGCTGCAAATTTTAAGTCAGCCTCAGCAATTCAGCAAGGCCCTAAGCAACTTAGTGACATGGTTTCAAAATAAAAAATAAAAAAGGGCTGGAGATATTGCTCAGTGGTTAAGTTTCCTTGGGTTCAATCTCCAGGATCAAGAAAAGAAAAGAAAAAGATTTTTTTTTGTGGGGGGTTCGGGCAGTTACCAAGATCTGAGGGTTGCTTAACCACTGAGCCACATTCTCAGCCATTTTTTTTTAAAAAAATTTATTTTGAGACAATAAAATTTTATTTTATTTTTATTTTATTTTAAATTGTTTAGGACCTTGCTAATTTGCTGAGGCTGACTTTGAACTTGGAATCCTCCTGCGTCAGCTTCCTAAATTGCTAGGATTACAGGAATGTACCACCATGCCCAGCATAACTTTTATCAAAATGTTTATAACAGTACATTATCTTTTCTGTAAACGTTACACACAAAAAATTTAAATTGGTAGCTCATTCTATATTAATATCAACTGTTTTAAAGATTCAGGGTAAAGTTTTTAGTTTAACATAAAATGTCTAACTTAGCCGGGTGCGGTGGCGCAAGCCTGTAACTCCAGCACTTAGGGAGGCTGAGACAGGAGAATCGCGAGTTCAAAGCCAGCCTCAGCAATGGCGAGGCGCTAAGCAACTCAGTGAGACCCTGTCTCTACATAAAACACAAAATAGGGCTGCGGACGTGGCTCTGTGGTTGAGTACCCCTGAGTTCAATCCCTGGTACCAAAAAAAAAGAGAAAGCCTAACTTTCTAGTTCTTTATTTTCCCCCTGTGTAGCTGCTAAATATCCATTTCTTTGGTACACTGCTCAGACTACAGCAGTACTGGCCACTGTAATTAATAGGACTAATAGCGTTAACCAGCACACATGTAGTTGACAATAATTTATTACAATAACAAAACACCTATTTTTTATTTTACTGATAAAATTAGCTTCTTTAACAGGCAGTTTCTATATTTGACCACTACTTCCATATCCTTTTTCAGTTTTTTATGCAAGATGTCTCTAAAGATATTGTTATTATTATTTTAATTTTGAATCACATCTTTTCCTATAATTATTTTTGGCATATACTTCATATTGTTCTGTAATAATCTCTTATGATAAACACCAGCACTTAGAGCATTGTTGCCTAGCTGCATAACAATTGTGATCTACCCTTCCTCTCCCAATAAAGGAGTATTGGCCTACAGAGACTCATGGTTCCTCTCTTTTGCTGGCTATTATACATGAATTTTGCTCTTCGATAATTCCATATAGTCATGTAATTATTAAACTAAGCCTTCCTCTGCATTCTGCATACCTTCTGTAGGTATCCATCCAAGAGAGGTTTCTTGCTCTCAAGGGTCTTGCAATTTAATTAAAATTTAGATTAAAATAAGAACAAAAAGGACAGAAGAGTGGCTACAAAGAAATGCATAACCAACTACAAATTAATAAGATAAAATTACAGACCAGCTGTCATATCAATAATGAAGGCATAGGAACTAGTTAGTACTAGTCAAGTTAAGATTATGAAGTGGACAAATTAAATTCCAATTTATTCTAATATGACTCCTTTGAGAAGACTGATTCTCACAAATGAACGAAGTTTTCCTCTGCTCTATGAACATACAGCATTCTTTATATATCTCTAACACAGCACCTAGACCATTACATTGTAATCTACTGTCTTTTCTATTAACTTATTAAGAAGAAAGACTGTATTATTGTGCTCATATCTCAGCATCTAACCAAGTGCCTGGAACTTAAGAGTTTGTTGAATTAATTTTTAAAAAGTGCTATCAGAATATATGATCTTGTAATCCCATTTGTGGATATATGTATCAGAAAAAAAATGAAATTAGCGTCTCAGAGATACCTGTACTCCCATGTTTGTTGTAGCATTATTCATGACAGCCAAGATATGAAAACAATCTGAGTATCCATCAACAGACGAATGGATAAAGAAAATATGATTACATATGGACATATACATACACATGATGAAATATTACCCAGCCTTTAAAATGATGAAATCTCTGCCATTTGAAACAACATGGTTGAACCTGGAGGACAATATGTTAAACAAAACAAGCCAGAAAGAGAATTACTATATGATCTTACTTGTGTGTTGAACTAAAAACATCAAACTCAGAAAGCAGAACAATGGTTATCAAGAGCTTTGGTCAGGAGGAAGCAAAGAAGTGGGAGAATGTTGGTCAAAGGGTACAAACTTTCAGTTACAAAATGAATAAGTTTTTGAGATCTATTGCATAGTGATAACCATAGATAAAAACAAGGTCTACTACTTGAAATTTGCTGAGAGTAGAGATTAAAAATTAAAGATCCCATTTAAGGTATTCAACAAACTTTATTATGACTTCTTGAATACTTAAAACATTAAATATGGGGGAAGAAAGGAGAAGAAGAGGTACTGGGGACTGAATTATATTCCAGACTTTTATAATCATGTCAAAATGGATTCTACTGTTATGCATAACTAAAAAGAACCAATAAAAAATAAAATAAAGCAATAAATATTATTCATGCAAAGGAACCAAACCTAAATGAATCAGTGTTGGCATTTTTATCACTACTAGATCTATAATGTTGCTTAAAAGGGAATCATATAAGACTGAGTGCTGAGAAATGCTTTGTTTCCATGGCACCATAATTAAATAGAGCACACTTTGCTTCCTGAAGAAGACTGGAAACAGCCAGGCAGTTTTGGCTTACACAAACCAAATTCTTCAAACTTGGACAGTATAAAAGCATTGAAAAGACCTATCCATTTACCAAATTAAAACAGTCAGAATTTAATACCAACTTTCAAAATTAAGTATTCAGCTGTAAAATCAAATGCCAAAGTGGGACTATTAAAGACTAGCAAAGATAGAGGAAGAGACCAAAACAACAATTAAAGTTAATATTACTTCTCTTTGGGGGAATTGTATTATGGTAAATTTGCACACACTCATAAATAATTTAGAGACGATAAAAGGCAAAATGGTTCAAATACAAACAGAGATCTCGACATTAAATTAATATTACTCAAGCTACATTACCCTTGCATGTTGAAATTATTCCATTCAACAAAAACATGACTCCAAAAGAACTAAGTCTGATATTCTGTTACCACAGACAAGGGTTTGAATCAAAGATTGGCAGGTAATGACCCCCTTAACGCTACCTATACTTTCATTTCAATTTCTCCCAACAGGTTTAGCTAAAGGCAAACAGCAAAAAATTTCCCTGGGGAATTCTGCACAGCAGGAGCCTCTTGCACAGGTGAGAAGATAAAAAATGTGTTGTCAGCTCCTTTAAAAATTATTTATTACACATATTCAATATGCTTCAATGTTATCACCATTTCCCTCTACATTTCCTTACTATTTTTCTGAAGTATACTTAATACACAGAAGAAAGAATGTAAATTGCCCTATTTTTTTTTGATTCAATTTTAATAGACTTTTTGACATTTTTCTTTCTTCCTGGCTTTTCTCAGCCTGGACATATGTAACACACATTAAAAAGTACTGCAGTGCTGCGGCAAGTATCAGATGGCACCTCCTCTTGCTCACACATGCTATTCCTTCTAACATTTTTATCTCCCAGTAATGAAACTATTGTTTTACCTCCTCAGAAGAAAAAGTAAGAATCCATGTCATTTGAAGATTATTATATTCAAGATGCCATTATGCTTAGGTAACAAAAACAATGAGATGAGCATGGAAGATGAGGAGTCGAAGGAGAGCATTCCTAAATCAATAGCACACTCTGACCTGAGAGGAGAGGGAATGCCTTAATTCCAAACAGAATTCTGGAAAAGGGTAAACAATGCCAACAAAGCAAAAAGAAAAAAGGACATGACCAATATGCAGGAAGAACACTATCTTGTCTGCTATATCAACCCTCTCAGTTGGTGAGGGTACAATGCACAGAAATGTTAAAAAATTTTCTCAAGCAACAACATTAGCAATGCAAAAAGGGGTAAATAAACTATGTAAACCGTAAATACAAGAAAATGGATGGAAAAAAGAATGAGAAATTACCTAGAGTACATAACCTCGACATACACAGAGAGAGAAAATATACAAATCCCTAGAGAACATATATACCAAGCTCTGTGCAATCTGCAGTTCAGGAAATTCCTCTCCTACACAGTAGGTTGGTTCATTCTTCAAAGGGAAAGCCACCTAGCAGAGGTTATGTTTTCCTTTCACATCTTTAAAAAATAAAATGCAGTTAACATACACACTGCTAAAGGTCAAATTAAAAGGGGAGGTATGTATATGGTCTCTAAAGCCGATGGTGTTCAGAGAAGCCCGTAATTACCTAGCAGAGTTTATAGATAAGAAAGGAAAATTTTTAATTACATGTTAGGACAAATTATTTTGAGACTTTTATAAAAATGTAACTATTTTAGCTATATCCTACTACATTAATGCTGAAGGATTCATTGATAGGAAACAAGAAGTTTTAGGTTTTTTTTAAGCCTGTATGCTTTCATATTTCATGCTGCATAACACAAGCAACATCAAGCAACACTTAAAGACAGTTTATTCTATGAAGATGTGTAGATTACCAAGGCTAAACTGCATTAATAGAAAATTGAATAATCAGAAACTGACACTGTCAAAAAATTCACTAGGTTGAAGTGACCATTGGTCACTGTAAAGGAATCATTCTTTTCTCAAGTGCCACCCTTCTGGCTGCCATATAACCAAAGACTACAGGGCTAACCAAAGTTTTCAGGCAAACATCTATTATGTTTCTATATATCCAGGCTTGAATACACCACACACATTCAGAGAGATGTGACTTGAGAGCAAGCCACCAAAACATTTTAAATGCAAAAAGGAAAATAACAGATCATAAATTCAGTTAAGTCAGTTGACTTAATTGAAATTGTGCATTCCTAAAAGTAATTCAATATCAAAATATAATTAGAACAATTATAAAAGTGTAGACAATATTTAGGAAGGTATTTGGGTTCTCCCTAAACAACTATTGACAGGAAGAAAAATAACAGGATTTTGCCACAGATTTTAGTCCAAAAGCTAGGAAGCAGAACACAGCTCCTAAAAGAGACTCCCAGAGAAGATTAAATGACTACAGGATTTTATAAAGAATTTACTGAATGCTTAATCATGCTTCTGTAAGTCAAAGATGGCCAATCAGAAAATTGGGGTCATTAAAGGATGAGAGACAGGCTAATAGAAGCTAAAATATAATTAATGAGTAAGTGAAAGGGGAAAGGAAGAAATAAGAGACATATTAATAAATATTGTTTGGAGTTGAGACCAGGCATTTTTTTTCTTTAAAGACATTCATGAACCAATTTAGATTTTTTCCATTCAATTATATGTTATTTTTTATATTCTGTTTTAGATAGAGATCTTGATGGCTTCAAGGGAATGGTGGCACACGCTGAAAGCATCTGAGCCTCTAGCTAACTAGTTTTCACATATATTTCAGTGGAAATTTGAAGCATACTTTATCTTCCTTATTAAAATAATCATTACAATCAACTATTTAGCTCTACAATTTGTGCACATATTTCTTTTCAACCTAATTCCCAAGAAGCAAATCTGTAAAACACAAAAGCATGAATTGATAATTAGATTAATTATCTATATGTATGAATAGCCAAGAGAGCATTTCATATTCTTCCTGTGTCTCCTTTTGAGTCTCTAATTCTAAAATTATATTTACTATAAAACAGTATTACTTCATTTTTTAAACAATTTTTCCTTAATTCTCCAGAATTTGAAGTAAAAATAATGAGTCCACCAAAATCTGAAATACATAAACTTGTAATTTTGGTACAAAACTACAAAAGTTCATTTTTCTAATCTTTGATCAATACATTATCTAGGGCTTCAATTTGAACATTTTTGGAAAAAGTTTATACACCGTTCTTCTTTACAAACATTTCTATAAGCCACTGAGCACTACAGAATTGTCTTAAATTATAAAATTTAGCACAAGAGTTACCATGGTTAGAAAGTAATACAAAAATCCTAAGAACTCATTATTATCAATAGTGAATACTTCATGCCTAATTCTCATAAAGTTCTCCCATATGCATTATATAAAAAACAGTACTTATTATCATAATAGCATCATTTAACAAAGACTTATATAACTATACTCCAGCAGTATAGTTAACCTATAGTATCTCATTTAAGTTCACAACAAATAAAGAAGAAACAATGAAATCAAGATGATCATAATGATTAGCCAAGGTTCGTAATGCTCACATGATAGAGACTAGACCCCAATCAGATCAAACTGCAGTTACCATCTGACTACGCCTTTTGCTTTTAAACAAATGTAACATTTCAAGTCTGAAAGTCCTGAAAAACATCCAAGGACTTAGTCCAGGACTTAGCACTTAGTTTCCCTGTCACATCTCTATTCTCAACTTCTCCTTTCCTTTCCCCAAATGTATGTACTCTCCAACTTCTTACCTTCAGACTGAATGCTTTTCTTTAGAAAACTCATCTTCTCTCTGCACAGAATCATCATGCTCACATGTACCTCAGCTGAAAATGCTGGCCATGCTGATTCCTTCAAACTATATCCTCAAGCACTCCCCAGGTCATGAACTACCACAGCAGGACCACTGCCACTTGCCCAAGTTTATTATCTCCTAAACCACTATAAAAAGGCTGAGGATAAAATCCTAAATCCTTATCATAGCTCCTTTCCCATGTCATCTTTCATCGTACCTCTCCGTTTGACCAACCTGGCCCTAAACTTCTTGCAGTATAGATTGCGCTTGGAGTCAAGCACAGGCTTACCCCGGAGCCTTTGCATTTACTGTCCCCTAAATAGACAGATGCGTCTGTCACTTAGTGGAAGTTTTAGTTCAAATGTTACCTCCACATCCTTCTCCTGATTCTTTCCCTTAATGGTATGTTCAACTTCACAGAATTATAATTTAGTTAGTGTTTATGGCTGTCTCCTCTACATACAGGAAACTCCACTCAGAGCAGAGACTCAGAAATTTTCTATCAGTTTTATTCCCTGCCTTGTCCCCTGCCTTTGGACTGCTGCTTGGAACATGGAGGTACAGTGTTATTTGTAGACTGAGTGGATGAATGAGCAATTGGATGAATTCTGTTTTTCCATCTATTCTCTTTTCCTTTTCCACTTTTATCATTCATGATTCTGCCAGTGTGGTTCAAAGTACACTAAAACAAAACATGGAGTTGATAAATTATAAGGTATTTTAGAGAGCAGTGAATAGGTTGGCAAATGCACTATGAGCAGTGACTGGAACTTGCCTGTGTTGACCTTGCATACACTACTTAAAATGTTGAAACTGTTTCCTCAGAGAACAGTAATAATTTTTACCTCATAGGACTGTTTTAGGGATTGAATAATGTAATATATATGGTAAGTGTATATAAAGTGGTTGATATAAGAGCTTGTACATATAAAGGATTCAGTAAATATAAGCTAACTAGTATTACAAAGGCTTGCTTGGTGTCAGTTTTCCATCCCAGGTTTAGGGCTTTATATGTCATTGGTGGAGTGTCTGTATCTAATTTATTCCTAATGAATATTTCTTTTAGATTTATTCCTAATGAATAAAAAGTCCTAATGAATAAATTTTGGTTTCATGCTATTCCTTTGAAATGAAATTTCTAGGCCAAATTTCTCTCTTTCAAAGTGTTATTCATCTAGAGTTACAAAAACTAATTCATGAATCACGTAAAATGGCATAGAGGATCTAGGCAACAGTCCTAGACTCCTCTAAAGCCCAGAGACAGGCAGTGTAAGAACAGCTGACCAGAGAGGTGTGTGACAGAATAAACACTCTAAAACTCAGTACTGGTCAGCTGGAGACTTGGAGGGAATTGAAATTTGGTTATCAGAACAGAAAACAAGGAAAGAATTCCTTGACCCTGAACCCTGACTAGGGTGGATTGAGGGGAGAAAAATTCCATACGCATACTTCCTTAACAATAGTGGGAAAGAAAAGCAGACCAAGTTAAAATGAGACAGGAACAACAAAGATAGTGAAGAAAATCAGAGTACAGTCCAAATTTTGGGCAGAAAGCTGCACTGGGCAGGGCAGCCATTTTGTAGAGTCCCTGGCTAGCCAGGCCCCCTAGAAAAAATTAAATGAATACAGCTTCTCTCTGCCACATAAAATCTGCACCTACAGGCCCCACAGTTGCAGACAACCACCAAGCAAGCACTTATATAAGGCCACTAAAAAGAAGCCCCAGTACAGGGAAGCAGGTGGTCAGTGATTCACAGTCAACAGCTGCAGTAGCTCATAAGAAGGCAGGCCAACTGACACCCTATCCCAGTCATGCGAATGGGTAAAATCCTGGCCATCTGCAGCACCCAGGGTGGAGGCTTGCCTACAGACTGCCCATACAGAGCCTGTATTCACAGGCCCCATAGTTGCAGACAGCCACCCAATCTTTAGATAGGGCCACTACAAAGAAGCACCTATAGTCCTAAGCCCTGAACCCAACAGAAGCAGCTAGCAGCATCCTCCAAACACTCACACTTAGCCCTCTGATCTGACTAATAAGCACTGGCTAGAGAGAAAATCATAGCAACCAGGGAAATAGCTCCTGTGCCCAACAGCTCTAAGAGGATCTACATCTGTGAGTCCCAGAGTTGACATTTAGCTTAATTCTCACTCAGATGTACAGACCCACAGAAGGTATTTCATGAGGATAACCCCAAGCAGCCATCAGAAAACCTCGCATATACACAGCAAAGGAGCTTACAGAGGTCTATCCCACAGACACCACCACTGCCCAGCATGCCCACTGACCTGTGCACTCCAGAGGGGGTAACACTCCTACCTTCCCCACAGGCCACCCAGTGCTGCATCAACCAAACTACAGTACGTCTAACTTAGACTGCCACATCCCACACACTCCAAAATATACTCAGGGGAGCCCACACTGAATTTGACAATGCTAAATACATGGAGCTTTTCAGGGCACAAAAAAACTGCACCCCCCTAACAGGAAGTAACTCTGGCTGCTACGTCACCAAAAATTAGGGACTGTCTCCTGTGGCCCACTAGAAAGCTAGTAGGTATGAGTACATACCAAGACTGGAAGGCCCTCTGAGAATTATATCTAGGTGAGTTGGTACAATCACTACCTCCACACCCAGGGAAACATAGAGGTAAAGCCATTGAGTGGAGCATCTTCTAAAGGCCCCAAATTCTGATGAAATCTAAATCAGCAAGACTCAGCATGAAACTTCCCACTTTGGTACTGAATAGCATAAATAGTTCTAATGTCAGTTTTAATCTTATAGATATTGCTTTAATATTGAATTGATACATATTTCTTTATCATTTTATATTGTAGACCTCAATTCCGTTGATTGTATTTCTTTTAACATTTTAAGGAATTGACAACTCATTCTATCTTTGCCTTCCTAGCTCAGGTTTATACTTGCTCCTCTGGGCTTCTCTTTTACCTCTTGCATTGCCTGCTCATGCTTCAATAGCCCCTCATTTGTTCTTCTTTCTATCTTTGTATTTTTTTCTCTTTTCTCTTTCTTTTATTTTCTTTTGTCTGCTCCCCTCCCCCTTTCAACTCCTAATGTAATAGTAATTTTACTATCTTTAATAACTAATTTCTCAATCCGTTCAAAACCATTACTACAATTTTACATGTGGATTACAGGAACAGTGGAGAACATTTTCAGTAAGATTTCCCCCCTCCTAAGGTCTATTAGTATATCTCATTGCTTTGAAATGATTGCAGTTAATAGGGTTTAGTATTGTCTCTCAAAATGGTGCTGAATACGAGACATAGTAGAGGGTGCAAGTTGAATGGGAGTATAAATACTTGGATATTCACCTTAGCTGGGGGCGCCTAACAGAACCCAACTCACTAAGTAGTCCCTCACATAAAAGTAGAAGAGATAATCATCCCAGCAGATGGGCAGACATACAAATTATATGAAGATGCCAGAAAACAAACCACCCCAAACAACCCAAAATGCTTCAACAACTGATCACACTGTATAGGAAATGTCTGATTAAAAAAATATACAGAAACTTCATAGTCAAATGTTCAATGAAATTAAATAAGATATAAGAAATAGGCTAAGAAAACACAGAAGGTAAAATATGATTTCAATTAAAAGAAAGCGATTTTGAAAAGTAACCAAATAGGAACACTAGAAATGAAAGAATAAATAATTCAACTTAAAAATTCAGGTGAAAGGTCAAGATGGCGGCCTAGGTAGATGCTGTGGTCAGTCTCTCCAGAGCCAGAGATTGAAGTTGTGGAAATACCATCTCCCAGCCAGCTTCTGGACATCATCCTACAGCTGCCCCGGCAGGAATTTCACTTGTGCGTGTAAGCAGGGCCACCAGGCAGCAGCCACTCCCACAAGCAGAGTGTCTTCGGCAGCAAGCGGTGGCGGAGCTCAGCCGCAGCGGCTTAGAGCCGCAGCCCAGGGCCCGCCCCAGGCAGGGCCTGCTTCTATACGGGGTTTCTGGCTCCAGCGCCCACCCAACCACGCAGAACCCCT
>CM053403.1:64660881-64690065 GCA_028644305.1 Xerus rutilus | reverse complement strand
CTTCTAGGTCTTTACCCAAAAGACTTAAAAACAGCATACTACAATGACGCAGCCACTTCAATGTTTATAGCAGCTCAATTCACAATAGCTAAATTGTGGAACCAACCTAGATGCCCTTCGATAGATGACTGGATAAAGAAACTGTGGTATATATACACAATGGAATATTACTCAGCAATAAGAGAGAATAAAATTATGGAATTTGCAGGTAAATGGATGGAGTTGGAGAATATCATGCTAAGTGAAGTTAGCCAATCTCAGAAAACCAAATGCCGAATGTACTCGTTGATAAGTGGATGCTGATCCATAATGTGGGGAAGGACATGGGAACAATGGTGGATCGCTGTTCACAGGGGTGTTCAGGGAGGAGGGGGCATGGGGACAGCAAGGGTGGTGGAATATGATGGACATCATAGCCCTAACTTTATGTATGACTGCATATATGTTGTGATTCTATACAACTCACAACTAGAGAATGATATGTTATCCTCTATCTATGCATAATGAATCATTTACACTGTTAACATGTAAGCCTTAAAAAAAAAAAAATACAGTTGAAAGAATGGACCACATAGAAAATAGACTCTGAGGCCTTGAAAACCAAATATACAATCTTGAAAATACATTTGACAATAAAATAAAATACATGAAGAGACCATGACCAGAAGGCACCAAAATACAAACAAAAGGGATGCATAATCTTTTCAATGAAATATCAGAAAAATTTCAAACCTTCAGAAATAAGATGGAAATCCAAATACAAGAGGCATTAAGAATCCTAAATAGGAAATATGAAATAATATCCTAAGATACATTATAATTAAAAACTCTAATATGAAGAACAATAACGGAATTTTAAAAGCTGTGAGACAAAAATGGCAGGTCACATTTAGAGGTAAGTCAATTATAATTTCCATTGATTTCTCAGTCCAGACCCTAAAAACCAGGAGAAATTATAATAATAAATACCAAGCTCTGAAAGATAAACAGTGCCAAGCATGATTGCTAAATCCAGTAGAACTAAGATGAAATGAAAATCTTCCATGATAGGCAGAACCTAAAAGAATTCATAACCACTAAGTCAGCACTACAAAGCATACTAAATGAAATATTTTGCACAGAAGAAATGAAAAATAAATATCAGAGTCAGCATATGAATGAATATCACTAGAAGAATAGTCAATTAAAGGAGAATTACATCTGCATTAAATATTGAAATAAACCAAAATATTAGGAAATAAAAATCACCTCTCTACAATAATACTGAAAGTAAACAGTCTAAATGCTCCAAAGACAGATTGGCCGAACAGATTAAAACAGATTAAAAAACAAGATCCAAGCATATGTTGTTTACCTTACAGGCAAAGACATCCACAGGTTGAAGATGAAAGGATGGGAAAATATATATCATGTGAAATGAAACCAAAAGCAAGCAGGAAAAACTACTGTCATATCAGACAAAGTAGATTTCAAACTAAAATTCATCAGAAGTGATAAAGGGCATTTCGTACTGATTAAGGAAATCACCCAGTTACAAGATAAAATGGTTGTAAATATTTATGCCCCCAAACATCAGTGCACCTACATACATAAAATAAGCCCTATTCAATATGAATAATCAAATAAACCATAATACAATAATACTGGGTCATTTCAATATGATTCACTCATCTAGATAGGTCATCCAGATATAAAGTAAAGACTATTCAGAACATACAAATACTATAAATCAAATGTATCTAATAGACATCAACAATTAAATATGCATTATTCTCTGCTGCATGTGGACTCTTTTCTAAAATAGACCATATTTTAGAATACAAAGTCTTAGTAAATACAAAAAATAGAAATAATTCCTTGCATCCCACCAGATCATAATGAAATGAAATTAGAAATCAATAACAAGATAAAAAACAGAAAGCACTTTAATACATGGAAGTTAAATAATAAGCTTTTAAATGAGGAATAGGTTATAGAAGAGATCAGGAGAGAAATCAAAAAAATTCTCAGATACAAATCAAAACAGAGACACAATATATTGAAATGTCTGGAAAACTAATAAGGGTAGTACTAAGAGGAAAACTTATACAAGTGAATATCTACATTATAAAAATATTCCAAAAAAATAATCTAATGTTATATCTCAAGGCCATAGAAAAGTTAGAAGAAACTAATTCCAAAGTCAGTAGAAGACAGGAATTAATTAAGATCAGAGCCAAAATTAATAAAGTTGAGAATAATAAAACAATACAAAAAATAAATGCAAAAAACTGTCAGTTCTTTGAAGAGATAAAGACTGATAAACCCATAACCAAGCTAACCAAAAGAAAGAGAAAGCAGGCTAAAGTCAGTAAAATTAGAGATGAAAAAGTAAATATTAAAAGACACTTCCAAAATAGGGGATCATTACAAAGTGTTTTGAAAATTTATACTCCAATAAACCAGACTTTTTAGAAGATATTGACAAATTTCTGCACACTATCAACTATGAAAATTGCCCCATGAGGAGATAGAAAACAAACAGACCAATGTCAAACAATGAGATTTAATCAGCAATTAAAAGTCTTCCAAGCTGGGTGTGGTGGCGCATGCCTATAATTCCAGCACTTTGGGAGGCTGAGACAGGAGAATCGTGAGTTCAAAGCCAGCCTCAGCAATGGCGAGGTGCTAAGCAACTCAGTGAGACTCTGTTTCTAAACAAAACACAAATAGGGCTGGGGATGTGGCACACTGATCGAGTACCACTGAATTCAATCCCCAGTACCAAAAAAAAGTCTTCCAAGAAAGAAAAAGCCAGAATAAGATGTATTTAGCCTAGTTCTAAAAAGTTTAAAGAGGCTCTTTCCTCCAATGTATGTTTATGGCATCTTTGTCTAGTATGAGATGACCATTTTTATGTGGGTATGTCTCTGTGTCTTCTATTCTAGTTCCATTCGTCTTCATGTCTGTTTCTGTGCCAGTACCAGGTCATTTTTGTTACAACAGCTCTGTAGTATAGTTTAAGGTATGATATTGTGATTCCGTGTGTTACTTTTCTTGCTAAGGATTGTTTTGTCTATTCTGGGCCTCTTTATTTTTCCAAATAAATTTTATGACTGCCTTTTCTATTTCTATGAAGAATGTCATTGGAATTTTAATAGGAATTGCATTACATCCATATAATACTTTTAGTAGGATGGCCATTTTGACAACATTAATTTTGCCTTTCCAAAAACATGGAAGATCTTTCCACCTTCTAAATTCTTCTTCAATTTCCTTCTTTAGTGTTCTGTAGTTTTCCTTGTAGAGGTCTGTTGTTGTTGTTGTTGTTGTTGTTTTTTAGGCTAATGTGAATAGGATTCTCTGATTTCTCTTTCAACTGATTCACCACTAATATATAAGTACGCAACTGATTTTGGGGTGTTAATTTTATATCCTGCTACTTTGATGAATTTGTTTATGAGTTCAAGAAGCTTTCTGGTGGAGTTTTTGGTTTTCTAAATATAGAATCATTTCATAGGCAAATAGGGATAGTTTGAGCTCTTTTTTTTTTTTCCTATTCGTATCCCTTTAATTTCTTTCTTTTGTCTAATTGCTCTGGCTAGGTTTTCAAGGTCTATGTTTAATAGGAGTGGTGAAAGAGGGCATCTCTGTCTTTTTCTAGTTTTTAGAGGATATGTTTTCAATTTTCTCTATTTAGAATAATGTTGCCCTTGGGTTTAGCATATATAGCTTTTACAATGTTGAGATATGTTCCTACTACCCCTAGTTTTTCTTGTGTTTTGAGCATGAATAGATGCTGAATTTTGTCAAATGCTGTTTTTCTGCATCTATTGAGATAACCATGTGGTTCTTGTCTTTATGTCTATTGGTGCTGAGAAAACTGGAAATTCATATGTAGTAGATTGAAATTGAACACTTATTTCTCACCCTGAACAAAACTCAACTCACAGTGGATCAAGGACCTAGGCATTATACCAGCAACCCTGCATCTACTAGAAGAAAAAGTAGACCCAACTCTCCCTCATGTTGGCTTAAGAACCGACTTCCTCAATAAGATTCTTAAAGCACAAGAGGTAAAATCAAGAATCAATAAATGGGATAGTATCAAAATTAAATGTGAGGCTGGGGCTGTAGCCCAGTGGTAGAGTCCTTGCCTAGCATGAGTGAGGAACTGGGTTTGATCCTCAGCACCACATATAAATAATAAATGAATAAAATAAAGATCCATCAACAACTAAAAGAATTTTTTAAAAAAAACTTAAATGCTTCTTCACAGCATAAGAAATAGTCAAGAATGTGAAGAAAGAGCCTATAGAATGGGAGAAAATCTTTGCCACCTGCACCTCAGATAGAGTATTATATCCAAAATATATAAAGAACCCAAAAAACTTAAGATCAAAAAAAGAAATAACCCAATCAATAAATAGGCAAAGGAACTGAACTGGCCCTTCCCAGAAGATAAATACAAATGGTCAACAAATATATAAAACAAATGTTCAACATCTAGCAATTAGAGAAGTGCAAATTAAAACAGCACTGAAGTCAGGAGTAGTGGTGCACACCAGTAATTCCAGAAGCTCAGGAGACTGAGGCAAGAGGATTACAAATCCAAAGCCAGTCTCACCAACTCTTAGAGAGGGCTTAAGTAACTCAGCAAGACCCCGTCTCTAAACATAAAAAAGGACTGGAGATATGGCTCAGTGGTTAAGTGCCCCTGGATTCAATCCCTGGTTAAAAACAAAACAAAACAAAACCATGAGAAAAAGAAAAGAAACTACACTGTATCTCACTCCAATCAGAATGGCAATTAGCAAGAATATTAAGTAACAATCAATGTTGGCAAGGATGTGGGGGAAAAGGTACACTCACACATTTGCTGGTGGTACTACAAATTGGTGCAAACACCCTGGAAAGTGGTAGGGAGATTCCTCAAAAAACTTGGAATGGAAACAGTATTTGCCCCTGTGATCCCACTCCTTGGTATATACTGAAAGGACTTAAAATCATACCAGAGTGACGCAGCCACATCAATGGTTATAGAAGATCAATTCACAATAGGCAAGCTATGGAACCAACCTAGGTGCCCTTCAACAGATGAATGTAAAAATAAAATGTGATGTATATATATACAATGGAATATTACTCAGCCACAAAGAAGAACAAAATTATGGCATTTGCTGGTAAATGGATGGAATTGTAGAATATCATGCTAAGTAAAATAAGCCAATGCCCCAAAAAACAAAGGTCAAATGTTCTCTCTGATATGTGGATGCTAACACACAATAAGGAGAATGGGGAGGGAAGAATAGAAGTTCATTAGATTAGACAAAGGAGGATGAAGGGAAGGGAGGTGGTATGGAAATAGGTAAGACAGCAGAATGAATTACACATAACTTTCCTATGTTCATATATGAACACACGACCAGTGAAACTCCACATCTTGTTCAACCACAAGAATGGGATCTTAATTAGAATAAGCTATACTCAATGTATGTGTAATATGTCAAAATACATTTTAATGTCATGTATATCTAAAAAGAACAAATAAAATAATAAAAAATAAATAGAAATTAAAAAGAATAATGTGCCAAAATTCTATAAATCTTGTAAAACGTTTAGCCTATAAATTCCCATCGTGAAAGTTGGTAACATTTTTGACAAAATAAACAATTTAGAAATGACAGTTCTTTCTATTGTTTTCAGGATGCATGCTTTTCAAAATGCTACTAACTTTGTCAGTTGCTGCCACACATAACCCCTAGTTACTCTGCTTTATTAAATCCACACTTAAAATATTGAAAAAATAAATTTGATACAATGAAGAAAAGTAAAATATTCTTTTGCAAAAGACACATGAATACAACAAGCTAGACTTACTATTTACAGATGATAGAGTACAATAAAAATCCTTGGAAAATGGGCCAAAATGTGGAACACCTTATTCAATTAATGATGTAACAATCACTTATTAAGCATCTCCTATACACTAGATGCTGTGCCAAGTGAATAGAAATAGAGGTAAATGACAGATGGACTCTACCTTGTATAAAACACAATAACCTAATCCATTCAATATAAACTCAATTTAGCTTTCGATATGAAGCTGAGGAGTTTGAGTGAGACCTCACTCCTTATCTGCCACTCACTCACAATCACTTCTATTACTACTTTGAGACTGAATCCTAGAAATTAACCTCTTCTGACCCTGCATTTTTGGGCAAGTGTTCTTTGAGGGCATCATGCCACATTTCTATTCTGTTCTATCTGAAATACTGTCCAAAAAGTAGAACTTCATGCCTTTAGTCTACCATTTCTTCTCTCAACCACAGCTGGCTTCAGACATGGTAACCAACTATTACCTCCACAAGACTATTGATAGTATGTGAAAACACAGCCTGCACTAATTCTGAAATAGTCCCAGAATTAGAATCAAGACTTTGAGATCAATGAAGCCCATCACACTTCATATCTTGCGACTCCTGGCCAAATTGAAAGTGGTTCCCAGACACATCACACATCGTCACACCACTCTGACTTTCTTGTCCCCATGAATCATCCTCCCAGGTTATGGAAAACTCTAGAAATGACTATATAAGTTTTTCCTTCCCTGTTTCTGTGTCCCTATCAATGTGACTTTATGGGTACTTCTGACTTGATTTGGCTATTAGAATATGGTAGATGTAATAATGTCCAAGTTCCTAGCCTATGACTCAAGGGGCTTGCAAGCTGCCTTCATTAGAAATTTTCAACCTTCATATGATTAAACCATGCAAAAGGGTTCTAGCTGCTTTGCAAAGAGGTTCTAGTCACCTCAGTCTCAAAAATGAAACCATCATAAACCAACAAGTTAAACTGACCCACTAGCTAACTACGAATGTAGAAGCAAACTCAATCAAGATTAGACAAATCAAAACCAGACCAAAACCAAAACCAAAACAAACAAAATCCCCACTGCACTCATTTCAAATATCCAATGTGCCAAACTATTATCAGGAGATTAATTTGGGAATTTCTTTTATGCATCAAAAGTCAGCTGATGAAGTTCCCAATCCTTCATCTTTACCATTGTCTGTGTGCATCTTCTATAATCTAGCACCTCAGAAAATGTCCCCTTCACCTCCCTGCTCTTATTGAAAATAGGATTTTCAGTGAAGATAATGTTCCTTTCTCTGAAGCCATCCCATTTAGATTGTTTACTCCCCACACCACATGTATTAGGAATTACCAAGCTTTCATCCTGAGAAAAGAAACCAACTTTGTTTGATATCGAGGACAACCTACTACTACTTCTCCTCATTAATATCATCTATCTATGGCAGAGTCCCTGGAGAGTTTGGAACCTGAAAACAATCTCTGTTTCCAACCAAAGCTGGGATTTGTCTTGGGAAATACTGCCCATTGGAAAATGTATTCAATAACACAATGGAAATTTGCTTGACTTCTTGCCTCCTTACATATACCTTAGATATATCTCCTTATATATACCTCCTTACATATACTTGAATTTCATTTCCTCACCACTTAGGCATTCCATTTCTACTGCAAAAGCCTTGACCTTATCAATATCCAAAATTACTACACTGCTGAAATATTTCAAATCTGAAATCATAAAAATTTTTTTACTAATCAAACAAAATTTTCTTGTGGTATCAGTGAAAGAAGTACCTTAAGAAGGTACCAGAATCATACATACATGTGACTTAGCTTTTAAAGCTATTCAGGGGTAGATAATTCTCAAGACATATAAAAATCATCTGGAAGCATAGATAAGAAAATAATACAAAGAAAATTTTACAAGGAAGAATGATTGCAGTTTGACTCTTCTGAACAACTCATACTAAAAAGACACAATGATTAAAGTACTATAAAATCAGTATGAAAGAAGTTGGTTAACAGGTAAATCTTAGAAACAGACTCAAACACATGTAAATATGTAAATAATATAAGATGAAGGTGACAAGTTAATTTGTAGACAAAAAGATCATTTAACAATTGGTATATGAATTATTGACTAACTTGTTTTACAAAAAAAGTTAACTACACTTAATATCTCATGTATACACTCAAAAATAAAATCCCAGATTATTCAAGTTTAAAATGAAAAAAGGGCATTATAAAAGTTCAAAGGTAAATATTTTCTTTTAAAGTATGATACTACTAAATGTAAAACTATTAGGAAAAGACAAAAAGATTCAATTATATAATTGTTTTTAAAAATCTTATTGAAAAACACTGAAGAGATGAACCAACAACATAAAACTATGTTTTTATAATATATTAGGTGAATTTGTTTTTAAAAAGAACTCTTAGAAATCAATAAGTAAACATACACATAAGTAAATTTTGAAGTGGATAAAGGACATGAAAAATTAATTCAAAAAACAAATATAAATTTCCAACAAACATATGAAAATAAATTCAACTGTCCAGATTTTTACATCTACTTAAGCTCTTTGTCCCAGACTCCAGACCCAAGACTCATATATTCAACTATTTACACTATATTTACACTTAAATAGCTAGTATTCCCCTTATACCTATCTAAATAGAACTCTTGATCTCAGCCACTGTCCCAAATCCAGCTCATTTAGCAACTTTCACATCTCCTGGTGTACAACTCTGTCCTTTTACTTCCTTGATCCAAAAACCTTGGAACCATTTTCAACTTTACTTTTGCTCATGCCCATACCCAACAATCAGAAAATCCTATTGGCTCAACATGCAATATATGTATCCAGTCTCTGATCACTTTGCATCTCTTCCATTTAATGAAGCTACCATTAGTTTATCCTGAATATCTGGAAAAATGCCTCACTTAAAATAGGTAATGTGCATCCCAAAACCTGTAGTATAAAAATAAACTGAATCTGACCACTTTCTTCCTCTCCATCTGCCTTTCCTCGTATGACTGTACACTAGGCACCGCAAGCTCCTTTCACAACATGCTGCCTCCCTATACGGAACCTTTACAGTTTCAGTTCTCTTGATCTGCATTTGTTCTTTCCCCTTTCCACTAGTTTAATGCCATTTGTTTATCACATCTCAATTCCAGTATCTTTTCTCAGAAATATTTCCCTGATCTCCCTATTGGTTGAGTTTCACTTATTACAGGAACTTTATCAACATCTTAATATTGCACCATTGCATTGCATACTTGATCATTATACAATTAATGTCTTTCTCCCTTGCTTATTAGCTCTCTGAGGATAAAGAGAAATTTTACTTTGATTACCACTATATCTTCAGTATCTAACAGACTCCAATTCATAGGAAGTGCTTAGTAGCTATTTTTCAAATGAATGAAAATTACAGACAGGAGACGCAATGATAACACACTTGATTTCATCTTTATCATCTTACACTATTATTTCTAGAATGATTCCAAGCTCTCTCCCAACTCCTAAATTCATTCCTGGGCAGCTAATCCAATTCTTACATCCCACTTCACATTCTATGTGTTGTCTCCCCCAGCTCTAAGTCCCTAAGCTTTTAGGATCTGTGGTCTAAAAGGACATTAATAGAATAAATAAATCAGTGAACAAGTACAATGTCCACCTTGTTCTATACTAGCCCACCCACTCTTTTCCTCCCAAACAACAAATAAAAGTGACCTTACTGAGAATCAGGGCCTGAGAAATGCAGAAGGTGGACTGCAAGTATAAATATAAATGGGAAACTCTTAATACTGCTCTGAGATGTCCTGATTTGTAATCAGGAAAGTTCAATTTTTTTTATTGGCTTAAAAACATGATGCATACCCATGAAATAGTGTGAAAAGAATGTGCTGCCCATTGCATTTTTCCTCTTCGTTCAAGCATAATGAAGAATTAGCTTCCCAAAGCTAACAATGAGAATTCAGGGGGGAAAAAAAAAGGCTCATGGTTCACTTTTCTTACAAATGATTCTACAATAAACTATGAAGGCCTGAAACCAGTTTAAAAGACCTGAATACATTGAATAAAAATCAATAGACTACCCAAGGCCATCTGCCCACACTGTTTTAGCATCACAAGGTGCCTTTCAGCAGACTCTCTAACTCCTCCTTGATAACTATCTCTAAAATGACCTCAAGACTATGAGGGGCACAGAGCACCATTCTAGGAACATGAAAGAATGGAAGAATTTTTTGGAAAAGAAACAAGAGAACTTTAGCTTGTGGAAAACTCATTGTTATCAAGTTTTGTCATACTGGTTTGTTTTTATTAATTTTATTATTATAAGGATAAGGCCTACAATAAAAAAAAATTCTCAACGTATATGGGGCACTCATAGTTACAAGGCAGGTCAAAACAGTTTAATTAATAAAGAGACAGCAAAGTCCATCTCACAAAATCAACCAACAAATTAAAATTATATGTTCTATGCAAGAATAGTAAGCCAATAAAAGTCTGGAAAAATCAGACAAATGTGAATTATTCTGCAAGTATTTAGAAAGACACACCTAATAAAAATACAAAGAAAAACTTAAATGATTTTGGAACCAAAGGAGAATTAATAATAACTGATATTTGAAGATTCCAGTGAATAATCCATGTAGAGATGGGCTTTTTATTTTGATACTTTTAATTTTTAATTCAGTCTGTTTTCCTTGTCCTTTTGTTACCAAAAACAAACAAAAATCCAGCCAGAGGACATTTTCCTTTGAAAGTTATTTTCCTGAACTAGCAGAATTAATTTCTATTCCTATATATGAGGAACTACAAATTAATGAAAAGCTGTACTTCCTATAATAAACACAGGTACTTCATTTTAATGATGAATACTGTAGGATTTACATCTGATTTTTCTATCCTTTCATACATCATGTACAAATAGGTATTATAAAGTTATATTTCCTAAGTATTTGCATATACTTTGTGTTAGTCTGTTTTCTGTTAATAATACCACACACTGGGTAAGTTTTAACAAAAAGAGGTTTGGGTTCACAGTTCTGAAAGTCCAAAGTCAAGGGGCCACATTTGGTTATGGCTTCTTCTTATTTATTTATTTGTTTATTTTTTTTTACTGAGGATTTAACTCAGGGGTGCCTAACCACTGAACCACATCCCCAACCCTTTTTTTCTTTTTTTGAGAAAGGAACTCACCAAGTTGCCTACAGCCTCACTAAATTGCTGAGGCTGACCTTGAACTTTTGATCCTCCTGCCTCAGCCTCCCAAACCACTGGGATTACAGATGTGTGTCACCATGCCCAGCTAGTTATGGCCTTCTCCATGGCAGTGTCCAAAGATGGCACAGGACATCACATGACAAGAGACAGGGAGCACACGTGTGTCTTCTACAATCTCTTCTTATAAAGCTAGTAGTGTTCAACCCTGGGGGTTCCCCTTTGATGACCTTATATAATCCTAATCCTGTTCGAAAGGTCTCATCTCTAAATACTGTAGTCAGACTCAGTTTCTAATCTCTTAATATTTCATAATGAGGATTAAACTCCAACTTGAGTTTCAGAGAGGCACATCATGTTCAGACTAGAGCACCCTCCAAACACATGACCTTTGCCGTCTTCAAAACATCTTAAACTTTCATTCCTCCATTCCAACTGACTTTCTATTTTCACTAAGGAAATATGTTATACATCATATGAGGCAGTATACAAGAAATATTTTATGTGTTTAAATTGTGGCATTGCCATTTTACTGGCTAGGTTATTTTGGACAAAGAAAGCCTCAGTTTCTTCAAACGTAAATTGGGAGCCATTAGGACAGGCAAGAGGGATGATTCATGTTAAGTTCTCATACTCAAAAAATACTTACAAAATGTCAGTTCAAAGCATATATCCTAAGATATATATCCTAAGACATTACTGCATGTTTGAAACTAAAAAGAGAGTGGGGGAAGTTACCTTGAGATTACAGATGGTCAGAAAGCACACCCAGTAGCTAAGTTTTAGTCATGTAATGCATGTACCAGCAGTATTGAGATCACCTGGGAGCTGGTTAGAAATGCAAACTCTCGGGTCCCACCCCAGATGCACTGAATGAGAATTTTGATTTGAACAAGATCCCTAGGTGATTCACATTCCCATTAAAATTTGAGAAATACTAAGCTAAGTAATGTGTTTCTGCATACAGGCCCTATATCTTGTCTGATAAAAATTCAGGTCTCAGCAAAATTAACAATGTATGTGTCATGGATCACTGAGGTCACTTGCCAGCAGTTAAAATCATAAATAGCATATCTGTATATTATTTATCGTGCTATATGTACTTAAAATTCCCCTTCCTGAGTTGCTGAGTTTGTTGCACAGTGTTTGTAAAACATTTCTTAATTATTTGCAAGAATATTTATAAATTAGGGCCATTATGAAGGCAAACCAAAAATTATTTTATACCTGTAATGTAACTAAGGTATAAAACAACCAAAACCCCAAGGTCTGAGCCTCAAATCCTAAAACCTAGTGTGGTCCTATATCCTCCCACACTTCAGAGATCACATAGCAAGGCCCCTAATAGAGATATTCTAACAACTAGGGTAAAGGGGATGTGGACAGAAGCTGCTGCCATTTAGAAGCAAAATCTACATATAAATGTATATAATATGGGTGGAATATATAATGTGAGCTTGCAGAGAGATTGCATCAGCCATTCTGATGAATAGATATTTTATCAACTTAACACTTTTGAGGTGAATTATTAGTACAACCAACTCCAGTAACAAATTTTCAAAGTAATTCCATATTCTTTCATTTGCATTTTTTATGATTACACATTTTGGAGTTCGAGACCAACTTTCAGATAAAAAGAAATGTGCTCAAATTGTACCCCATTGCAACCATCTCTAAACTGAAAAAGAGAATTTATTTCTGTCCTTTCCTTATGCTGAACTACTATATCATTATGCTTTCCTCACTTCATTCTATATAATTTTATAAAATCTGTAATATGCACAGAAAAACAGAAGCCACATACAGTATTTAAGATATCCATTGGTGAGTCCAGAGTGGCTGGACTATTTGTTTGTTGGGGATGGAAGCTGCTGTTACTTAATTCTCCAATGAGCACTGTGATATCCATTTAATTTTGTTCTGTAGTTGGTCTTCCTAAGTTACTTTCTACATAATTGCCAAAATCAACTTCTAAAATGCTTTAAACTGCATACATCTTACTTTTCCTGTTCCGATTTCAAAATGCAATTTTGTGCAACTGTTTTTGAGAAGAAAATAAGTTCATTTTTAAAACAATTACCTAACAACACTGCAGATAAGAAGCTGCATTTTCTGCCTAAGTGTTTTTCTTCCATCTTAAATTGAGTCTTATATGAATGATTCCTAGATTATCACTCTGGTTTGGTACAAATCTAAAACCCACACACTTGTTTCAAAACTTTACACTACTAAAAAGGACTAACCCTCTGATCACCTAAAGAATCCCATTTTTATTCCCCTAGAACTGTGCTAGACAGTTTGACTTAATTATTATTACAGACAGATTTGCATAAAGCTTTCTTCTGAAGAGTTTTAAGCCATTTAAGCAATGTCATTATATGGGCAAAGAAGTCCTTTTGAGAAAATGTAATGGGGCATGAAAAATAATAAAGTCCCCAAAATACATTTATTCAAGGATTTTAATAATGAAGAGAAATTGTAATTCAGAGTGAAGAACTAGAAGTTGAGTACTTCCTATTAAAATAAAACATGATTAAATAGGCACAGCATAATGCCTCAGAATCACAGGGCAGTATGTGATGCTACATCTTCTGAAAAACTACTTTCATTTCAAAAAACATGAATTCAACATATTCTTATGCCATCTATGGAATTTACCAAAGATGTGGAACAGCAATTAATTTGAACAATAATTTCCCTCGAGCATACCAGACAACAATGTTTGTGGTAAAACAAGAATGTTTCAGCTTCCATAGACTATCTTTCATTACAGGATCTCCCTTGAATTGGCATTATCTTGTCAAGGTTGCTTGAATAAAAAAAGAAAAACTCCTTCTAATTCCCTTTCTAAAGACCCAGTGAAACAGACAAAAATGTTGTTCTCAGGATTCTCTCAGCACTGCCACCTAGTGCTCCCTCACTAAAGAGAAAAAACATCTGGGATCATAGTTCTGTGGAATAATTTGGAAAGAGCTGGCAATATTTAAAGTGTCATATGCTTTGATCCAGCAACTTCACTCTTAGCAATTTACCCTATAGATTAAGCTGTATAAAAGTGCATCAAGATTATGCACAAATGACATCCTGAAGTATTGCTTCTCATGAGGAAAATAAAACAAATTGGAAGCAACCAAATATCCCTTGAGAGACAAGAAATAAAATTACAACAAATATACAGAGGAATAATATAATTTTCATGGACACAAAATATCAATATACATTTTACATATATATTATTAATAAAAATTAAAAGCCAAGAAAGGTATGAAATCACTTATAATACCTAAAAAGCCTGTACAATTATATGAGAGAGGATATAATAAAAATCCCCAGGAAAGATGCACAAGGAATAGAAGTTTGAGGGAGGGAGAATAAAGGAGACTTTTCTATCATATTTACACCTGTTTGCATGGTTTGAAAATTTATTATGTGCAAGCATTCTTTTTACTTAAAATGTTTAAAATACTATACCAGTATTAGTAAGAAAAAACAATAGGGTTAAACAGCTTCTACTATTCGGAATGGACATAAAAAACACAGCAGCTAAGTCACTGTGACATTATCATCACCCTGTGATTCTGCACTAACTTTTCCAGCTCTCCTGTAAGCTGATTAATTAACATTAGATTTATATTTTTCTAAAGATCATTAAAATGTATCATGTGGTGTCTCACAGTAATTGATCTGAAGATTATATTGTTCATTATAATTATTCTTGTTTATTAATATATTGCCAGTTCAGTATTTTTCCACTGATCTGGCATTTATCAGTTTGTATAATTTATAAAAAGTAGCAGTGTGCCAAATGCTTTTTTAAAGAGTTCATGAAAAAAAATCAGCACAAAATAAATAAGAGTATTTGGGAAACCACGGGATTATCTTGATGAAATCTTTCTTTAATAAAACTTAGCTATTTGTTTTTGTAAAGTACTCCCTATTGTAGGTTCATTATCTTAACAAAGTAATACACAAATGAACTGGCCCACTTTTTCACACATACCTATAGAATTAAAAAAGAGTCCTAATTCTATGATTTATTACATATTATTTTAAATACTAAATTATGCTGCTTTTAGTGAGAAAACACTGAATCCAGACAACACTGTACATATAGTTACCATTACCTTCAGTTCACTCAATTGTTTCTTATGACATAATATTCTTTAATAACAACAGGCTTTCAAAAATATTCTAAAAATACTGCCTCTAGTATGTTAGAAAAACACATCTGCTCTTTTATTGCCATTTCTACCTTTTTCATTATTGTGTAATTCCCCTCTCACAGTATTGGCATTCTGGTCACATGGCCCCTTGTGTCTCTATAATGCTAACTAATTGTGTTCATATGTAAAAACAATTAATTACAATTAATGTAATTGTATTCATGCATGAGAACTCTGCACATCCTGGATACTTCCTATGCTTCCAGCATTATTGCAGAGAGAGCTGTTTATTGGTTACTTTGCTCCAAAATTATTTCCTTTTTTAATATAACCTAAATAAATTATGTAGATTGTTTCCCCCTTTTTTAATAATAATGACATCCTTGGTGAATTGTATACAATTGATTTTTGTTCAAAAAGTCATGAATACATGTTCAAAAGCCTCTAAATCAGTTTTATAAGGTTATAATGCCCTTCTTAAAAATCCACAGATATTTGAATGGCAGTCTTTTAATCTCCCTCCCCCAGATAACTATTCATTTTATGTGACAGAAACATTCATATAAAGGTACAAATAAAAGAAACCTCCCAAACTATTATCTCTTTCCAAAAGCAAGAAAATTTCTCTTTGAAAAAGTAAAATCAGGGCTGGGACCGTGGCTCAGTGGTAGAGTACATGCCTTGCATATGTGGGGCAAGGGATTTGATCCTCAGCACTACATAAAAATAAATTAAAAAATAAAGGTATTGTGTCCATCTACAGATAAAATTTTTTTTTTAAAAGAGTAAAATCATTTTATTTTCTGTTATTGAAAATTAATGAAAACAGTCTATAAATATAGCCATGTGCTACATATATTTAGGTCAATGATGAACCACATATAGGATGGTGATCCTTGAGACCATAATGGAACTGAAAAGTACCCCATCACCTAGTGACACTGCAATTATTAAACAGTAATGCAATGTTATGTGTTTATGGTGATCCTGATGTAAGCAAACTTACAGTGTTGCCCATGAGACAAAAGTGTAACACATATAATCATGTACAAGTGCCTAAGATCTGATAATGACTATGGTACTGGTTTGTGTATTCACTATACTATGCTTTTATTACCATTTTAGAGTATACTCCTTATTTATATAAATGAAAAAGGTTTTCTGTAAAACAGTATGTTGTGTTATATCAGCAGCAACCTCATACACCTGATGGCTACCCTATCTCTTGATTGCATGATTTTCTCATGTACTTGATTGAACCTTGTGTTGTTCTGTTCCCCTTGGCTCTAGGAATACGCTATATCACATTTACATGCCACATGGCCTAGACATGAAGTAGGCTACACCATCTGCGTTTGTGTAAGTACACACTCTGACATTCACACAATGACAAAATCACCTCATGATGCATTTCTCAGAACATGCCCCAGTTGTTTAGTGATATATATGACTGTACATGAAAAGGTGTGCATCTTAATTGGTCACTGGGGAGATATAAATTTAAACTACAATGCTGTATCATGTACCAACATCAGCATTTATCAGAAGGACTAAAATTTAAAATGTCAAGTGTGAATGAGTATGTGAAACAACTTGGAACATTCGTATGTTGTTAGTTAGACAATGAACTATTACTGTTTATTGGAAATAAAACTGTTTGGAAAAACTGTTAATGTGATTTTGCAACAGAATAAAACAGCTTTAACCTATAACCTAATAATTCCACGGTTAGGTATATACTCATCAGAAATGCATGCATATATAAGACCAAAAACCATATAAAAAATGTTTCTAGAAGTACTATTCATTTGGTCAAAATCCAGAAACCACTTAACTGTCCTTCAACAAGAGACTAAAATGTGTTACCATAACCCAAATAATATATATATACAGTAATAAGTATTAATTATCTGCATCTATAACAAAAATAATGTAATATATATAGATGATCTGCATCTATAAATTTGATCTGCATCAAAAATATGGATGAATTTCACAAACATGATTCTGAGTGAAAGAAACCAGACACAGAAAACAGTACATAAATTAGTCCTAAGTGTTAATGTTTATCAAGACATACCCACAATATTGAGGAAGATAATGGTTTGGGGAAAGCAATACCAGAACATAATTTGAGAGGAAAAGAAACACCCCACATTATATACTGTTTGAGCTTAGTAAAGTAACTTTATCTGGCTTCACTAATCTTCTATAAAATGGAAATAATGAAACCTTAATTCCCCAGAAGCAAATGGGTCTTTCAAAGATATCTTAAATATCTTGAGGTCCTAGATAGCTTTAAAATATATGATCCAATAAGATCATTTCACTACATTGAATTTTTAATCAATAAGATATGAATTATAATTTTAATATAAATAATAATAACAGCTAACATTGTTTTAATCACTTTAACCTCATAAAAACTCTAAGTAGCAAATATAATCTCCACTTTACAGATGAGAAAACTGAGACTATGAGAGGTCAAGCAATTGGATCAAAATACACAGCAAATAAGTTGTAGAGCCAGAATTCAAACTCAGAATACTGGACTTGTAATCCACAGACATAACTACTCACTATGCAAACACATTATAGTAAGTCTATTTTATGTAAACCAAGAGGACTTTTTAATTAAAACAAGCTGATGTCTAATCAGCGCAAAGCATATTAAAATATAGCCTATATTGTGTATTGAAACTCTGATTTTGTTCAATCAAAAGAAAAATAATTTTTATTTATTCATATAAATCTAGCCTCTGAGAAAACACCATGTACTACTGCTACTAAGCAAGCACCAACCAATTTTGATGATCACATTCACATTTCCATACTTAATATTTCTCAAGTAATGGAAGGGAAAATTTGCCTTTTTTTAAAATTGTTAAACATAGTCACTCTGTAAAAAACATTCTAGCATCAGTCAGAATTATTTCAGATACCCTGTTTTCATGAACCACCTTTTTGGTGAAGCAGAGCTCCATGTACAGGCCTGAATCTCCAATCCACTGAAAGAAAATAAATGAAAGTACTGATGCTTTAAAATGTTTTCCAATTTCTGTGACTTTCCATAACTTTTTATATCCTAGAACTTAGTCAATTGTTTTCTGAAATTCTTTATTTTTTAAACTGAGCCAAGATTTTATATACTATAATTATCTTGACCTCATTCTATTTCAAAGTTAATGTCACCCAAAATATTGATTCATTACGTTTTCTAGGGCTATCTTGAATTTGTATTACTGAATCTCACTATTTGTTAGTTGAGAGCCTGAGACTAAGATAAAGGACAGGAAGATGTGGCTGAAAGGGGAGAAGATGAATGATAAAGGCAAAACGCTTGCTTCATAATTCTGCCCTGCCTCAGCTAGAACTCAAGAACACCTCTAGTGAGTTTAGCTTCCAGATGATAAAAGTGAATCATTTGGATTAATTGTAATGGATAATTTTCAAAATGGAAGCAGACTGACAAAGCACAGCACTGTCTGCTGGAATTTCTCTGGGACCACTAACTAATTGTGTATTCTGGACAAGTCATGCAATATTCTTGTTAGGAAGATGGAGGCAACATTCTTTGGCCCTCATTTGAGTTGTATAGATCAAATGAGGGACAAAGAATGTGCCTTCTAACCTAAAGAGTGATAATGACTTCATTATATTTGTGATTACCATTACCTTAATGATTTGGCATTTGCATTCCTGACTTTGAATGTTAACCTATTTAACTCCACTACAGTAGCTCAATGGTAGAGGCAAGAAAAGTTAAGCAATTCCTCCCACAATTTTCCTCATGTATATTCAAATAAAGAAAGGCTTGCTTCTCTCTGACTTCATTCCCAGAAAAATCACCTTATTGCTATTCATTACTGTTTATATTCAGATAAAGGGCTGGAGCTGAAGTTACTGAGAGAAAAAAATGGGGGTTACCAAAAAGGACTGCTCAGAATAGTGCAAACAACTCTGATGAAACAAGCCTGAAAGCATTAAATGAGGAACACCAAACACTGACTGGCTACTGCATGGTTTTATTCATTTCAGTCTTGGCAAAGTAACATTGAGCAGTTAGGTTATGTATTTTACTTTCCAAGAGCTTTGGAAAAAATAAATGATTTATCTCCTTAAACAATTTCCACTGAAGAATATATTTTATTTATGTCATTAAAAAGGCAATTGGAATAAAAGAAAATCTTTACCACATGCACCTCAGATATATATATATAATCACCAGGATATATAAAGAACTCAAAAAACCTAACACCAAAGAAACAACCAAATCAATAAATGGGCTAAGGAAATGAACAGACACTTCAAAGAAGAAGAAACACAATCAATCAACAAATATATGAAAAAAATGTTCAACATCTCTAGCAATTAGAGAAATGCAAATCAAAACTACTCTAAGATTTCATCTCACTCCAGTCAGAACGGCGATTATCAAGAACACAAGCAAGAATAAATGTTGACAAGGATGACGGGATATTGTTGGTGGGACTGCAAATTGGTGTAACCAATCTGGAAAGCTGTATTGAGAGTCCTTAGAAAACTTGGAATGGAACCACCATTTGACCCAGCTATCTCACTCCTCATTTGACACCCAAAGGACCTAAAAACAGCATACTACAGTGATGTAGCCACTTCAACGTTTATAGCAGCACAACTCATAATAGCTAAACTATGGAACCAACCTAGATGCCCTTCAATTGATGAATGAATAAAGAAACTAGTTCATATACACAATGAAATATTACTCAGCCTTAAAGAAGAATGAAATTAGGGCATTTGCCAGTAAATGGATGGAGATGGAGAATATCATGCTAAATGAAATAAGCCAATCCCAAAGAACCAAAGGCTGAACATTTTCTCTGATATGTGGATGACAATTCACAATAAGAAGGGGGTAGTGGCTAGGGAAGAATAGAGGTATTTTGGATTAGGCAGAGGGGAGTGAAGGGAGTGAAGGGATATGGGGGTAGGAAAGATAGTAGAATGAATCAGACATTACGCTATGTACATATATGACCTCACAACTGGTGTGATTCTATATCATGTACAACCAGAAAAATAAGAAGTTATGTCCACTTATGTATGATGTGTCAAAGCGCATTCTACTGTCATGTATAACTAATTAGAACAATTTTTTTAAAAAGGCAATTGATCAAAAGAGTCTCAAAGATAGGGTAACTACAGGGGTCTAGAAGGAGTTATGTGTTTAAAAAAGTGAAAACCTTTGAAATTAATGTAAAATCAAGTTCTCATAAGTTATAATGCAGTACTACTATTGAAATTAACATAGGAAAATTAGACCATCTCCTCATGTTAAAGTAAATAGCACACACATGCACACATAAAAAGAATTACTGATATGTGTAACTATTTTGGTTTCTCTCATTGTAAGAACATATACAGAAATTTGTACTTTCTAAAAAAGTCAGGGATGATTGTTAAACTTATTTTAAGTAGTTTCTGTCTTATATGAAACTTTTCAGAAGCACATTTTCTAAAATATTCTCAGTGACTTGTTTTAAAATTGTGCCTTGTTGAGACTCCTTCCTAAATAATCTCTAAAAATATCCATATGAACTAAACATTTATTTCCCTTAGAGGAAGAAAAAAATCTATGCCTGTTTATGGTATTGTCTTGCTAGCTCTAGTAAAATGCTGAAATCATTAAAAGTAGAAGTTCAAAACATTTAAATAACAAACAAACATAGGCATAAGCCCTCTATATCCCATGGCATTTATCTGACATATCATCAGATATTACCAGAAAGACAAAGTCACTTCATCCTTGTGACTTTTTAGCCACATAAAATGAGTCAACTTAGTTGATTTGGCTTTTTTCCCTCAAGAATTCTGTGGTCTGTGCACTGATTAATTTCAGTTTTCACTATTTTAGATATGAGGAAAATAGTCAATTCTCCATCAACACCAAAGTCTGCCAGAAACATTATGTATTAATGAATCTCACAATATTTTACCATGTCATTGTGCTTGCAAGCTTGTTGGGAATATTTTAAGAATTAGTATAATATAATAGGCAGCTTACTGTTGGTTACAGAGACAAATAGTAAAATCAAAATTGAAATTCACCATTTCTGACTAATGCATCCATCACAATGGCCCATTATTTCAATCAGTTTATATCTAACAAAATTGACATTACTTAATGCAAATCTGTCATGTTCACTGGTAATCACATAGAATTATGGGAGGAAAGGATAAAAGTTGAATAGAAAGTATGATTCCAGCTATTGCTGTATTATAATTAGGAAGATCTATATTTAGTCCGCCTTCCTCATAGCTCCAAATACCTACCAAGAAAATCACAGAACATCACCACAGCTTCTAGTTATTAAGAGATGTCCAAGGAAAACTCAAATTACTTCTCACCAAGGAAATTAGCTAGTGACATGTGTTAAAACAATTGTATTCAATCCTTCTTAGTTCCCCCAAATCTACTTGACTAGGCTCCTACACTTTCATGAAATGGACTGGCTTTAATGTAAAGCCTAATAAAATTAAAAATAAATGAGCTCCTGAGGGAATGAAATCAATGGACTACAAAGCAACTTTCTGATTTTTCTCTGATAAAGTCAGTCTCACCAAAAGCAGCACACACTCACTGTGTAGAAAAGAGTTAGTTATGACAAAGAGGGAAGGTACACATAAAACCCCAGTAAAAACCACAGGTAATTTCCTCTCCCTTCCTCCACCACATTTCTCCTTTTTGCCCCTCCCCTCCTTTCCCTCCTCTGTCTTGAATGCATACATTTGAATACATTTGGACTGACACAGCTTTTTATACTCTACAAACAAACTTCATAATAACTCAGTGTTCATATGTTTCTCCATTACAAAAAAAATAGTAAAATAAGAACTCCCTTTAACAAGGATAAAGGGGAAGGCATTTAAATTATCAGAAACATAGATGAACTGATTTCTTTTACTAATGAATGATCTAGCACTCATTTGAGGATAGCTACAGAAGCGAGCTCACACAATATGTGTAAAAGGTAGAAAAGCTTCCTAAGACACTATGTGAAACACTTTTTTTCTGAGTTGAGGCCATGCCAGTACCCATGGATGATTCTATAATAATGTGGACTTCTGTTATTTGGGCTAATGTAGCAATATAACATTTGATGTTGAAGGTCACATGTATCATGGATTTCCTTGGTTATCATGGCTGAGTACAGACTATTCTTGATCAATTTTGGAGGTACTTATATTAAACAATGCAATAGGTGAAATGCCTTCCAGTAAGGTTCTTACACATATTTCCTATCAGCATCACTATACAGAATAAATTCTTCCAAGAAAAACATTATCCTGCTAGAAAAAAGAATGTCATTTCAAAATGGAAAAGAACAAATCAACCAAAATAGAGAAAGTATTCTAACTACTCTACCATTTCTGAAAGTTACTTAGCTTGCTCATATTAAACTAGTGGGTTAAACATTTATTAATACAAAGTTTTATTTTCCTAAGGAAAGCATTCATCATAAAATTTATGCTCACATTTGCATTCCTTACAGCATTTGCCATCCACATACGCAGGAGCTGATTTAAGTGGGCAGTCAGGAACCGGGCAGATCAAAGTTTCACACTGGATGGTTCCATTCTGAAAAGCAAACAATATTTAAAGAATTTCCAAGTAGAAATTTAATAGTACCGAAGGTCTTTTTGATCCATTTCTAAAACTTAAAACTATTCACATAAATACCTCTATTTCCTTTAGCTATTAAAAAGTAACACTCATAATACATTGACCCACAGCAATACAAGTTGAGTCATAACATAGTTGGTGACTGGTCCAAATCTTTTGTCAAGCAACTGATCCTAAAGGAACTAGAGTCCTCATCTTCAGTAGAGAAGTGGATAGGGACACAGGTGAATGGAAGGGCACAACCCAACAAGGGGAATAGCAGGCTTGGAGTAGACCTGGAGCACCCAATTGTGCCCAGATTACTCCACAAAATGAACATCATCAAATCAGGAAATTTCCGGAATAGCTGCTACCATCCTGTAAGTCCCAATCTCAAGACTCAGAATCTTTAAAGGATACATAAAATTGAACAGGCCACCTCCACAAAGCAAGCTAGTATTGATAATCACCACAAGGAGCCCCAAACTACAGACAAGCCCGCAAGGAATTGGATTCCTTAAGGTCATCCAGAAATCCCAAGTGGTTGGCTACTTAAGGTTTCCTAATCATTTTATTGACTTCACTATAATATCCTAGATTTTACTCAATCAGATTTTTTGGTCCATATTTAACAAGACTGGGAAAGCTTTTCTGTATTTGTAAAGTGTTAAAATTTTGGCAGGAACATGTTGTATTACTAAATAAAAATCCTCTCTCTCTCTCTGCCTCTTACACACACAGTTATTTCTCAATGACTTTCCTATTTGCATGACATTCTGCTTTTGAATAGATGAGATGAACATGAGGAAATTTTTTAAAAGGTTAAGGCATACAGACCTCTTACTTCTCTCTAGAAAGACCGCTTTGTTTCAGATGAGTTCAGTGTGGAATTTAAAAGTTCAAAACCAAACTCATTTCAAACTTTTCTTTAAAAATGAATATACTGTTATGAAATAATAATGCATTAAAATAGTCTTTTATTAGTGAGCAATTAGACCAAAATCATGTTTATTTAAACTCCATAATTTGTATTCCACTGTATTACTAAACTATCAAAGAGAATCTTATTTTTTAAACTTCATTATTCATTTACATTGCTCAATATGAACACAATATTTAATGCTATATATAATTTAGTTTCACTAACATGCATTAATAAAATGATGAGGCTCAAAATCCATGGAAATGCTAAGGAGGACTACAGGAGAATCCTTTTGAGAATCATCTTAGTATGCTAATTTAAATTGCTAACTTCATGTGTGTACCAATAAACATAAACTTTATAGCATTCCTAAACCATAATCATCTTTACAGACTAGAAAGTGTTTTTAATAATGCAATACAGGGTTCCTTAGATGTGACCAGGTTTTCTGGCACTTTAATGTTGTGTCTTGAGGAAATGGGTCTTGAAATTTTCATGATTACATTGTTTTAATAAATTTTTAAAGAAGTGGGAACATCTGAGTTCCCGTCCTCTGAACACAAATGGAATCCATACCAGGCATGTGCAGTTTTTACAGCCATCTGTCCAGGACTCGAATTCTCGGTAGGTGGTTCCCTTCATGGTACAAGTCCTCTCACAATAGCACTGATCCAGTCTATTCATTCGCTGTTCAGCTCGAGACAGCTGTGGCACAAAGAAAGGGTTCACATTGTTCAGCATCCCAGCAACACAGAAATGCAAAACATTCAAGCAGGCATCTAATTTTTGTTAAATATATAGCAATAATGATAGCTGTACTCATCAACTACCTAGTTATTAACATATGTAAGCCTTTTATTTAAAAGAAAGAGGTTTTCCTTCTTTACTTTTTGTGAAAAATTTGTTCCTTGCCTTTAAAACAAAAAGTACAATTCATAAAACACAAATCGATGGCTAATTCAAAATCATATCACTCAATGCATAAAAGCATTTTCTATATTTTTTTAAAACTGTTGCTTCATTAATATGTTTGCTCAAGTAAAAAACCAAATTTAAAAGTTATGTCATATAAATAACAAGTCATACACTATACAACACAACCTTCAGGTAATTCATAACTATTGTGGAAACCTGATACATGCTTAAGACATTAGTGAATCAACCTACAACTGTAAAATAGAAGTAGAAAGCATTTGTGAAACCATTTCCTTGACAAAATTATAGTACCATATTCTTTATACAGTCTAGCTGTATCTGGCTTGTAAAAAGCTAAATAGGAATAACTAATAATAAAAAATTTAACTAAAAATAAATCTTGCTGTGTGATAGGCAATGGATAAAAGGTAATCTGCTTTATTCCTGATTTACTGAATCATTTGTTATACAGCTGGATGGGGTCTAAATATTTATAAGCCTTTTCCTTGAGCAAAGATTTAGATTTAATCCTACCAAATAGTATGGTATAAGGAATGTCTCAAAGGAGAAAATCAATGATTATAAAAGGAACTGTTTGAAACTTCAAGGATTTCTTAGTTCCCTCACTATACTTTTGAGTAGCTCTTACCTTGGCTGATGTTTTGGCTAAAATATCCTGCAGCTCCATGATTTTCTGCACAAGTCCATGGAAGTCATTGCAAGTTGGACAGGCTGGAATTACAAACACAGCATTGGTCAAACTGTATTTATAAGGAGTTCAATCTGATTAAGTCTATGCTGACATCCATTAGATGTGAACTCCAACTTCAAACTGACATTCTAGATAAAATTAAGCAAGAAACACACTTTTCATCACATCACACAGTGGAAGGACAAATAGACTTACTGCGATTAAGATCTGGGCACTGAGCAATAAATCCTTGGGGCATGACTATTAATTGCACATCTTGCATTATACCCTGTGTGTGAAAAATAAAGAAAAGAAATGTTATTTTCACTTACCCAAATTATGTTCAACAGTCAAGTTCATGAAGAAAACATTAAAGAACAGACTCACCAAAATCCCTGAGTAAAGAGTCTTTTTTAATATATTCCTTCTACTTCATACCAAGGGAAAGAAATTAATCAGGCAAAACAGATTATTACCCACATAGTCTCTTATTGATAATATTTTTAAAGTCTTAAGATTAAATGTCAAGATATAATTAAGTGGTGATAGGTTGTTTGGAGAAGTTATTTTTAGTTAGCCACAGAAGTAGGTCTCGAAAATGACCTTTAAAAATTAACCTAAAAATCACTCTGGCTTCAGCAATCCTGAAATTGTTACCAATTTTGAATTAACCTTAATTATCAAAAAGAAAAAAGTAGAAAAAACGAGTCTTGAAGGCAATGCTCATTTGAGCATTTCTCATTTTTCATTGAGATATTTTAAAACTAATTTCTCAATTCAAAAAGGACAATAGATCTATTAAACAGCTACAGCAGACTCAGTGATGAGTCCTTAAGAGTACAGAAAGTTTACCATAAAATGCCAGTTGGAAATGAATCGTTTTACACAGAAGGCTTCATCACATGTTTATAGCCAAAATTTACATGCATCCTTAGTCATTAAGGTATAATTAGCTTCCAGCTTGCTGGGCTCTTAAAGCAAAGGCCAATGGTAATTCAGAAATGATCTCATCAGACACACACAAGCTGTCCCTTTCATTCACCTCTCTCTCTTCCTTCATCAACTTTTTTTTCCTTTAATTGATATTTCCTTTATTCCTTTGGGAAATGCAAACCAAATGTCCAATAACATGGGTAAAAGTTTCAACATGTTATGAAGGCAATTCTGAATGTACTTATAGAGATTTACTAGTTAAATACTGGTCTGTTTCATATGTGTAATCTGATTAATAGCAGGTATCACTTTGAATAATAAGCATTTTAGTAAACTGTGTGGCAATCACTGAATTTGTTGTTTGTTTGAGTTTGGATTGGGGAGGTAACTGCTGCACAAACTTCTATCACTTAAAAGAATCAATGTTAAAAAAGGCTATAGATATATGTACTACACAATTCTAATGGATACCATTCACCAACTATAATACACATGATCACCCACAGAGTTGTACACATATTCGACATGTGAGGATGGTGAAGTCACATCTGGGCTCCCTGGGAAAGACTTTCATAATTCAACTGAGGAGAAATTTGTAACACACAGTTTGCATCTTTCATCTCTTACATGAGATAAGAGCATTGATATTTAGGAATTGTAAACATGGAATCAATTTTCCACATGTGCCACTTACTAGCTGCCTGGGTTTGGGTAACTCACTTAACTTCTCCGAACAGGTTTATGTATATGTATATGAGGAAGAAAGGACCATGCATTAACACCAGTAAGGCTAGGGATAAGCTGGAATAGTATGTTCAAAGCACCTGGATTCCAGGCAATAATGTATAAACAAGTTTTAAAACACATTATCTTTCTAAAAATTATATGTTTTGCTTAGAATACAATTTTAAATTTATTGACCTCTACCATAAAATCCATGAGTTGTACATATCACCTATCATTCTTTAACAACCATTCATTAAGCCAGTTCTGCATGGCAGGCACTGTCATAGTCACTAGGAGAAAATGGTTGCACTATAGGCTTGTAGCCAAGCAAGTCTCTGGATTTTATTTCTTCATCCTTAAAAACATTGAAATTGAATCTCTTGACCCTCTCCAATTATGTAATTCTGTGAAGTACTTCTAAGTACACACTAAAGAAAAAAAAAGATAAATTAGGACTGCTTTTTATTTGGACAGATTTTTACATATATATGTATTCTTTTCTTATTTTGTGGAGTATGAGGAGATCATGAATAATGAATTTTAAAAAGATTCAAATTTTCTATTATTAACATCCTGTAAAAGTATCACCAAAGGTTATATTTCAGTAATGGAGTGTTTAATCTGTATGCTAACATTTTGGATTTTTATTTCTTTGACTGCTTAATTTTAAGAATGACATGTTAACTGTCCCAATTGTAGCCTGTGATCATCTCTATAATGTTTAAGGATCAAACTCACTGAGGAGTCAGTTTGCCAGTTAAATAAAAGATCAGTGTAAAAGGGGAAAAAAAAGGAAAATAGAAATAAGATACAAATTTAAAAAGTGCACCTATCTTACTTTTGTTCCACACCATAAAAAGTGAAACAAACTTGTCCAAACTCGTTAGAAAACATTTCGAGTTTATGCTCAGACTCTAGCCAAAAGATACCTTGAAATATCCATGTGCATTATTTCTCTGTCCCAACCAAAATGTTGTGCCCAGAGGCAAGTCTGTAGAAGGCTTTTCCACCACTCTTTCATAAATTCTGCAAAAAGAAAAATTGGCAAAGGAACATGAATAGAGTCATTTCTTAGAATCTTCCATTTCCTGAAGTAAGAACATTTCACTTACTTATTGCAGTCAATGTGTAAAATCAAATGGGAGGCACTGATGGCTAAGGAGAGCTTGTGCCACTTGTCATCAGCCAAAATGTAAGGAAACACTTCTGTGTGAGGACGATGACTGACTGAGCGGTAATGCAGTCTGACTTCATTCCGATGGCCACTGCTTTCTAGTTCCAGATACCTGCAGAGAGAAGAGCCAAAAGGGATACATTAAAAATTAAGTTGAGAAATGACTGAAGTGACCTCTATCCAGAATAGACAGATGTTCCCATTCCTCTCATTAAGTACATCTAGACAGTATGCATAAAACAAACATAAGAAGGGTATAAAACACTATGCAATGAACATGTATGTATTGAAACATCACATGATACCCCATAAATATATATAATTGTTATGTTTTTATGTATCAGTTAAAAGATAAGTTTAAGTTTAAATTTACTACAGAGTGGGGAAAATAACAGAATAAAAGATGGAGAAAAGACAACACTAGTTAGGGACCTAAGAACCCAAAAACAATATGGTAGTGAATTTCCCAAAACAAAAACAGGTTTTTGTTTTGCCTGATATATCCCAGACTTGGAGCTGAAGAAGCCCACATTCTGGAAATACCAAAGAACAGAGACCAAAAGAATCCTAATCAAAAAATTCCTCTCTCATTGCTAGAGATGTTGAACATTTCTTCATACATCTGGTGGGTGGATTGTATATGTTCTTCCGTGAAGTTTCTGTTCAGCTCCTTGGCCCATTTATTGATTGGGTTGTTTGTTTTTTTGGTGTTAAGTTTTTTAAGTTCTTTATATATCCTAGAGTTTAGTGTTCTATCAGATGTGTGTAGGGCAAAGATTTGCTCCCAGAATGTCGGCTCTCTGTTCACTTCATTGATTGTTTCTTTTGCTGAGAAGAAACTTTTTAGTTTGAATCCATCCCATTTATTGATTCTTGATTTTACTTCCTGTGCTATAGGAGTCTTGTTAAGGAAGTATGGTCCTAATCC
>CM053403.1:64635910-64660781 GCA_028644305.1 Xerus rutilus | reverse complement strand
TTTGTAGTATAATCTGAAGTCTGGTATTGTGATGCCTCCTGCTTCACTCTTCTTGCTAAGGATTGCTTTGGCTATTCTGGGTCTCTTATTCTTCCAAATGAATTTCATGATTGACTTTTCTATTTTTATAAGGAATGACATTGGGATTTTAATTGGGATTGCACTGAATCTATAAAGCGCTTTGGGTAGTATGGCCATTTTGACAATATTGATTCTGCCTATCCAGGAGCATGGGAGATTTTTCCATCTTCTAAGGTCTTCTTCAATTTCTTTCTTCAGTGCCTTGTAGTATGCATTGTAGAGGTCTTTCACCTCTTTTGTTAAATTGATTCCCAAGTATTTTTTTTTGAAGCTATTGTGAATGGGATAGTTTTCTCAATTTCTCTTTCAGAGGGTTAATCACTGATGTATAGAAATGCAACTGATTTATGGGTGTTTATTTTATATCCTGCTACCTTGATGAAATCATTTATTAATTCTAGAAGTTAACACCTCTAGCAATCAGAGAAATGCAAATCAAAACTACCCGAAGATTTCATCTCATACCAGTCAGAACAGCAATTAACAAGAATACAAACAACAATAAGTGTTGGCGAGGTTTTGGGGGAAAAGTCACACTCATACATTGCTGGTGGAACTGCAAATTGGTACAACCAATCTGGAAAGCAGTATGGAGATTCCTCAAAAAACTTGGAATGGAACCACCATTTGACCCAGCTATCCCACTCCTTGGTGTATACCCAGAAGACTTAAAAACAGCATACTACACTGACGCAGCCACTTCAATGTTTATAGCAGCTCAATTCACAATAGCTAAATTGTGGAACCAACCTAGATGCCCTTCGACAGATGAATGGACAAAGAAACTGTGGTATATATATACAATGGAATATTACTCAGGAAAAAGAGAGAATAAGTTTATGGCATTTTCTGGTAAATGGATGGAGTTGGAGAATATCATGTTAAGTGAAGTAAGCCAATCTCAGAAAACCAAATGCCGAATGTACTCATTGATAAGTGGATGCTGATCCATAATAGATCCATAATAGAGGACACGGGAACAATGGAGGAACTCTGTTCACAGGGGGGAGGGGGCAGGGGCACAGAAAAGGTGGTGGAATACAATGGACATCATAGCCCTAGCTTTATGTATTATGGCATGTATGTTGTGATTCTACATCACATACAGCCAGAGAAATGAAATGTTATTCTCCATCTGTGTACAATGAATCAAATTGCACTCAGCTATCATGTAAACCTAAACAGAACAAATTAATTAATTAATTAATTTTTTAAAAAATTTCTCTTTCTAACCGAAGGATAAAATAAAAAGAAATGTTTATTAATGCTAGAAACAAATAATCCAGAAGTTCTTCTATGGGTGAATGGCTAAACAAACTGTGGTATAGTAGTAAAAGGAATACTGTTCAGCAATAAGAAAGAATGACTAAATAAGGGTTTGGAAGGAGACTGAAGCAGGAAAGTTAGTTTGGAGCTACTGCGATAATCCATTGGAGTGGTGTCTTAGACCAGGGTAGTTGTGGTAGATATGACAGAAATTGTTTCTATTTTACATCTATGTGAAAAATTGAGGTGTCAGAATTTGCTGATGTAGAATGTTGACAAAAAGAAATAATTTGGTGGAGATTGGGGTTTTACTTCAATGAGTTAAACATGAGTAAGTGAAAAATAATAAGTGCCATTTATTGAAATGGAGACTATCAAAGGAGCAAGCTTAAGAAAACTGAATCAACATGTGGAGAGAAAGGAACCCTTACACACTGCTGGTAGGTATGGAAATTAGTACAGCATTATGGAAAACAATATGGAGGTACTTTAAAATATTAAAAAGACAACTATCATATGATCCAGAAATCTCACTACTAATTTGCGTATATGTGTGTACTTATAATTTCATTTGCATTTGTACATGTATATCTCCAAAGAAAATGAAATCAGTATGTGGAACAGACATCTAAGAGCCCCCTATGTTCATAGTAACTCTACTCACAAGAGCCAAGAAATGAAAACATGTCCATCAACTGACAAACACATAGAGAAAATGTGATAAATATACAGAATACTAGTCGTCCATAAAAGAGAATGAAATCATGTCATTTGCAACAATATGGATGGAACTGGAGATCATTATGTTACTTGAAAAAAACCAAGCACAAAAAGAAAAGTACTGCATTATCTCACTTATATGTGGAATAAAGAAAAGTTGATCTCATGAAAGTTCAGAATAGAACGATGTTTACCAGAGGCTGGGGAAAATAGTAGAGAGGGAAATTTTGGCCAATGAGTACTAAGTAAATGGAAAACCTGAGCTCTATATATGTACTGTGACTTGAAATGCAACTAAATAAACTAATTTTTAAAAAAAAGAAGCAAGAACTTCCGTTGTGCTATTGCACAGTGGGGTTCCTATGGATAATAATAATGTACTATGCATTTTGAAAAGCAGGAAGAAAAGCTTTGGGAATTTTTCATCAAAAGCAAGGGATATTTGAAGTAACAGATACCTTTAGCCTGATTAAACATTATACAATGTATACATGTATTGAAATAAAATGTGGAAACCCATTAATATGGACAATTTTGTGTTTTATATTAGTTAAAAATAAATTTAGTTTAGCCGGGCGCGGTGGCTCAAGCCTGTAATCCCAGCACTTAGGGAGGCTGAGACAGGAGAATCGCGAGTTCAAAGCCAGCCTCAGCAATGGCGAGGCGCTAAGCAACTCAGTGAGACCCTGTCTCTACATAAATAGAACACAAAATAGGGCTGGGAATGTGGCTCAGTAGTCAAGTACCCCTGAGTTCAATGCCCAATACCAAAAAAATAAATAAAATAAATAAATTTAATTTAAATTAAAAAATACACTTTTTAAAAACAAAATAAAATAAACTCAGATATTATATTATGTGCTGCTAAAGAACACTAAAGAGGATATATGGGCAGGGGGAACAAAATTTGTAAGTCTGAAATAAAGAGGTTCATAAGGAACAAAGCAATGGGAGAGTCCCAGGCACATAGATCATATTGATACTCATGAAGATATAGGGATTACCGGGGAATTAACACAGATAGAAGGACACTCACCACTTTGAAGAGGAATCATCAAAGGAAATTAGCAAATTCGGTCACTGAGAGAGATATCCCAAAGGTTTAGTGATGAGGAGCATGCCTCAAGAAAGCAAGAGTAAGCAACTCTGTCAAGTGCCACTGACAGATCAAGTAAGATGAAGATTTAACCTGTGGATGGGTGTCTGGTGGCCCTAATGCTATTTGGGAAAACCTTTTAGATGAAATGTCTGATTGAATAGATTCAAAAGAGAATGGGCAAAGAGAAATGAATAGACACTCCAGGAGCAACAGGAAAGTAGATTCTGACAGACATGTAATATAGGGAGATTTTTCTTTATTTTTATTGTTGAGAAATACTATGCATGTGTGTATGCTGCTGGGATAATCCTGTAGAATAAGGAAATTAGCCATAATTGAAAGAAAGAAGACACTGGAATAAAACAGAAGCCACAAAGTAAAACATAGTTTAATTACATTTTAACTATATAAAAATAAAGTTTTCTCAATGGAAAAAATAGTAGAAATAAAATTAGACAACAAATGGCATTCTATAAGACAAGATGATGTCCACAATATATGAAGTATACCTATAAGTCAGTAAGAAAAAGTAACTCAACGAATTTATCAATTAGATTAGCAAAAATTAACAGAATAATAAGGCCCATTATGAATAATAACGTGGGGAAACAATACTGATTCATGATTTGTTCATAAACTGACAGGAGTATCTTGAATGGTAGTTTGGAAAAGTATTAGATATTAAATGTGGATACTTTTTAAACTAGTGGTTCCAAATCTAAATGTCTACCCTACTATAATAATAGCACAAATAGCACAAATAAGCAATGGTATATTCAGAAGATATTCATGGAAGATTTATTTAAAATCTTAAACAAAAGTTTTAAAAAGTGTAGATTTTAAGCCAAAATTTATCAGAAGAGAAAAAGAAGATAATTCAATACTGGTTAAGGTAATCATCCAACAAGATATAATGATTGTAAATATTTATTCCCCAGAGTCACCTGCTTACTTAAACTCTATTTGTTACAAAGACTCAAACTCTGCAACAATAATATTAGGTGATTTCAACATACCTTTCTCACCAATAGATAGGTCATCCAGATGTAAACTTAATAAATGCTCTTCAGAACTAGAAAAATATTATTAGTCAAATGGACCTATACAAAATTTCATTCTTCAACAAACAAATATGCTTTATCTTAGCCACACATGGAAATGTCTCCAAAATATACTATATTTTAGGACGCAAAGCAAGTCTTAGTAAATACAAAAAAAGAAAAAGAAAGAAATCAAGATAATTCCTTGCAACCTAGCAGATCATAATGGAATGAAATTAGAAATAATAACAAAATAAAAAACAGAAACCATTTTAACACTGTGGAAATTTAATAATATGCTTTTGAATAAGGAATAGGTCATAGACAAAATCAGGGGAAAAATTAAGAAAAAAATTTTGAAAAACAAATGAGAACAAAGATACAACATCTCAAAATCTCTGAGAACTATGAAGGCAGTTCTAAGAGGAAAGCTTGCAGCATTGAATATCTACATAAAAGATAACAGAAAGATCCCAAATAAATAATTTAGTGTTATACTTCAAGACCCTAGAAAAGCAAGAAGAAACTAACGGCAAAATTAAAAAGAGAAGTAGAAGACAGGAAATATTAAGACCAGAGCCAAAACTGAGAATGAAAATATATATATATATATACACAAACACACACACACACACACACACACACACACACATACACATCAATGTAAGGATGATTTGGTTCTTTGAAAAGATAAACAAGATTGATAAACTTTTAGCCAAACTAACCAAAAGAAACAGAGTAGACTCAAAACAACAAAATTAGAGATATCAACACAGATATTTTTGAAATCCAGAGGAAATAATTAAGAACCATTTTTAAATAAAATCTTTTTTCATTTGTTCTTTTTAGATATACATGAAAGTTAATTGTATTTTGACATATAATACATACATGGAGCATAACTTATTCTAATTACGATCTCATTCTTGTGGTTGTACATGATGTGGAGTTTCACTGCTTGCGTGTTCATATATGAACATAGGAAAGTTATATCTGATTCATTCTATTGTCTTTCCTATTCCAATCCCCACTTCCTTCCCTTCATTCCACTTTGTCTAATCCAGTGAACATCTATTTTCCCCACCCCACTTTATTGTGTGTTAGCATCCACATATCAGAGAGAACATTCAGTCTTTGGTTAAAATAAAATCTTTAAAAATATTTTTAAATTATTTAAAAACAGAAAATACCAATTATCATTCATAAAGAAACTATGATACATATGTATTCTAGAACACTATGTTGCTCTACAACAAAAGAAGATTTTGAAATGAAACAATACCACAGTGTACTAGTAAGCAAACAAAAAGCTCTATATAACCCCATTTTATTTGGCAAAACTTTGTGCACACTTGTCTATTTGGAGGGAAAAAAAAGGTTCAAGATGGATAATGTCAAAATGTCAACGTTAATACTTTGGGGAAGTACAAATAAAGGGAAATGATATAAGAAAGCGTCACACATATATGTATATACACATATTCATATGTATATGTATACATAGTAAAAGTTCATATATATGCATATTAATGTGCATACATTCATGTGTAGGTATACAGTAAAAATTCTATGTTAAGATATAAAGAAAAAGATAAGCTAAGTAATCAAAAATATAAATCATATTCAGAAATTATAAGGAATAAATAAAACACCAAATTGGATTTTATCCAACAGCCACCAACCAAAGAACACTTTTTAAATTTTATTTTCAATTGACATGACTGTACATACTTATGTGGTAAAATGTGATCATTCAATCCATGTATACAATGTGTAATAAATAAATTTGAATAATTAGCATATCCATCATCTCAAATATTGATCGTTTCTTTGTGTGAGAATATTCAAAATCCTCTCTTCTAATGGTTTTAAAATATACAATGAATTGTTGTTAACTATAGTCACCTTGCAAGTGCTAGAACTTATTCTTCCTATCTAATAATTTTCTACCTATTAACCAATGTCTCCTCATCCTCCCTTCCCCCATTCCCAGTCTCTAGTAACCACTATTCTACTTTTTACTTCTGTAATATCAATTTTTTCATTTTCCATATTTGAGTAAGATCACACAGTACTTGTCTTTCTGTGCCTGGCTTTATTTCACTTAATGTAACATCCTCCAGATTCATCAATGTTGGTACAAATGATAAGATTTTATTCTTTTTATGGAAAAATAATATTCCATTGTAGATATATATCCATTCATCCATCAATGCACTCTTAGGTTGATTCTATGTCTTGGCTATTGTGAATAGTACTTTAATAAACACAGGAGTGCAGACATACTGATTTCCTTTCTTTTGGATATTTAGCCAGTTATAAGATCACTGGATCATATGGTGGTTAATTTTTGTTTGTTGAGGTACTTCTATTCTGTTTTCCATAATAGCTATGCTAATTTTCATTCTTAATAAGGGTGTATGAGTTCCCCTTTCTCCACATCTTCCCCAGCATTCACTGATGTCTTTTTTGAAAATAGCCATTCTAATTGTAGTGAGGTGATATCTCATTAAAGTTGTGATTTGCATTTCCCTGATGATTAGTGATGTTAAACATTTCTGAGATAATTTTTATGAGTACATTTTATCTTATTACTTAACAATGAGTATTTTTTACCAATTCAGCTAGAGAGTTCTATAATGATAGAGAAGTATTTGTTATTTTAAAAAATTACAACCTCAAACACACCACCCCATTGCCATATACTTGTGATTCTTAACATATTGAAGAAAGAATACTATTGTTGCTATCAGATATCCCCCTCTAGATACTATTCAAAATGACATTTATACCCAATTTCTAAGTTTGATAACAATGGTAACTTAATAACAATGAAGAAGACACTATGCCCTACTAACAAGAACAACCCCTTTTAGAAGGTAAGTATTTTATCAAAAGTTGTATTTTCATTAGTAGCATCACTGTTTTTTAATGAAATAGAAATGTAATACAGAAAAATTTTACAAAGAAAAATAACTAGTGTAAAAAATTGAGAAATATGTCTAGCATATGGTTAGTACTTGATAAATAATAGGTTTCATTAATAGATTGGAAGACAATTCAAAAAGAGTCAATTCAAAATTAATTAAGAAATTTTTGAAATAGAATGTTTTCAAAACCAGTCACTACAAAGACATACAAGACCATATAAATACACAAATCTATATGGAAATATGATTAGTATATAATTAGAAGTGTATATAATAAACATCGGGCACATTTTGATCAGAGAAAATGTCAGAATATACACTTTTCCTCATTATATGGATTCTCTAGAGACATCCCTACCTCTCCAACCCTTCCACTACCATACCAAGGCTTAGCGTAACAGAGATTAAATGCCCAAACTCAAAAGCAAGATGGCTGGGTTCACATCCAGGTACCCTTCTTAGTAATGATGATGATGTTACTACACTATAAAACAGATACTACTAATAATTTTCTCAGGAGTTTAGTGAGGATTTGAATGAGTTAATTTAAGAATACTCAGCAAAGACAAAATATTTGGTAAGGCTAGCAAACATTGGCATCATATTCACTTCGAAAAGCAAAGAGATCAACTCCTCCCTCTTCCTTCCTGTGGTACAGCCAGGGGCGAGCCCATGATACACCTCTATAATGCACACTCTTTCCTGAGATTGAGAATATTGATGGAGTGCAGCTAGGAAAAGAGTACTTTTTTGTGTTAGTGGTAGCAGCATCTTAGGAAGTTATGTGAAGTCACTATGTATCTTGCTTCCTGATTGCTGGCCCACCAGGGCAGCTTTTGGTTATTTTTTGTTCCAAATTCTTTTACCTAAGCCTCACACCTGTTCTATAAATTGCCCTCCTACCCAACACCTTCAAAAAATCACCTTATAACCTTTCAGAGATCTGATACATTAACTGTGAGGAAATTGTGACTGTGAGGAAGATATATAGTTGGAACAAAATGTACCAACATTTTTAAAGTCATTGTTTGAGTGATAGAGCCATGAGTGATTTCCAACCTTCTCTTTATTATCCTTTATTTTCTCTTTTATCTTTAATGAGCATTAACTACCTTAAATTAAAAATCACATTTTAAATCCCAAGGAGATAATTTGTCACACTTGAACATATCATGTCTCCCTGATTTGTTACTCATAATTTTGAGAGGTAGATAGAATCAGAAATAAAGTTCACTCTTTATTATAATTTATGCCCTTGTTATTCAAATATCCTTTGCATTTGGCAGAAATATAAACTAATTTAAGATTAGGCTTCAGAGAAATAGGCAACAGTGGCAGGACATCATTCATTTTAACAACCTCCTTCATAACTCAAGATTAAAGGATAAAAATAAGGTCACATCTCATCTGACAAAAAGGTTGCACACAACATGAAATGAGAATTTTTCTGCTGCCTTAAATTAAACCTAAATAGAAAAATGATCAGATCATCTCAGTACATTAAGCTACCACCCAGTTGTAAATTAGTCACCCAAAGAAAATCCACACGTACTTCTAGTGCCAAATATATCATTAGTGTAGCTCACAGAAGGCACAGCTACAAAGTAGCTAACATGTACAGACCTTGGAATAGAAAACTCTGCTCACAGACTAGCTCAACCTAGAAATTCAGCAATAAATACCTCCTCATGCTATGTGAATGCTAAGGTCTTAGTTGTAAAAGGCTTACGCCTTCGCTCCTCTAGTGAGGAGAATGAGTCTAATGACACTATTTCTGTTTACCTGTCAAACCAAGGTGGAAATTTAGAGGGATGCAAGTACAGTATGTCTCATTAAGCAGTCTCTGTTGCTGATTATATGATGATGAAATTTTTGTATATGCCGATCTATATGTTATGTACATTTTCACAGTGGTTGAATAAAAGACAAAAAGAATAACCATTCTAGGTATCTTGTGAAGATGATAAAGCAGCTGTATTAAACTATTACAGTTATGTTTAAAAAGAAAATCTTGCTCAGCCTATGACCTAGAGTACATGACCTCTCACTGCCTCAGCTGTCTAATCTATAAAAGTAATACTCCATATAAAGCAAATTCCATTTATTGAGAATGCACTCAATAAATGGCAACATTCTTATTGAGTCGATAATTCCAATAAGATATCATTTATAAAGTCCAGTTTCTTAAAGCTGATTCTGTAAATAACAAGCAATTTGAATACATTTTTAAATGGAAGAATACAGAAAACAGGTAGCAGAAATTAGAGGCAAAAACAAGAGATAAATCATCTCTTTCACAGAAACTAGTTGACAGCACTGGCCATTGATAACATAGCCATCAAGATATAAAAAGTGAAGTCCAGTAGATGGCCAAAATTATTGTGGTTTATGCAGCTTTCTTCATTTTTTATAGAAAACTATTTCTTCTTGCTGGTTCCAGTGATTTCTTCAGATATTAAAGAAGATGGAAGAACATAAAGAAAAATGTACACTTTTTGGCATCCTTTATTAAAACTGTATTGATCATATTTGTGTTAGCTTGTTTTCCATGCTATTTGGTCACCAGCAACCAATATAAAGCAGAAGTTTAAGAAGCAATAGTCTCTTAATCCTGTCTCTACAGTTTACTACTTGTTATCATGGGCAAATTAAAATTCTCCCTAAGCCTCAGTTTCTTTCCCTATTAAATAGGGTGGGTAGGAGTTGTAATCTCTAAGAATTAAATAAGAAATATAAGTCCTTACCTTTGTATAGTTCCCAGGAAAAGGTAAGCACTCCATACATGTCATTATTATGATTTAAATTTCCTATGACAAAATTATGTATTCAGTTTGAACATCAACAAAATTTCATAGTGGATTTTACCTTAAACAAGCATGCATCTCAGGAGCAGAAAGTATTTTAGTAAAAAAAAACTCCCAAATAATGACACCTAACTCTTATCTATGATATTCCTGTCAAAGCAGTCATCCAGTTCATCTGATTATATCCAGTGACTAACAACACACAACTTCCTGAGGCAAACCATTCTACTTTTATGAAGGAAAAAGACTTAGTATTAATGCATAAAGGAATAGGAGTTTTGTTTTATTTTTTCATGGTTTTTTTTTTTTTTTAGGGGGGAGTTTGTACCAGGGATTGAATTCAGGGGCACCCAACCACTGAGCCACATCCCCAGCCCTATTTTGTGTTTTATGCAGAGACAAAGTCTGAGTTGCTTAGTGCCTCGCGGTTGCAGAGGCTGGGGAACAGGAGTTTTTTAAACAATGATTTATTAGTTCAGATCGTCTAACACATCTTTACTACACGTACTGAGAATATGGCATTGAACAAGCCAAACTATACTAAAGCTTAGATATTTTCAGTAATAAACACATTATTAAGTTTAGCCATCTCAAAACTAATAAGGACACCACTATAAAAGTCTTGCTGCAAGGGGCTGCGGTTGTGGCGTAGTGGTAGCATGCTCGCCTAGCACGCGGGAGGCACTGGGTTCGATCCTCAGCACCACATAAAAATAAAATAAAGATATTAAAAAAAAAAAAGTCTTGCTGCAAGAAGAGGAATATAGCCAGATCAGTGAAGATAACAAAGCTTCTTCATGAATAATGTAGTTAAGAGCAAAAATTATATCACCAACGGAAAAGATCAGTAGCAAGTGGAATTAATTCATGATTGAAGCTCTGGCATTCAACATGATGGCCTGAATAACAACCTTTCCATCATATTACCCTCCATAACTGAACATAAAATAAAATAATAGGAAAAATGGTCACTCATAAAATGAAGGTAATTTATTACTATTAATGATGAGGCTAGCAAGACACAAAGAAATTCTAAGAAACATCACTTTGAGCTATGATCCTAGAAAGAAAGGGGATTTTGTGGCATTGTATTTTTAGAATATCAATTTGAGAAAGGTCTTATGGAAGATTGAGAAAGAATAGATATAATAAGGCACTAATGATAAGTGAGGTACTCCACAGCACAGGGATATCCATGAAAATTTAGGAGTTAAAATAGCTGTTGGATAAACAGTAGTACCTACTTAATATTAGGCCTCATTAGATCACCTCAAATGACTGAGATCAAGCAGGTTGAAATCAGAGAGACACATGGAGAAAAAGAGTTCAAACAAGTGGCATGTTCAAGGAAGACAAGCATTCCCTTTTTTATCAAGGATGAATACAAAACCATATGATTGTAAGATTGGGGAAACTACTGGGAAATATAAATGCAGACTGTTTTGATGATCTGAAAACTCATATTTTCAGGTATGTAGAAAATCTGACAAACTGTAAGGAGTTCGCAAATTTCACAAGTCCAGTAATGGACTCCAAGCTAAGTATCCCTGCCTTACTGGAAGAAAAAGCAGAAAGAGGGAAGGCATATGGCTAGTTGCATAGAGTTGGCATATAAACATACACATAAATGTAAATATGTAAAATTTTGTTATATATAATACTAGGTTATAAATAGACATCTTTAGAAAATATACAATAGCATGTACATGCCTGTAATCCCAGCACTTTGGGAGGCTGAAACAGGGAAATCACAAGTTCGAAGCCAGCCTCAGCAACAGCGAGGTGCTAAGCAACTCAGTAAGACCCTGTCTCTAAATAAAACACAAAATAGGGCTGGGGATGTGGCTCAGTGGTCAAGGACCCCTGAGTTCAATTTCTGGTACAAAAAAGAAAAGAAAAGGAAAGGAAATATACACTAGCATGAAGAAGAAAATTATGATTACTAATGGTTTTGATAGCACAAGGTAATATTAACATATTTTGTATATTTCTTTGCCATCATTTTCACTTTACCACGCATTGTCTTTTCTTGTCAACAAAAGTACAGTCACATCCTTTTTAATAGATGCATGATATTTCATATTGTGGCTGTATTGTAATTTAATATCCAATTTCCTATTACTCTTTTTGATTTTTCATTCTTCATAAAAAATGCTTTAATACATGTATCTTTTTGGACCTGTATAATTTTATTTCTAAATTGTTAGAAATAAAATTGCTATTTCAAAATTGCTATTGCTATTTCACTTCATAAAATTCGTTTTGTTCATTCACTAATTTATTCACTCAACAATTTTTTATCATTCAAGGCTCTATTCTAGGTGCTGGGAATATATAAGTAAACTAAAGAGATAAAAATATCAACTGTTATTTAGCTATGTTAAAATAAATAAGTAAAATTTATGAAATACATAGGTTATGTGGTGATAAAATATCTATAAAAACAAAGAAGAGAAAGCAGAATAAGGAATACAAGAAGGTGATGTTTAACATAGACATTCAGAGAAAGCCGTGTTGAGAAACTGACAGCTAGTGAGTGACCTGAAGGAGAATGATGACTTTGGGGCAGCAGCCTGCCTCACAATTTCCACGAGTATCAATTAAGCCTATGAGGCTATGAAGGGGCAGAATAGCAGAAAGTTAAGGCAGAAAGGTAGCAGAAGGCAGTGAGGCAGGTCATGAAGGGGAGTGTAGTCTAATTAGGGTGACTTTTGATGGCCGCATGTAAAAGGGCATTAGCGGCTTCTTTGAGTCTGTATGATCAACTTGGCTGCAGTGTCAGAAGTACACTTTAGGGAGCATGAGGAGTTACAAGAAAGTGAGTTTTAAAGTTATTTCTAGGAGTGGTTTTGACAAGGAAAGATAAGGAGAAGAGTCAAACTGTAGAGATGTTTCAAAGGGAGAGCAATAAAGATTTGTGGGGGCTGGAGGGATTAACATGCAGGTGAAAAAAACAGGAATCGAAGAAAAACTTCAAGGTTTTTAGCCTAAGCAACTGGAAGAAAAAAGTTACCATTTACTGAGATGGGAAAGACTCAAGTTTGAAGAATCAGAGGAAGTTCGAGAAAGAGGATGATGAGTTTAGTTTCTGATGTGCACAGTTCAATTAACATCCAAATGAAGATGTAGGTGCCTCCCTCAATGTTTGGAAGGAGGAAGTAGTCAACCTGGTGGAATGGTGCACAAAGTTCAACAGGATGAACACTCAGTTGAAGAACAGACTGACTAACATGGACATAAGTGGTGGCTTTCACAAGATAATTTTTAGTGAAATACAGCAAAGCCTCTTTGGAGTGGTTTCAATAAATAGTGAGAGGGAAACTGAAGAAAGCTAAAGAAAAACAGAAGATATGATAGCTGAATGGGGAGGTAAGGTCAATAGAGGGTTTTTTTGGTATCTTTGAGATTATGAATATCGTAGTCATTTATCTGCTTAAAAAGATCCAATAGAGAAGGGAAAAGTAATAAGGCAAGAGAAGATGTGAATTCCTAAAGCAATATCCTTCAGGTGGAATGGAATTTCATACACAGCTGTGTGACTGGCCTTTGTGAGAGTCATGGAAAGGAAACCTAAAAATGTATTAGCAAACAATGAGCAGATGGTGGTGTGAGTAATGGGTGCAGGAGCTTTGGAAGCTCTCTTTTGATTGATCCTTAGGACACAAGGACATCTGCTAAGTGAGGATGAGGGTGGAGGTTTTAGACGTGCAGATGTAAAGGTATAATAAAATATTTAGCAAATGAGAGAGTAAATCGTCTAAGAAATAAGCCAGCTTTGGGGCATGTTTGAAGTCTGTAATGATGCCTTTAAGATGAGATCAGCCAGCCTAGTTGTTTTTCTACAGCCAAGATCAGTATAACTGAGGCAGGAAGATGCAGTTAACAGAGTTTTGGTCTTGCCAAGCAAGGACTAAAATAAGAGAAAATAAAAAAGATGACCATCTCCATGTGAGAAAGATTCTAAAGATGGACTACAATTTAAACTGGAAAAGACAAAAGTGAGTACATTTGGGTGGATAAGGGACAGTGAAAATGTGCTAGACTCACCAGATTATAGGTTACATGCAAATGTAGAAGATTATGCTGCCAAATTGATTGCTAAAGTCATTGAACACCAACAGTACAACTGATGACTCATTTACCCACACATTTAATCCATGATGGGTATCACTGCTTTTCACTGTGTATACACACACACACACTCACACACACACACACACACACATTTTCTATGCAGAAAAATCACTGCCTATATCAACATCTTGATGTGTTCCCTTATGTCTTCCTCTAGTGTTTCAGATTTTACGTTAAGGTCCTTGATCCTTTGGGGGGTTAATTTTTGCATAAAGTAAAAGATAGGATTCAAGTTGCAGTCTTTGCATGTGGATATTCAGTTATTCCAGTATCATGTATTAAGCAGCCTGTCCTTTCGCCAATATATGTTTTGGCTACCTCTGCTGAAAATCAGTTGGCTGTAGAGTTTAATACAGTATTTGTTTCTGGGTTTTGTACTCTGTTCCATTGGTCTATGGATCTATTTTTTATGCCAACACCATGCTGTTTGGGTTACTATGTTCTGTGGTATATTTTGAAATCAGCCATTGTGATTCCTCCAGCATTGCTCTTTTTGCTTTCACTATTTGAGGGTCTTTTGTAATTCCATACTAATTGTAAGAATGGTTTTTCTAGCTCTGTGAAGAATGAAATTGGCAGGGTAGATTACACTGAACCCTTAAATTGACTTAGATAATATGAACGTTTAACTACATTAATTGTTCAAATCCATAAACACGGAGGTCCTTCCACCTTTAGGTGTCTTCTTCAATTTCTTCAGTGTTTTTTTAATTTTCACTGTAGCAATCTTTTGCATCATCAGTTAAAGTTTCATCCTAGGTGTCTTATGTGCATGCACGTGTGTGTTTATTGTAAATGGGACTGCTTTCAGGATTTCTTTCACAATAAATTCATTATTAGTATATAGAAAAACTAAAGGTTTTTGTATGTTGATTTTATATCTTTACTGAATTGGTTTTGCCAGTTCTAATAGTCTTTTGGTAAAGTCTTTAGGGTTTTCCATGTATAGAATCATATCATTTGCAAACAGGAATAATTTAACTTCCTCTTTTCCTATTGGTATGCCTTTTATTTCTTTTCCTAATCTGATTGATCTGGCCAAAATTTTTCTAGTGACATATTGAATGAGATGGTGAGATAAGATGCCCTCATCTTGCTCCTGACATGTTAACTATGGGTTCGTCATATGCCTTTTTTAGATCGAGGTATGATCTTTTTATAACTACTTTAAGAGTTTTATCACAAAAGGATGTTGAAATTTATCAAATGATTTTTTTCTATTAAGATCATGTGATTTTTATCCTACATATTATTTATATTATGTAATACATTTATTGATTTGCATATATTGAACAATCCTTGCATCTCTGGAGTGATATCAATTTGATCATGTTATGATCTTTTGATGTGTTATTGAATTTGGTTTGTTAGTATTTTATTGATAAATTTTGCATCTGGGTTCATCAGGGACAGTTTGTGTTTGTGTGTATGTGTACTTGTCAGGTTTTGTAATGGTAGTGCTAGCCTCACAGAATGAGTTTGGAAAGTTTCCCTCTCAATTCTACATAATAGTTTGAGAAGAATTGTTATTAGTTCTTTAAAAGTCTAGTAGAATTCAGCAGAGAAGCCATCTAGCCCTGGGATTTTCTTTGCTTGGGAACTTTTTATTACTGATTCAAATGTATTACTTGTTATTGCTCTATTCATTTTTTTATATCCTCTTGGTTCAATATTTGTAGGTTGCATATGTCCAGAAATTAAACCATTTCTTCTAGATTTTCTAGTTTGTTAAGCATATAGTTTTTCAAAACAATTCCTAATGGTCCTTTGTTTTTAAAAATATTTTTAGATGTTAATGAACCTTTATTTTATTCATTTATTTATATGTGGTACTGAGAATTGAACCCAGTGCCTCTCACATGCCAGGCAAATGCTCTACCACTGAGCCCCAACCTCAGCCCCCTAATGGTCCTTTGAATTGCTACTGTATTGTCTACAAAGTATCCTTTTTCATCACTAATTTTATTTTATTTATTTGGATGTTTTCTATCTCAATCTCTCTTTTTTGTTAGTGTAAAGTCTGTAAAATTTTTTGATATTTTCAAAGAATCAACTCTTTTTTTGAGCCTATGTATTATTATTTTAGACTTTATTTCATTTACTTCTGTTTTGATCTTTATTATTTGTTTCCTCTACTAATTTGGAGTCTGGTTTATTCTTGCTTTTCTAAGATCTCAAGATACATCATTATGTTATTTATTTGGAATTTTTCTGTTTTACTTATGTAGGTACTCAATGCTATATATTTCCCTCTTAGTACTGGTTTTATTTTATCCCACAGATTTTATTATCTTGTATTTCTATTTTCATTTGTTTCAAGTAAATTTTAAATTTCTCCCTCAAACTCCTCAATGACCCACCATTTGTTCAAAAATTTGTTGCTCAGTCTCCATGTATTTGTATAATTTCTAAAATTTCTCCAACTGTTTATTTCTAGTTTATTTCCATTGTGATCAGAAAACATATAGGATATAATTTCATTTTTTTAAATTTGTTAAGATTTGTTGTATAGTATAATATATGGTCTAGACTAGATAAAGTTCCATGTGCTGATGAAAGAATGTGTATTCTTCAGCTCTTGGATGAGATAAAATGCTCTTAATGTTTGCTAAGTCATTTTGAACTATACTGTCATTTAACTCTGATGGTTCTTTGTTGATTGTTTCTTCTGCATTATCTATCCATTGGTGAGAGTGGTGTCCTGAAATCCACGCCTCTCTCTCTCTCGCTCTCTCTCTCCAAGTCTGTTTTACAAAATTGAGTGTTCTAATATTACAAATATATGCCTATAGATTTATAATTGTTATATTTATTGATGAATTCATCCATTGATCATTGTATAGTTACCATATTTGTCTCCTCCATTTTTGTCCTTCTATTTTGTCAGACATACATAAAGGATCTCCTGTTTGCTTTTAGATTTCATTGCTTGGAACACCATTTTACATCCATTCACTCTCAGTCTTTGTGTGTCTCTACTAGTGATGTGAGTTTCTTGTAGATAGCATATTGTTGAATCTTGTTTCTGAATTCATTCAGCCAGTCTGTAGCTTTCAATTGGAAAATTAAGACCATTTACACTCAGAATAGTAATTGAAAGGAATTGGGCTTGTGCCTGTCATTTTGTTGATTTTCTTCCAGTTGATTTGAATATTCCTTGCTTGTTTCTTTATCTCTTATTCATCTTTTTGCTTTGATGATGTATTGATAACATATTGATGATGTTTAATTCTGTTCCATTTCTCATTTGTGTATCTACTTTTGTAGTAGAATTTAAAGCCTTTCTTCCAATTCTGGGTGTAGGCCTACCTTAACTGTCTTTTATAGGGTTTGTCTAATGATCATGAATTCCCCTAGTTTTTGCTTATGTTAGAAAGTCTTTATTTCTCCTTTGATTTATTTTTTCTATCTATTAAAGATTCAATTATTATACAGAATAGTGGGTTTTATTGTGGCATATTCATACGTACATGAAAATGTAATTTAATCAGTTTCACTTTTCAATATTTCCCCTACCCCCATCCCTCCTGCTGATACCCTTCCTTACCCTAAGAGTCTCCCTTTAACACTTTATTAGTGTATTACAACTATAAATAGTGAATTCATTGTTACATATTTGTACATGCACACAATATAACAATATAATTTGATCAATTTTATTCCCTGTATCTCCCCTTTCCCTCTGCTTCTCCCTCTTCCTAGTCTCCTCTTGTTACTCTGTTGGTTTCCTTTCTATTTTCATGAAACCCTATTCATCTCCTTTCCTTTTTTTCTCTCAAGTTTACATATATTATAGAAAACATACAACCCTTGACTTTTGGTCTAATTTTCCTTAACAAAATGCTCTCAAGCTTCATCCTTTTACTTGCGGTTTATTAGTGGTTTACTAATTTACAATCCAATACTATATGAGTGTTCCTATGGTTTCAATATACATTTTTCTGATGCTTAGTGATGATAAGCATTTTTATATAATTCTAGGCCATTTCTATGTCTTCTTATATGAAATGTCATTCAGGTTTTTTGCCCATTTTTAAATCGAGTTATTTACTGTCTTGCTATTGAGTTGTTTAGGATACTTATATATTTTTTATTAACCACCTATCAGATGTAGAGTTTGAAAATATCTTCTTTCTGTAGGTTTTGTCTTCACTCTAATGATTGTTTTTTTCACTCTGCTGAGCTTTTTAGTTTTATTTAACCTCATTTGCCTATTCTTGTTTCTGTTTCATGTGCTTTTAAGCTGCTATCCCAAATATCTTTGAGCAGATCAATATAATGCAGTTTTTCTTCTATATTTTCTTCTAGTGGTTTCATAGCTTGAGTTCTTACATTTAAGTCTACAATCCATTTTCACTTGATTTTTGTATGTTGTGATAGATAAGTATTGTGCAACAGTAAACATGGGTATACGTACATCTCTAAAGTATTCTGACTTTAATTCTTTTGGATAAATACCAAGAAATGGTATATCTGGGTCATACGGTAGGGTTTTTTTAGCATTTTGAGGAACCTCTATACTGATTTCCATAGTGGCTATACCAATTTATATTCCTACCAATACTATATAAGAGTTTCCTTTACCTTGTATCCTCACCAACATTTATTATTTATGTTCTTCACTGCCATTATAAGTGAAATGAGATGAAATCTCAATGTAGTTTAATTTCCATTTTCCTGATGACTAAAGATATTGATAATTCTTTCATATAATTGTTGGCCATTGATATATTTTCTTTTGAGCAGTGTGTGTTCAATTCATTTGCCCATTTATTGACTGGATTATTTGCTTTCTTTGTTTGTTTTAATTTTTATATATTATAGATATTAATCCTCTGTTGGAAGAGTAGTTGGCAAAGATTATCTCCCATTTCTATTAACTGTGTCTTCATTATGTTTCCTTTATTTTTTAATTTTATGACATGCCATTTATTGATTTTTGCTCTTATTTCTTGAGCAACAGGAGTTCTACTCAGGAAGTCTTTGCCTGAACCTGTATGTTAAAGTGTTTCCCTATGTTTTCTTCTGTTAGATACAAAGTTTCTGATTTTATACTTAGGTCTTTAATCCACTTTGAGTTGACTTTTCTATAGAGTGTGAGAGTGTTATACTTTTGCTGTTCTATATATGGATATTTCATTTTCTCAGAACCATTTGCTCAAGAGGCTGTCTCTAACATAGGTTTTAGCACCTTTGTCAAAATTCAGATGACTGTAGCATGTAAGTGTGTCACTATCTATAATATTCCATTGGTCTTTGTGTCTGTTTTTAAAGATAGCTTTGCTGGGCATAGTAATCTTGGTTGACAGTTATTTTCTTTCAGGATTTGGAATACATCGTTTCCATGCCCTCTTGGCATATAGAGTTTCTTCTAAGAAATCTGTTGTTAGTCTAATACCATTGCCTATAAATGCAACTTGGCACTATTCTCTTGCAGATTTCCAAACTCTTTCTTTGACTTATAATTTTGATAGTTTGACTATCATGTTGTGTTATGATTTAGATATGAGAAGTCCTGCAGAAGCTCATGTGTAAAACAATGCAAGAGGGTTTATAGGTGAAATGATTGGGTTATGAGAGCCTTAACATAATCAGTGCATTAATCCACCTATAGGCAGGTAGGATGTGGTTGAAGGAGGTGGGTCATTGAGATTGGGGAGGGTGTCTTTGGGTGTATATTTTGTCCCTGGTACAGAAAGTCACACTCTCTCTTGCTTTCTGATTCCATGTCCTGAGCTACCTTCCTCCACCACACCCTTCCACCAAGAAGTTCGGCCTCATCTCTGGCCAAAGCAATGGAGTTGCTCATACATGGACTGAAACCTCTGAAACCATGAGCCCCCTAGTAAACTTTTTTCCTCTAAAATAATTCTTGTCCAGTCTAGTCAGTAATGAAAATGCTGACTAAAAGATTTGGTGAGGATCTTTTCAGGTAATATCTGTTTGGGTTCTATAAGCCTTCTATACCTGAATGACAATTTCATTCCTAATATTAGACAAGTTTGGGGTTATTATTTCATTGAGTAGGTTTTATATTGCCCTTAAACTTTGTTTCTTCTATTTTGGACATGCCAATGATGCAAAGGTTTGATGTTTTAATGGTGTCCCAAAAATCTTGAATACTCTTTTCATTCCTTCTCTTTTTCATTTTTTTTCTTTCTGTCATTTGTGATATTTCTAAACATCTGTCTTGAAACTGATATTCTTTCTTACATTTGGTCAAGTGCTTTGTTGAGGCTTTAAAATTTTTATCTGAGTTTTGAGCTCTTCATTGCCAATATTTCTTAATAGTTCTTTACTAAAATCTCTCCCTCTGCTAAATTCTTCATTGATATCTGGCGTTGCCTTCCTAATTTTATGTAACTGTTTATCTGTATTTTCTTGAATCTAATCAAGCTTTTTAAAAATCAATTTTTTCACTCCTATCTCAGACATTTTATCTACTTTGATGTATTTTTAATCTATTATTAGAGAGATGTTCTTTAAGAAGTGTCATATTGCCTTTTTTTCCTTCATATTTCTTGAGTTCCTAAGTCAAGATTTGCAAATCTGGTTCCTCCTTATCTTAATCAGTATTTTTTATTGAATTGGCTTTTCCAAGGAAACAGTTCTTAGTTTCCTTATCTAAAACATTTATTTTGTTCCTTATTAATACTTTTAAATAATCATCTTATTTACTTTTCTACTCCAAATCTTGAATTTAGAGGTTAATATGTTTATCTTGAGTTTTCATTATTTATTATTAAAGAGTAAATATGGTTTTAGCCCTACCTTGTTGAATTTTATATATAATATTCTCATAATCATTGTCATAAGAATTGTAAGGTTTTTTGTTTTATCACTTGACTTTATTTGTAAATTTTTTCCTAGTGATGTTGTATTGTATTGTATTATATTAAAGTTGAATAAAACTTTATAAAAAGTACTTTGCAAAAGTTTTTGAGGAAACTGTGTGTGTTTATGTACTAGTACATTAATACTTTTTAGTAAATATCACAAATTTTTAATATAAAATGTACATTTTATATTTCTAAGTTTCTAATTCAAATATATAGCTATCAAGCAAGATCAGGCACTTGTTTTATCCTAGTCTTGTATTATATTCATAATTGTCTAGTAGAATTATTAGATGCTGAGAGTTTCTGTTAAATCTCCAAACACAATTCTAGCTTTCCCAAATTCTACTTATGTCTTAACCATTTTTTATTTCAGTTTTGGTCCCATATTCTTTTGCCATTTTTACTGAACAAAATTGTTATTAAGGCATAGTAACCATAGTTTCAATTCAATGAATCTTATCTGGAATTATTTTTGATATGAGCATTGCAAATCATATTTTCTCTTTATTTGAATTTGCTTTATTTTCTTCTTTGACTTTATTAAAATCCTCTTTTTTTAGGTATGGCCCTTGTAAGTAGTTGAAATCTAGATTTTTATATATACATACTTTTAACTTCATCTATGCATATTGTCTTTTCACCAGAAAAATCAAACCTTCTAAAAGAATCCCTGGTATTGATTGTTTATGTGTTCTCATTATTTCTATTTCTTATTGAAAATCTTGAAAAAGTAATTTAAAAGGGGATGACACTACAGATTCCACAGATATTGAAAAATAACTTTATTATTAAAAATTTATCAAGGCAGAGACAAGATGGCAGATAGTGGAAAGTGGCTTTTCTCACAGCTCAGTGACTTGGGACTCAAATAGAGAGAAAAGTATTTCTCTGTGAGGTGAGGGGGACAAAAATCACTCCACTGATATTCAATATTGGACAGAGAGCCTTGAAGACTGGGAAATTTGGGGTACATCAGACAAGGCTAAGGAACATAACTGGAGATGAGCTCCTGTAAGGAGTGGACAAAATTAATGCACAAGGTCAGAATACATGGGAAAGTACTGGGAAACTCTTGGCTTGGGGAATCCCAGGATGGAAGGGGCAGCCTGCTCTGGGCTCTCCAGCTCATTAAACTGGTGCAGGAATGTCACAGTCTACCTGGCCAGTATGATAAGCCCCAGCTGAAGACATTTAATACCTCTTATGTAACAGTGATGTAAACTCAGACTGAGAACTTAGCTATGTGAGTTACGGGCTGAGTCCAATACATGAATCTGGCAGATGCCAAACTGGAGATCTAAACTGAGGCTAGTAATCAGATGAGTCTCTGGCATGGAGAATTTCTGGCATGGGGACCATTTCCTGGGGGTAATACAGATCAGAGAAAGCCTCCCTCCCTGACTCTATTGAAACCAACATCACAGGACCAGTGGCAGGGAGAATCTGAACAGGCAAGGAAAAAAGATGTTAAGAGATCATGAACAGAACTTCCAAGAAATAGGAAAGACCAAACTTAAGATTTATGGAGATAGGTAAAGGTTTGGAGATACAAACCAAAGTAATACATAATCTAGTCAATGAGGTAGTATCTGAAAATTTCCCAAACATTAAGAGTAAAATGGCAAACCAAATACAGGAGGCTGACAGGACTCCCAAATATACAAAATTACAATAGACCCACAACAACACACATTATTATGAAAATGCCTAACATACAGAATAAGGATAGAATTCTAAATGCTACCAGAGAAAAATGACCAGTCACATTTAGACAGAAACCAATCCAGATCTCAGCTGATTTATCAAACCAGACCCTAAAAGCTAGGAGGTGTTAGAATAATATATACCAAGCTCTAAAAGAAAATAATTGCCAAACTAAAATACTATACCCTGCAAAATTAAGATTCAGAATTGATGAAATAAAAACCTTCCATGATAAACAAAAGTGAAAGAATTCACAAAAATTTTGTAGTGTAGAAAGGCTGCACTACAAAACATAGTCAATAAAATATTTCATAAAGAAGAAAGAAAAATAAAACTGTAAATGAGCAAAGGGAAGAACTACTCTAGAATACTCAATCAAAGGTAAAACTAATTCAAATTGAAAAAAAGAAACAAATCAAAGTGAAAGAGAATAAAAACCATTTCTCAATGATAACATTGAATGTAAGTGGCCTAAACTCATCAAGAAAAAGACATAGCCTGGCAGACTGAATTAAAAAACAAGACCCAACAAGAGACTCATCTCAAAGGAAAAGACATCCACAGATGGAAGGTAAAAGAATGGAAAGAAATTGTTATTCACATGGATCTTGTAAACAAGGAGGGGTTTCTATCCTCATATCAGATAGAGTGTACTTCAAGTCAAAATTAATCAGAAGAGACAAAGAAGGCCATTTCATACTGCCTGAGAGAAAAACACATCAACAAGACCTAACAATCTTAAATATTTGTGATCCAAACAATGGAGCATCTACATACATCAAACAAACCCTACAAAATTACAAGAACCAAACAGATCACAACACAATAATATTGGGTGACTTTAACATGCCTCTTTTACCACTCAATAGATCTCCCAAACAAAAACTAAACAAATAAGCTAAAGAAATAAAAAACACAATAATTTAGGCTTAACAGATATATATAGAATATTTTATCCATCAATGACTATATACACTTTCTTCTCAGCAGAACATGTATCTTTCTCTAAAATAGACCATATCGTAGGTCACAAAGCAACTCTTAGCAAATACAAAAGAATAGAGATGATACCTTGCCATTTTAACAGATTGTAATGGAATGACATTAGAAATCAAGGAAAAAATTAAAAAACAGAAGCTACTCTAATACATTGACACTAAATAATATTCTATTAAATGACCAATGGATTGCTATAGAAAACAGGGATGAAATAAAAAATACTTAGTGCTAAATGAGAATAGCAACACAACATATCAAAAAATCTCTGGGATGCTATGAAGGCAGTTCTAAGAGGAAAGTTCATTGCATTGAGCTCATTCATTAAAAGAACAGAAAGTCACCCAATAAATAACCTAACTTAACATCTCAAGTCCACAAAAGAATAAATCAACACCAAAAGCAGTAGAAGACAGGAAATAATTAAAATTAGAGACAAAATTAATGAAATTGAAACAAAAAATAAAAATAATTGGTGAAACAAAAAAATCAGTTCTTTGAAAAAAAAAGATTGATAAACCTTTAGTGAAGCTAATGAAAAAAAGACTCAACTTACTAAAATTCATGACAAAAAAGGAAATATCACCACAGACACACTACTAACATTCGGATGATAATAAGACACTACTTTGAAAATATATACTGCAATAAAATAGAAAATCACAAAGACGTAGAAAAATTTCTAGAGACATATGACCTACTCAATTGAATCAGGAGGATATAAAAAACTTAGATAGATTTGAAGCAATGAAATTGAAGATGCCATCAAAAACCTACCAACAAATAAAATCCCATGAACAGATGAATTGTCAGCCAAGTTGTACCAGACCTTCAAAGAAGAACTTACACCAATACACTCAATATATTCCATGAAATAGAATAGAAGGGAAACCTTCCAAACCTATTCTATGAAGCTAGTACAATCCTAACACCAAAACCAGACAAAGACATATTAAGGAAAAATAACTTCAGACTAATTATCCATGATGAACATAGATGCAAAAATCCTTAATAAAATACTGTAAAATCACATTACAAAAACATATTAAAACATAGTGTGAGCCGGGCGCGGTGGCTCAAGCCTGTAATCCCAGCACTTAGGGAGGCTGAGACAGGAGAATTGCGAGTTCAAAGCCAGCCTCAGCAATGGCGAGGCGCTAAGCAACTCAGTGAGACCCTGTCTCTACATAAAACACAAAATAGGGCTGGGGATGTGGCTCAGTGGTCGAGTGCCCCTGAGTTCAATCCCCAGTACCAA
>CM053403.1:64615427-64635810 GCA_028644305.1 Xerus rutilus | reverse complement strand
CATAGTGTGCCATGGTCAAGTGGGGTTCATTTCAGGGATGCAAGGTAGGTTCAACATACAGAAATGGATAAACATAATTCATCACATCAAAACAAGAATCACATGATTATCTCAATAAATGGAGAAAGAGCTTCTGACAAAAGTCAGCATCCATTCATGCTCAAAACATGAGAAAAACTAGGGGTAGGAGGAACATACTCAACATTGTAAAAGCTATATATGCTAAACCCAAGGCCAACATCATTCTAAATGGAGAAAAATTGAAAGTATTTCCTCTAAAAACTAGAACAAGATAGGGATGGCTTCTTTCACTCATTTTATTTATTTATTTTATTCAACATAGTCCTTGAAACCCTAGCCAGAGCAATTAGACAAAAGAAAGAAATTAAAGGAATATGAATAGGAAAAAAAGCTCAAACTATTCCTATTGGCTGATAACATAATTCTATATTTAGAAGACCCCAAAAACTCCACCAGAAAGCTTCTTGAACTCATAAACAAATTCAGCAAAGTAACAGGATATAAAATTAACATCCATAAATCAATTGTTTACCTGTACACCAATAACAAGTCAGATGAAAGAGAAATCAGGAAAACTATCCCATTCATATTAGCCTCAAATATATATAAAATAAAATGTTTGGGAATCAATTTAACAAAAGAGGTGAAAAATCTCTACAATGAATACTATAGAACACTAAAAAAAGAAATTGAAGAACTTAGAAGATGGAAAGATCTTGGATAGGCAAATTAATATTGTCAAAATGGTCATACTTCCAAAACTGCCATACAGATTTAATGCAATTCCTATTAAAATTCCAATGACATTCTTTATAGAAATAGAAAAATCAGTTATAAAATTCATTTGGAAAAATAAAAGACCCAAAATAGGCAAAGCAATCCTTAGCAAGAAAAATGACGTAGAGAGAATCACAATGCCAGATCTTAAACTACACTACAGAGCTATAGTAACAAAAATGGAATGGTACTGGCACAGAAATAGACATGAATATCCAATGGAAGCAGAATAGAAGACACGGAGACATACTCACATAAATACAGTAATTTCACACTACACAAAGGATCCATAAACATACATTGGAGAAAAGATAGCCTCATCAACAAATGGTACTGGAAAACTAGAAATCCATATGTAGTCGAATGAAACTGAACCCCTATCTCTCACCCTGCACAAAACTCAACTCAAAGTAGATCAAGGATGGAGACATTAGACCAGGAACCCTTCATCTATTAGAAGTAAAAGTAGGCCCAACTCTCCAATAAATTGCCGGCACTTAGAGATGCTGAGACAGGAGAATCATGAGATCAAAGCCAGCCTCAGCAATAGCGAGGTGCTAAGCAACTCAGTGAGACCCTGTCTCTACATAAAACACAAAAATAGGGCAGAGGATGTGGCTCAGTGGTCGAGTGCCCCTGAGTTCAATCTCCAGTATAAAAAAAAAAAGAATTGATAAATTGGATGGATTCAAACTAAAAAGTTTCTTCACAGCAAAGAAAACAATCAAGAACATGAACAGAGAGCCTACAGAATGGGAGAAAATCTTTATCAACTGCCCCTCAGATAAAGCATTAATCTCCAGGATATACAAAGAACTCAAACAAACTTAACACCAAAAAAAGAAATAACTCAATCAATAAATGGGCAAAGGAACTGAACAGATACTTCACAGAAGAAGAAATATGAATGGTCAAAAAATAAATTAAAACATGTTCAACATCTCTAGCAATTAGAGAAATACAAATTAAAACTACGCTGTGATTCCATCTTGCTCCAGTCAGAATAGAATGGCAATTAGAAAGACTACAAGTAACAATGTTGGCGAAGAAGGTGGGGGGAAAGGTTCAAACACTGTTAGTGGGACTGCAAATTGATGTAACCACTCTAAACAGCAGTATGGAGATTCCTCAGAAAACCTGGAATGGAACCACCATTTGACCTGTTATCCCACTCCTTGGTATATACCCAAAGGACTTAAAATCATCGTACTACAGTGACACGACCACATCAATGTATATAGCAACTCAATTCACAGTAGCCAAGCTATGGAACCAAACTAGATGCCCTTCAATAGATGAATGGATAAATAAAATGCAGTGTGTATATATACAATCAAATAGTACACAGTCACAAAGAATGAAATTATGTCATTTGCAGGTAAATGGATGCAACTGGAGAATATCATGCAATGTAAAATAAGCCAATCCCCAAAATCCAAAGGCCAAATGTTCTCTATGACATGTGGATACTAACCCACAACAAGGGAGAGCGGGGAGGGGAAGAATAGAAGTTCATTGAATTAGACAAAGGAAAATGAAGGGATGGGATGGGGGATGAGAATAGGAAAGGCAGTAGAATTAATTGGACAAAACTTTCTTATGTTCACATATGAATACATAAGCAGTAAAACTCCATATCATATTCAATCACAAGAACAGGATCCTAATTAGAATAAGTTATACTCCATGTATATATAACATGTAAAAATATACTCTACTGTCATGTATATCTAAACAGAACAAATAAGAAAAGAGCTAACATCTGCTGTATGTTGTTTTATGTGCCAGTTTTTATACTGTTATCTAGTTTATGTTATTAAATCTGTATAAAGGGACAAAAGGAAAAAAAATTTCTTAAATTTGAAACATTTTTTAAACAGGCAATTCCTTGACAACTATATAGGAAATGAATAGAAAAATCTGAATAATTCACATTCTTTAAAAAATCTATAATTCCTTGAAAAAATAATAAGCATGAGTAAAAAATAAGCAAATATTTTAAAATGTGAATGTGTAATTAAAATATTCTTATAAACACTGCTCTGGTCTTGGATAAATTCACATAGCAACAATGTTTCACATTTTCTTCTGCAGATTATAAAAAAACAAAAAAAATGAAAATATCCTGACACCTTTTATGAAGTCAAAATCTGACAAGGACATTACAAGAAAGGAAAATTATAAGCAAATTCATTTAATAAAAATAATTATAAAAGGTCTAAACAAACATTAGCAGATGCAATCTAGTGATACATAAATATATAACCAAGTGGGATTTATTATAGACAATTGGTAGGTTTTTCATTTGAAATGCATTCCGTATAACTTACCAAATGAACAAAACAAAGGAGTAAAACTAAATGATCATTTTAGCTATTACAGAAAGTACATTTGAATTAACTATTCAATCATTATTTTGTAAATACTGAGAAATGAATTTGAAGTATGTTCTTCAAAGGATTAAAAAATGTGCATAAAACAAAATAAAAACAATGTGCATAAAAACAAAAATAATAATAACTATGATAATGATCATACTCAATGGAGGAATATCAAAACTTTTCCCCTTGAGATTGTGAAAATATCAATGTTTCCAAACAAATTTCCACTCCTTCTTGAATTAGTACAATAGAACTGAAAAAAATATGAAAGGTATAAGAATTAGAAACAAAAATATATCACTGTTTATTGGTAGATAATATGACTGAGTACATGGAATAAATCCACAAATAAACTATTAGAATTAGTGAATAAATTTAGCAAATTTGTTGGCTAAAGAACCAGTGTGAAAAACTCAGTTGTACTGTTAACAAATAGAGAATGAAATTTTAAATTATGCCAACTAAAATAACATCAAAACATCACATTTCCAAGAGTAACTTTGTGCAAAGATGCTACAAAAAAAAAACTGATTAGACACTAATAAATTTAAGAATTGCTCATTAAATATGTAAATCATCCCCCAAATTTATATACAGATTTAATGAAATCCCAATCGAAATCCAAGTTGATTCTAAAAGTACAATATGTGGGAAATATATGAAAGATAATCCTAAAGAATAACAAAATTTGGTGAAATGAAACTACTGTATCTAAAATAATTATATTATTGTAGTAATTATAACTGTACAGTATAAAACCAAGAATTTTTAAAATATAGAATAATGAGCTGGGTGTGGTGGATTATGCCTGTAATTCCAAAAACTCTGGAGGTTGAGGCAGGAGTATCACAAGTTCAAATGCTGCCTGAGCAATTTAGCAAGGCTCTAAGCAGCTTGGTGAGACTCTGTCTCAAAATAAAAATATAAAAAGGGCTACGGATGTGGTTCAGTGGTTAAGCATCCCTGGCTGAGTTCAATCCCTGGTACCAAAAAAAAAAAAAAAAAAAAGTAGACTAATGTAACTGTATAAGATAATTTAGAAGCAGATCCACAAAATAAAGTAACCTGATTATAATAAAGGTGACATTATAATACTCAGAGAAAAATAATGGTTCTTTCAAACAAAATATTATTAAGAATCAATTGGACAGCCTCACATAGAAAAAACATAACAAAACAAGAAAAAAAGACAATAAAAATATTTTTGCAATGATTTCCACCTCATATTTATTAATCACATATGAGTACAAGCTATGTGAAATACAGTAAGATACTCCTTCCTGAAAACTCAAGCCACCAGTTTGGAGATTGGATTCATTGGACCCCAATCCTGATGGCAACTCCAAAACTATTCTGCCTCTAGTCCCTGCTCCAACTCAGATGTTAATGATATGTGAAAGGAAAAAGAAGTATAACCTTAATTATACCATCCACCAAAATAGTAAAGAAGAAAATTAGAAGTTTGATTATTAAAATATAACTATTAGCTGGGCATGTTGGTGCATGCATGCATGCATGCCTGTAGTCTCAGTGAATCAGGAGGCTGAAACAGGAGGATTACAAATTCAAGGCCAGCCTCAGCAGTTTAGCTAAGCCCTAAGCAATTCATAAGACTCAATATCAAAATAAAATTATAAAACAAAAAGGGCTGGGGATGTGACTAAGTGGTTAAATGCCCCTAGGTTCAATCCCTGGGACCAAATAATAATAATAATAATAACAATAATAATAATAAATATGTGTGTGTATTAATGCTGAAGGATGGAACTCCTACTCAAGAGTTATTTTAAAAGACTAGCACAAAATATGAACTTCTTTCCTCAGTAAATACAAATGTTATTCTGCCTCTCTACAGAGAGGAAGTGAAGTGATACCTAGCTCTGTGGTAAATTTTAGTGCTTGAGTAAGGTTCAAAAGTAATGCATTTAACACACCCATCCACATTGATAATGAAAGAATCTAGAAATATAGAAAGATATATAGGTAGAATCGTAACCCACAAAGGAATAACATACTCATTGAAGAATCACTAAATTAGTTACACAGTCGTGTAGGATATAAGATACTATGTGCTTAATTTTATTCTAAAATATATTTAATATGTCACTTTTTAATTGCTGAATTTATTAAAATCAATTATTAATATTGTTAAAAATATATGAATAATAAAATAAAGCATCTTTTTTGGGCATAGTTTTAGTTGTTAGAGGGGTTTAAAGCAGTTCTCCCTAAAGTTAAAGGTAAAAACACAGTAATCTCTTAAGGATCAGTCTACAAATAAATTCAATATTTTTGTAGTTTTGGGTGCATTGAGATTGTGTGTGTATGTGTGTTCCTGAGAGAATATACTAATTTTTTCTTCAATTTTCACATATCTGAGTGGTTTTACAGGACTATTAAAGTATAAGTGCAATTTCACTTTCATAGAACAAATAATTTTTTAGTTAGGAAATAATATTTCAAAAATGGGAGCTTTTCTTCTTCACCTTCACCTGAAAAATGATTTGCGATGCTTTTAGTGATACATCTACCTGGAGTGACCAAGACCTTCAATGCCCTAAGATTCTATGTAGCATTTTATCTGATTTCAAACTTTCTTCTTAAGTTAGCAATTTGCTTTCGTAAGGTCCGAAAAATCCACAGAAATCCTTAGGCAAATAAAGCTTGTCCTGTGTAGGAATTTTCAGTAAGCTTTATAGGTAATATTCTGGAACTATGGGGCAAAAAATAAAAGAAAAGCACTGATGGATGCAAGGTACCCAGAAGTTCCATGCACATTGTGTTTGAAAGAAAGGAATTAGTCACCAGGGACAGAGTAAGCTGTCAACACTGCAGCATGTTTTCCTGATACCAAAAAAAAAAAAAAAAAAACAATGGAATTAGTCACCAGGGAAGAGTAAGCTGTCAATACTGCAGCATGTTTTCTGACATGCTTCAGGGGTCAGAGTGTCTCCCCTACTGTTCAGTATAAATAAGAGTCAAGAAAGAAGACAACAGGGGCTGGGATTGTAGCTCAGCGGTAGAGCGCTTGCCTCGCATGCGTGAGGCCCTGGGTTCGATCCTCAGCACCACATACAAAAGCAATAAAATAAAGACATTGTGTTCATCTACAAATAAAAAAAAAAAAAAATCTTTAAAAAAAAAAAAAAAAAAAGAAAGAAGACAACAGGATTCATGGGTCACCCACTGAGGAGACTTTTTGCTCTTAGTGATTGTATTACCTCAAGAGCTCCCATTGAAATGAGTATAGGACGTCACTAACTAAAGGAAATAAAACCATTCAACCTTAAATTCTAGCTATTACGGAAATGCCAAAAAGCTAGGCACGATAACTTTCAACTTTTAGTGTAAAGTCATTTGCAAAGTAAATTATTTCTTGTAATTAACTCAAAACACATCTTATTTCCCTTTTGGTGTGTTCAGGGTGTTTCACTAGCTAAATTAAATGGGTTGAAGGTGAAATATTCAGTCATTCATGTATTCTAAAGGCCATTCAATATTTTCAAGAATGCTCCATCCCAAAATCAAACATAACTTTTATAATACTCAGAGTTTTAAATAACCGGAGGCTAAAGTATAAAAGAAGATGAGAGCATGCCAATCATCTTCTTTCAAAATGCTCAATGGATAAAGTCACTGAAAAGATAGGCAAAATATGAATGGCTTTTATTCAGCTTTATGATATAAATCAATACCTAGTTTCGACCACAAAATAAAGGACTCTTCTCCAAAATCAGTGACATCCATATGTACACATGAAGGGAAATAAGATTTGTTAAGCAGTGGAGGTAACATGAGCCCCACTGTCAATAAATACATCAAAATAATATGGCACCTGGACTTTTTTTAAAAGTACACATTTTGTCAAATTAAAGAAAATAAAACAAGTTAAACATAAGCTGAATTATATTTTCTTTATGATAAACTGTAGGAAGTTCATTGTAATTTTTTTTTTTTTTTTTTTTTTTTTTTTGGTACCAATGATTGAACTCAGGGGCACTCAGCCACTGAGCTATATCTCCAGCCCTATTTTGTATTTTATTTAGAGACAAGGTCTTACTGAGTTGCTTAGCGCCTTGCTTTTTGCTGAGACTGGCTTTGAATTCGTAATCCTCCAGTCTCAGCCTCTTGAGCTGCTGGGATTACAGTTGTGTGCCACTGTGCCAGGCACTCATTGTAACTTTTTAATGAGACCTTTAAAACCTATTTTAAGCCACTGATCAAGGGCCTAAAGAATATTTGAGAAGGTTAGATTTTATATCAGAAGACTAAAAGGAGGAGTATTTTAATGCAAAGAATTATAATGCAACAATTATTCATTATTCATCTTGGAAGAAATTATTGAAATGTCAATGCATATCAATATATGGCAGATTAAGAAAAAAAATGAAACTTTGACAATACATTGAAAATTTTGTTATTATACTCTGAGATTGCATCCAAAGACTCCAAGTTCGTCACAAACACAAAAGAAAAAACAAATTAATATTATGGAAGATGTTACTTTTGATAGAATACAATTTTTTTCTAATAGCATGGTAACTTTTTTACAAGTTAGAAAATATAATATAAAAATAAAGGTCTCACTTCATAAATAGCACAACCTATAAGGTAATGGGAAGTACTGCAGAACGAAAATGACCAAATTATATTATTATATTGTATGCATGTACAAATATGCAACAATGAATCCCCTATTATGTATAATTATAATCATCCAATAAAAAATTTTACTGTACCATAAAACACCACAGACACTTTAAAGCAAATGAAAAATATAGATGACATTGAGTTAATATCTTTATTGAAAGGAGCTTAAAATAAATCAATAAGGTGAAAGGGGAAAATAGTAAATTTGCAAGACCTTAACGATATAAAAGAAAAGAACAGCCTCAAACTTTCCACTCCCAAGTAAAGAAAAAGTATTTATAAAATGTCTTAGATCATTAGAAATAACTGTTAAAATTGTCAAAAGAAAAAAAAGTAATGGACTGATCATTCAGAGCCACATGAGCCAATTATTTCTAATGAACAATTCACATTTACAATTGTCTATAAAGAAATGGCATGACAATGGAAATGAGAAGCACAAAATATTCAAGCAGGAACACCAAGTTCATTTCCTAAAACATGGGAGGCTTCTTCCTTAACACAGTTACCTACATAACTTCTAGGACACTAGCTGCAGTGAAAAGAACAGACGTGAAGGAGCTATGAGGACAAAGCGGCAGTGTCTTATTACGGTCTAAGATATTTGGGACCGGACAACTGCACATGGTCAAAATAGGACAGTGGTGTAGAACCATTCCTGATTCTCTGTATCCCTGTACAGGGGAAATGAGTACATGAAATGTATAATGGAAGCGGATAGCTGCCATTCTGACTGGGGTGAGATGAAATCTGAGGGTGGATCTGGGTAGGTTAGTCTGTGAGATGCAGTAGCAGCAGCCAATGGATTCCTTCTTTGTCCCTTCAGAGTAAAAGGCTGACAGAAAGGCTAAGGAATGCCTTCCTTCTTCAAAATCAAAGAGAGAAAATCCTTCTCTCCAGGAGATAACCTCTCTGTGTCAGAACATGGATTTCTTTCCATCAATTCTCTTATAACAAATTTGGTACATATAAAAAATACAACAAACCCCACTTGTTTACCAAGTCTTAATTTTAATTCAGTCTCTTTGATGAGTAGCACTTCACCATGCCTGCTTGGTAAGGATGTATGTATGCTTAACCACATTAGAATATATATTGTAACTTTCCTAATAATAAAGGAGGCTTTAAAATACACATTAGAGATGCAATTTTGTTAGAAACAAATAATTAATATACACACACTTTAACAGGAAAAAGTCTAAGTAAAGTTTTTATAATTACATAGACCTTAGAGTTTGAAATTTTGATGTATAAGTCCTATTATCTTTAATGTTATTTATGAAATAAAGTGCAACCAAGAAGTAAAGAGTATAGTAGCTTTTATGTCAGTCTGTTAATTTCACCCATAATAAACAAAGTCATCTTTTAGTTCAGAACCATTAAGCCAAGTAAATATTGCCAGCAAGTTTAATTTTTACTTAATAATGTCAAGAAAGAAAAATGGGTTAATATATGACAAGCACTCACAAATATGCAGATACATTTTATTAACCTCATACACAAATATATTCTTACTCAGAATGTATAATAATTAAGACAGTAGAAAAAAAACTCATTTATTTCACCTGAAGTGTATTAATACAGAAGATGATGGCAAATTATAAGACAGTTTTATATTTATCTGCAAAGCTATTGCCACAGATTATTTCCATGTATGCTATTTGCAAAGCATTCAAAGTTAGAAGCATAAATAGTGCATGGATATTGAGAAAATTCTAGTAACAACCCAGAGAGAACTAATTGAAAGGGGCCTCTGAAATTAGGGAAAATTTTTCATTTATTTTTACTGATAAATATACTTTTGCTTTTTTACTGACTCTTTTTTTATATTTATCTCTTTATGTTTCCTGCACAAATGGATAAGTGAATGAGTACCTTAAAATTATTTCCATATTTTCTATTCTTTCCTTTTCAAAAAACAGTAGTCAGTGAAGTGTAACAGCCAAAGAACTTTGGCCCAAGTGTCCAGATCTTTCAGACAAGTGCCACAGATTATTGTCTGTTGCTTTTAGGTGATGATGATGATGGTTAAACATACATCAAAAGGACTGAAGAACTGACAGCCTTCTTACACTGTTCTCCCTTGGAGTTTGTGATGTAATGTTTAATAGCAGCCTCTCCTTGAAAAACATCATTTGAAACTAGCATCTGAGACTTGAGGCCAAATGAGCCTTTGCTCACAGCATACCACCAGGGCATGTTGATGAGTTTCTCAGTAGTTTTATAATTATGCTACTTTGTTTGAAGCTGTGTTTCAGTGCCAAAATTTGACTTATACCCTCTTTCAATTCTGAGATGCTGTGATAGTCTGTGGTCTCTGATTCTGTCTTGCTCTTAGGTCATGTCAGATACCCTGGAATTCAGAGTATGCCCATTAGTCTCATATGTCCAAACCAACAAAGTTGTGTGATTAGGTTTCCAGCTTTAACACAGTGGCTGAGATGTTGCTGTACAGCTCATTATAGTTGTCATTATTTGCTAAGAACTTGGCTTATACCTGTTTCAAGGCAGTGGCTGCCAGTTAGTGAATTCCTCATGCTGGAACTAATGACATTTCAGGATAGATTAGGCACCCTGCATCAATATAGCAATCTGAACTCTCTCCAGATCTTGTTGTCTACACTGATGAAAACTTTGTGATGCCCTTTGTGATTCTTGGTACAATCATGATCTTTCTCTCATCCTTCACTCATTTCTTCATCATCCATCATATATTTACTTAGCATCTAACTGGGTATTCAAATATGTTAAATATAATAAAATTTATAAGCTTAATGCACAATCCTTGACAGATAAAACCTTAAATTCTAACAAAAATCTGTTACCAATTATATAAAATTTTATACAAACAAACAAGTTCACCTAACAAAGGGAATAGGAAACTATATCCTAGAGTGTTAATGGTAGTTATTTCTAGATTCCAGGATTATAGGCAGTGGGGTGTGCTAGTAAATTTTTAATAATTGGCTATCTGTTTTCCAGAGAAATAATCCTGAGACATTAATTAGCTCATTTACTCACTGGTATAGGAAAGATAACAAAGAGAAATATGAAAGCTCATTAAAAATATTGGATATTTAAAAGCTCTACTTTGTAGCATTTGTGATTTTCATATTTTGTTGATTTCTATACCATAGCCTATTTTCGGTCTTCCAAATTAATGTCAAACAGCTCACAACGTTTTCAACTTTTGTAAGTCAGTATGTGAGCTGCTCTAACACATCACTGATTAAGGAGTTTTATTTTCCTTTTTAGAATTTTCTTATTTTCCAAATATCTTCAATAATAACAATTTTCACCAGGTACAGTGGGGCATGCCTGTAATCTCAGTACTTTGGGAGGCTGAGAATGGAAAATCATGAGTTCAAAGCCAGCCTCAGCAACGGTGAGGCGCTAAGCAATTCAGTGAGACCCTGTCTCTATATAAAACACAAAATAGGGCTGGGGATGTGGCTCAGTGGTCGAGTATCCCTGAGTTCAATACCTGGTACCAAAAAATTAAAAAATAACAATTTTCCCCAGGGACAGACACTGGATGGCAGGCAACAGAGATGGATATAGACTTTTCTCTGTGTCTTGTATTTTTAAGTTTTAAACCACAGGATGGTTTAAAAACCACAATTCAAATTTTAATACATCTCAATAAATATTTATTATAATTATGATCAAAAGGAGTAAATGATATTTTAATTCCTCAAATGCAATTAACACATTATGTATAGACATGAAACATTCTAATTACACAGATTCAGTGTAATCCCTATGAAAATACCAATGATATTTTCCTTGAACCAGACTAAAACAGTTCTACAATTCATACAAAAGAACAAAAGACCCACAGTAGCCAAAGCATTTTTGAACAAAAAGTTCATGTCTGGAAATATCACAATACCCAATTTCAAAAAAAACTACAAAGCTATAGTAGCAAATACAGATGGTACTGGTATAAAAATAGACATGTAGACTACTGTAATAGAATAGTAGACACAGAGGTAAACCCACACAGATACAGTCATCTAATGCTTGACAAAGTCACCAAAAACATGTTGGGAAAAAGACAGCTTTTTAACAAATAGTGCTGGGAAAACTGGATATCCATGTGAAGAAACCAGATTCCTATCACCCTGAACAAAAGTCAATTTAAAATGGATCAAATACCTGGAAATCACACCAGAAACACTGCAACTGCTAGAAGAAAACACAGGGTCAACACTCCCATATATAAGCAAAGGGTTTCCTTGATGCAACTCCTGAAGTTCAGAACACCATTTATTAACCACCAAGAATTAATAAATGGATGGTTTCAAATTAAAAAGCTTCTGCACAGCAACGGAAACAAGAGCATGAAGAGAAAATCTTTGCTAGCTACTCTTCTGACAGAGGATCAAACTCCAGAATATATAAATAACTCAAAAAACTCAACACCAAAAAACAAATAACCTAATTGATAATTGGAAAGGAACTAAATGGACATTGCTCAAAGGAATAAATATAAATAAGCAAACATATTTGTTGTTTTGCAAAAAGGTTTATCATCTGTAGCCATCAGGGAAATGCAAATCACAACTACACTGAGATTTCATCATACTCCAATAAAATGGCAGTCAAAAAAACACATAATGATAAATGCTGGCAAGGATGCTGGGAAGAAAAGAATGTGTATATACTGTTTGTATGATTGCAGATTAGTACGACCACTATAGAAATCAGTATAGAGGTTCCTCAAAAGATTAAGAATGGAACCATCTTATGACTCAGCAATTCCACTCCTCTGTATTTATCCAGAAGAACTAAAGTCATCATACTACAGTGATACATCCATGCTCATGTTTATAATAGTGCAATTCATAATAGACAAGTTATGAAATCAACTTATGTCTTTCAAGAGATGAATGAGTGAAGAAAATATAGTATATATACACAATACAGTTTTATTCAGCCATAAAGAAGAATGAGATTATATCGATTTTCAGAAAAATGAATGGAACCAGAGAGCACCATGTTAAGTGAGATAAGGTAGCTTCAGAAAGTCAAGAATCACATGTTTTTGTCTTTTGTGTGAAAGCTACAGAGAAAAAAAGGGGGAAAAAGTAATATCATGAAAATAGGAAACCAGTACGGTAGAGAATAGAGATCAGAGGGAGGGAAAAGGAAAGGGACAGGGAATATACTAGGAAATGAAACTGACCAAATTATGTAAATTCATGTACAGAATAATTAATATTGATCCTACTACTAGGTATATGTATAATTCACCAACAAAATTTTTTTAAAGTAAATGAAAAGTACTTCATACTACTAATTATTTTTATATAATGAAAAGATATACTATATCTCAAATGTGATTTTTTACCTAAATTTTATCAAATTTGTAGATGATAGAAAGGTAAGATGAAAAGTGAAACAGAAGTTATAGAAGACTAAATTTTAAAAGTATACTTATAAAATGTAAGAGCTAATCACAAAGATTTATATATAATGATATATAAATTATATATTTTATCATTATATATATTATATATAATCATTATATTATTTGTTAAAGTTAAAAAGTAAATGAATTAAATATATATGAATAAGATATTAAACAAAATATGGCATATCTACACTCATCGACAAAAGGACTGGATTACATAGAACTTCCTTATAGTCTCTTTTGTGTAATACAATTTGTATGAGTTTCTCTAGCTCTTCCCATTGTTATTTTATAAATTTTCCATAATGGTATGCTGCTATACTAATTCAGAAGACTATTATTTTCAATTAAAATTAGTCAATATAAAGACTTATATATCCCTAACATATCTACTTCAAAGGAAAATAAGAAAGGATCTCCCTGACAGCAAGTCTTCTGATGAATGTCAGGTATTTCCCTTGCCTGTATCTTTATAATGATTAAGGTTCTAAGAAAAATTTCAAACTATTTTGGTAAATATTAGATGAAAACTTTGCAGATTAGAAAAGGTTTGTGCCAGTCAGATGTGTGTGTGGTTAATGTGTTCAACTCTGGGGACCAACAAAAACATTGACCATATGGGACTCATACAGATGGAAGCAACAGACCCAGTGGAGCAGATGGAGTAGGCGGAACTGGTTTGTATAGAGACAGAAGGGGTCAGAAAGGAAGTGGCAGTGGCCTTCATATGTGTAAGTAATGTCAGCTGTAAAAACTACTAGTTGAGTTACATGTCTCTACAAACAAGGCAGTGACAAAAATACAAGGAAGAAAAATTTAGTATCCAAATAAAAAAGAAATTTTCCTAATCACTAGAGATACTCAGCAATAAGTCAGGTGCTCTGCAAACAAAGAGTCTTCCTTTATTATATATAATTCATGTTGCCTAAAAGCCCTATTGACATGGGCAAAGGCACAGTACTATAAGCACAGATCTCCCCTGGTATCAAGCACCTAAAGATGAGGTATAGGACCAGGAACACACCAAAGGGAAGGTCCTAGTCACCCCTTGAAGATGGAACTTCTCCCTTTCTTACTCACCGATGAAGGTCCAATTACTAGATTAGTGTTAGGATGACATACTCCCCTCAAACACAGAATAGAAGCTGGGCGGAAAGAAAGCCAGTGAAAGGCCTGAGAAGTTATCCTTTACAGCTAAAGATGGGGCCCTCAAACCCTGAGAGTAAGAAAAGAGTACTTAAGAACTCTCCTATCAAAGTTAGACTTGGTATATTTTGTTCTTCTTATACATTTATTTATGTTTTCCTTCTAGTATGTAACAAAGATTTTCAAAGTCCTATGTTACCTCATTTCTGATAAGGAAAACCATATATAAAGGTTTCTGCTGGTACCTGCATAAGATTATTAAAGCTGTTGTATATGTAGTGTTTCATATATAGAGACTCTTTATTCTTCACAACAACCTATGAAGTTATTATTACCCAGTTTTATAGAAGAGAAAATTTGAGACACAGTTTATGTGACTTTCCCAAGGTCCACAGATAGTAAGTGGTAGAGAAGGTATTCAAAATACAAACACAGAAAATTTCATTGTCAGAACTGTGGTCATTCATTCAAAAGGAAGGAAGTACCTTTTTAAGCTATTTGGTATTACTGTGTGTGTGTGTGTGTGTGTGTGTGTGTGTGTGTGTGTTTATACACATGCCAAGTGTTATGAATGAATTACTCCTTCCTCCTTCATCCTCTTCCCCTTTACTTCCACCTAATGATGCTTCTACACATGAGAGCCAGTGGAAGATACTAGATATTTTTATTCGCCACATATCCAGGAATACAGTTATAACTGCTACAGTCTATGAGGTTAAAAAAAATGTTATATGTCAGTAACTAAATTTATAATACTATTAAGCTATAAACCCAACCAAATATTCCAAAGAAAGAGAATATGGTATTTTTGTGGGTAATGATTAATGAATTAAGAAGGATGTTTGACTTCAACACTGAGGATTATCTTGAGGAATTTAGGAATTAACAAATTTGTTAGGAAAGGTAACTTTTGTAATTGAGCACCTTGAAAAGCAGTGGCTCCCTCTGCTTTTAGGCAGATTTCAACTGTGATTTTGCATAATGTAGTAAAATCACTGTTTTAAATCCATCAAGTATATATTATAGCTGGATTTTGTTTAGTTCTCTTTAATATGTTCATTTAACTATAAATAAAAACATGGATAACTCCAGCAGCCATACTTACCTGTGATCCAAGTGGTGAATTGATAGAATAACTCCTGAATTTAAGTGGGTCTGTTTCAGGGTCACCAAAACAGTAAATTCATGCTTATTTCTCAGCTTCTGAAAAAATTGCTCAGCTGTAGCAGTGGATGCTCTTATGCTTCTGGGAGTATCTAAAAATAAACAAATAAACATATAGTAGGAATAGACTAGAATTTTATTTTATAAAGCACTTTTTACATGCAACATCTTTCAGAAAAGAAAAGTTTGTTGAGTAATAACTGATAAATTCCAAATTTTAAAGTCTCTACAAATTCTTTCAACAAGATTTTATGCTATATATAACATAGCACAGTAAAATGACAAGAACAGTTTGTATTTTAAACTTATTTTTTAGGAATCTTTCTTCAAAAATGTCACCTTTGAGGCAAAGAATCAGAGTCTTATTTGAAGAAGTGTGCTTCCAAGTTTTCTCCTTCTACACTTCCTTTACTTTAGATCTTAGAGCCACATCAGTACCAACAAAGAGCAAAAACAAACTTCCTAGAATAGGACCTAAAAGACCATGCTAGAGCCATTTAGCTTTTCTGACACCTCCTGACAGAAAACTGGATTTAAGTCTACGTGCCACTCTCCACGTTGGTGTCTTTAGCCAGAAGGCTTGCTATAAATATATTTGTTAAAAGATCAGTGAAATTAGTCACTCTCAGCCTTCTGTGCAGTGAATGAAGCACTAAGATTGAATTATCTCACCATATTTGTTGAAAGAAATACATAGAACTTAATTCCCATCCCCTTCTCCTCCGGCTTAGAGAAATTCTAGCCAAGGAAGGTTTGCCTGGAAAAGGACAAACTTTTACTCGGCACTTTCACACATCTTACTCTTGCACTCCAACCTCAGGATCTAGAGGACATGGATGAAATAGATAGGGATAGAAATAAATTGAGTGGACAGGAAAACTGCATTATTCAAAAAAAACCACTAATTTTAATTACAGTGTTCTACTATTTACAGCGAGTGTGAAGGATCCATGCAAATCAGAAATGCAGTTTGGGTTGTGAAAAAATCATTCTCTTCTCTTCTACCCTTCAGCCAAGGTAAGGAGTTCTCAGTAAGAGAAGTAGCATCTGGAGCCTACACATTTACTTGTGTAGGACTCTCCTATGTATTGCAGAACATCCAGCCTTCCTGTTCAAAGAATGCCTGTGGCACCCTACCCTCAGTCATCGCAACCCCTCAATGTATTCCCACACATTTCCAACATTCCAAGACCCTAGCTCAAAATAAAATAAAAACAACTGACAATGTAGCTCAGTGGTACAGCACTCCCCGGTTCAATTCCCACTACTGGGAAAAAAAGTATACGCACACTTTTAGGAAAAAGAAGCTTTTCTTTTAAACTCCCAAAATTACACTCAATATGAACAACTCAAAAGCATAACAATACTCTACAATTTCTGTCACAGTTAACACAATAGTTTCTCCCCAGGATCCATCAGGATTAAGAAAGGTTGTAGAAGGGATCCCATACAATTCCTCCTAGCTCCTAGACTTTCTACTTCCTCAAGAAAGCATCCAAAAAATAATTCTGAGAATGAATTCACATAATGTTAACTTTTATTCCACTCAAATTTGTATAGAAGGGAATCATTCACAATCTTTATTACTTTAGTTTAATGTGATTGTAAAAGCAATTTAAAATTAATTATAAATATTTATCATGTTTCTCCTCTTTTCAGTAAGGAGTGGCATTCTTGCCAAGCAGGATGATAGATGGGGATGCAAATAAGACAAGCAGAGAAAGGACCACATTGAATACATAAGTGATGATCAGACCTACAAAGTGAACCGAGGACGTGGCCCAAATATCTTGAGCACTTAAGCTATCAACAACAGAAAAAAAAAATTAGAAATGTGGCAGCTACCTAACCTTTTTTTTTTTTTTAAGGAAAAAAGATGCTTAGCAAAGAATTTGAAGCAGTTTTGTTGTTTAATGTACTTGGGAAAACCTTCATTAAATAACCATATCATTCCCCATTGTTTCTGCAGTTAGATTTGTGGGAAGAGTTAAGAGGCCATATTATTTTAGAATTTTTTTTTTATTTTGTATTTATATTAAACAATATGTAAACATCTTTAAATGAAAGAAAGAAGGGCCTAAAGAATGGATTACGATGAGTATCATCAGTAAAATGTTAAGTCACAAAGGTTGAAAATTGATGAAGGAAACTAAAAGAACTAATCAATCTACATTTTGGAAAATTTTCTCTGGTGGTCACATGGAAAGTTATTTGAAGAAAGAAAAGAAATGGAAACAGAGAAGACACTTTGGGAAGACTAAAAGCAGCAGGGGGTGGGAGGGGAGAAGACAAATCCAATTGAATCTAAAGGCTTTATCTTGAGGGACCAAATAAAAGTAAATGCAGTAAGGGCATGTTGTTACCGACTCAGCTTCAGAAATTATCTAACTTGGGTGATTATTGGCATTTATGTTTTTATTTCACATATCTTAAACATTATTTTCACATTCATAAACTACCTTTAACCAACCAAATTAATATTTTTTACTTTTCTCATTAACAGTAACATGGAGCTATTGGTCCTTAAATTGCTTGTCAGCCATGTGGATAAAAGAAAAGGCAAGTGAGCACCAACATAGCATGGATGTTTTGCACTGAGATGCTTTAGAAAATGCTGAAGGAACTTGCAGAGCAAATCCATCATCCACCCATCAGGGTGGTAGTGAGGTCCTATGAGCCCATCAACCAGCTTATACTTGAAACTTGTTCACTCATACCAGGTCACAATGCAATACAGAATCACTTACCCAATCCAACCTCTCCACCCAACCCATTTTCTTCCTCTTTTGCTGCTATTTATGAAGTTGGGTGACTTGCAGGAAAAAGGAACAATCCTTCATGAACATAGACACCAGAAACCCTATTCAACTCATACTGTGGTGATAAGAAAGATAACATTTCTTTTTTCCATCCCAGTTAGCCAAGTTCATTGCATGAGCTTCCAACTGTGTTGCAGTAATGGGCAGGATGGAAAGCCAATGGAGGAGAGAAAAAAACTGACCTGACACACCATGACCTTAGTATGCTCTGCTCACCTGGCGCCCCAGCTAGGGGGAATATTTTGAAGTTTACTGGATGTGATAAAGAAAGTACCTACAGGAAGTGTAAGTCATGATTTCACATTACACAAAAAATATTTAAATCTATTTTCCCCTTACAAACATGTTTTCAAGAATTCACTATATGTGAGTCTATGAAGGACTTGATTGGGGTCTCAGAAATCTGTGAGAAGTATTAGAATAGACAGGAGGTATAAGATTCAGGAGCTATTTGGAAAGCAGGAGCTAAAGAATTTGGTCACTGATAAACCACATGCAAAAGGTAAAACAAAGGGAGACAAGTGAATCCAATTAAATCCAAAGTTTCTAGGCTGAGGGACAAAATGAAAGTAAATGCAATAAGAACATTATGGTACCTACTCATTTTCAGAAATGATAATTGTCAACTGTGGGACATGCACCTAGAATTGTCCAGTAGGAAGTTGGCACTTCAGAATTTGATCTCACCAAAAGTTAAAATTGGAAATATAGATTTTAAAGTTATTAGAATGTAAGTATCGAGTCATGAGAGTACCTGAGTAATTCATAGGAATCATGGATACAAGAGGAGAATGAAAGGATGGACCATAAATACACTAGATCAGTGGTACAACAGGGATAGCATATATAAACTACACACACACACACACATTTATATATGCATGTGTATATATATAAATACATATATGATACACACATATATATAATGCTGCACATGTAACAATGTACAACCATTATCCTGCAAAACTGTGTAATGATATATTTTTCATTTTGGGGGAGGTACCAGGGATTGAACTCAGGAGTACTAGACAACCAAGCCACATCCTCAACTCTATTTTGTGTTTTATTTAGAGACAGGGTCTCACTGAGTTGCCTAGCACCTCGCCGTTGATGAGACTGGCTTTGAACTCGCGATTCTCCTGTCTCAGCCTCCCTAAGTGATGGGATTACACACGTGCACCACCATGCCCGGCTTATATTTTTCATCTTTGAATCCACATTCCATTTTGTTCTGACAAAGCTCTGGAACATGGCAGCAGCAACAATCACTGTTTCCTTTTTCAGTAAATTAAAAGTAATGAAATAATCCTACATCCATCCAAAAACACTCAGCAAATTATAATAGAATGACAATTTCTGAACCAATATCCTTTCCATTAAAATGTAGTGCCTCCTGAACATAGCATTTTTACTGATGCTTAACTGTCACAAACAGATTCAAATAAGAGTACTAGCACAGAAAAAGGTAGTTATATATAAATTAACATTTTTACTTCCTTAAGTAACTAACTTAGTAGTGATTTTTATGAAAGGTCACTTTAAGCATTGGTATTTCTGTTTCCCAATTTGTAAAATTAGAATTCCTGTCTTCTATTTTTATCTCATGGATTATATAATGATAAGAGAGACATCTGAGTTCCTGTGATCATTACTACAAAATACAGTTGTAGTGCTGATCAGAAAATCAAACTCATAGAAACCAACATATTAGAATTATTTTTACTTTATTTTGTTGTCCTTAAAGTTTCAGATTAAAATTTAATTCAGATTTGTTTTCTCTTTTGAATGGTCTTTCCTTTAGTGTAGTTCCTCTCTTTGTAAATTTTCATTGTTGGTTATCATTTCTTCCTCATGGAATATTTTGCCAAGAATGCTGTGTAGTGCAGGCTTTCTTGCTGTAAATTCTTTTAACTTTTGTTTATCATAGAAGGTTTTTATTTCGTCATCAAATCTGAAGCTCAGTTTTGCTGGATATAGGATTCTTGGTTGGCATCCATTTTCTTTCAGGG
>CM053403.1:64586337-64614927 GCA_028644305.1 Xerus rutilus | reverse complement strand
CATAAAAAACATTTACAATAACGTTTATATCTGTATAGATTAAGACCAAAAGACTCTTTCCTTTCTCCTTGGAAGAGATAAACTGGCAAGTTTACATGGGGATCCTATACTAATGAACAAAATTTAGTCTTTTCTAAGATGAGTATATTTCTAGAAAGAAGAACAAAAGAGGGCCTAAATTAATGACAGGTTCAAATCTCCCCCTCAAATGACTATAGTGTAATTTGAGTATTTTCTTAGAAACATTATAAATCTCCAGAATATCGAAGAAAATAATTTCTAATTAAATGGCCAGAAACAGCTTCCAGAGCCCACTATAAGCACTATACTTGTCTTCTCTCAGGTCCACTATAAGTGCTTAGTGTAGTTGTGAGTTGACATACACAATCAGAATACTTGACAAATAAATGTATCTGCTTTTTCTGTCTTTGCTATGTCAGATTCAACTTTTTAAAAACAATTCAGACAAAAAGCTGAGTGTTCTTCAAAGTAATCCTTATATAATTTCTTTGCTATATTTTATACTCTTTCAGAGAAATAGGTATCAAAATAATCCTGAAATTACACTGCCATCTGGATTTAACATCTCCATTTCATTTTCATGACAGTTCTCTTCTTTCAGGACGGTCCATAGCTCTGATAGTTTCCTGTACAGTTTCATTATTTTTCAGTCTAGTACTTGGTTCTGCCTTCTATTTTTCTGTTTCTTGTCTAACTACTTTACAGGACAGTCTTACATCCTGAGAAAGACCAATTTTAATCTCCTTGAGGACAAGAACTGTATATTATACTTCTCTTTTACCACAATAACTACCAGTGAGTAAAGCTCAGGATAGAGAGAAGGATTCAATAACTATTTGTTGAATAGAACTAAATTTAGAAATTTTTATTCCAACGTTTCAGAAGATAAAACAACATGCCCACCTTGGCTATATCAAGAAGTCACTCCCATTCCTCTTAATACTCCACTGAAGCAAGGTGAACCACCATGGCTCACTACATAGCTCTAAGAAGTAATAATCTAACACACAAACACCGTTTATCCTGCACAAAGGTTTATGGAGAAGTCCTGGGAAATATAACCTACACTAATTACCAGGTTCATCTCTTTAGTCCAGGCTAGGAAAGTTGTTAGAATTAAAAATTCTTTTGAAATTATAATATTTGAATGGGGTTTAAGACAAGCTGCTTTATTCCTTCACAGCATCCTACCTCAATCCTAGTCTCAGTCAGAAGTTTTCCTCTTTGGTTCATATTTCACTTGTACAAAATTCTTTTCTTTCCAGTGTTTGGAAAATAAAATGGGTATTTTACCTCAATACCACATTTAGATATGGCTGAATTACATACAAATATACAAAAGAAATATTCTCCATTTATAATTTAGGAAACTGTATCCAAACATCAACACTATATTTACTTTTTAAACACTAATATCCAATGATTTGTTCACATATCTCCTATTTCTGTGCCTTCTTCCCTCTCTTATCCAAAAAATTTCACATTCACTCACTAGACTAAACTCATACCATAATTTTTTCTTCTTTTCCTTATTTTTAGCATTTATGTCACTCTTCTCTTGTTTCATAAAGTGTAAAGATATAAATACTACACATTTTTACTGTGATAAAGATATAAATACTACACATATGTATGTATATGTTTACATATTTGTATACACACACATTTTTACTGTGATCAGCCTATAATTTACAAATGTCATTGTATTCCAAAATATCATTCATGGATAAATATTCAAGAACCTGGGCTACATTTTTACAAAAGAAGCAATATTACACATAATGGCTAGATCCTCAGAAGGTCTGATCTACTACAGCATGCTGTGAATGATTTAAATACAACAGATTCTGTTGGATGAATCTAGTAGGATGAACTCAGCAACTTTGGGCCCCTTGGTGTGCAGTGGAGAAATCTGGAAGCCAAGATGAGTTAACTGAAAAAGCTACAGGCTAAATACTGAAGAAGGAAGCCAGCAGCTCAAAATCAAATTGGGAAACCCAGGCAGAGGAAATAGTATGTGTAGAGAATGGAGATATGAAGACATATGACATACCCACGGAGCTACCAATATTTCACATTGCTGGAACATAAGGGATTGTGAGAGGGATGGAGTGGGGTAGTGGAAGGAGTATAAACAGGTGGTCAGGAATAGATCATAGTTCTGGGATCATCCTTTTCAGAGATACTGTGTTACTCATAGAAATGCAGAGCTAAGAGGAAATCGAAACAAGTCCAGTCATATGAACTGGGCAAACAGAGTGGAGCATAAGGAAGAGCTATGACTCAGTCAGCATACAGAAATGCTGGGCTTTTCTTAGGAACGCCAGACACCAGTCATTAGCACAGTGAATTACAATTACTTCTATACCCACACTAGTGGGTTGAGGTCCCAATGTGTTCCCTGTGCTGATCAGAACTATTTCACAAACTGGGAATGGCTGGCATTCAGGGCTTTGGTTACTCAAATATAAAATTGCAGACACAGTCCACCATTTATAGCTTGGCCTCCAGGGGAAACCACAACAAAACTTCCCACATAGAACTCCAAGAAAGTCTCCCCTTTAAAGAACCTGCAAAAGAAATAGAGACTCTCCCTCTCTGGGTCACATTAGGATATAGGAGCAGGAGCAGCAGCCTGAGATGTTCCTGGCAGTTTTAAGGGAATAAGAGGAGGAGAGTATAGAAGAAACTCAGGAATCCATCAGTGATGAAGAAAAACTAGGATATCCACAGTCAGAGGGGGAAGAAGGGAGGTCCTGGGGTAAAGATGGCTCTCTAACTGGAGAGCCATTAGCATGCAAGTGACCTCCCCAAAGTCAAAGTATTCTCAAAGATACCAGCTGTATCAGCACATGTATGAGGGTGAGGGGTTTGTGACACTGACGTATGGATGAGTATATTAGTAAAGTCAGCACTAACATTGTTCTTTTAAAATATAGGTGGATTCTTCTAAGTTTAGAAGAAAGGTTAAAAAAATCAAAAGAGGAAGAATCATTGTACTTATAGGGGAGGGAGGCATATAGAACATGAGGGTGCCTCACAGTGAAAGATGCTGTTATTCCTACAGAGCAGAGGTTACCTTTGCAATAAATTCTGAAGTCATAAACACTAAGCTCCTCAAGGACAGGGGTCAGGCCTATTTTGCTTCTACTGACTACCTGATATCTAGGGTAGTATCTGGCGTGCAGTAAGAGTTCTACAAGTAGTTGTTGAATGAGTACAAGGGTTTCCATTTTAATAAGTTCTTACCACGTGATGCACTTTCTACAAGCTCTCTTAGTTTTAGCTAATAGGTGCTATTATTATCTTTATTTTATAGAGATATCAGGTTACTTCTTCTAGGTCAGGATTCCTCACCCTTAGTACTATTCACATTTTGGACCAGATAATACTTTGGGGGGCAGGCTGCTCCTCCTATTGTGTGGTGTTTAACAGTATCCTGGCCTTTCAGTAGGACCCCACCTCTAAAGATGACAATTAAAATGTCTCCAGATATTGCCAAATGTGCCCTGGGTGACAAAATTGCCACTGGTTGGGAACTAAATGCTTAAGCTCTCCAGCTGATAAGCATGCCAGGATTTGAGTCCTGATATCCACTCCAGACACTGTGTTCTTCACCTCTACACTCCAGCTGCCAGATGAGCATGTGACAGAATTTAGTGAGTGCCCCCCATATCATCTCATTTAGTTATCATCATAGCTGTGCATGTAGATAGATACCTTTGAAGCCAAATATTGTAGAATATTTTTTTTCTTAACAAGTTGGTTCATATGTGACAGATAATTTTCCAAATATTATTGCAGTTCTCAGAAGTACATTTTGATTTCCTGATTGCCAAGGCCCTGACTTCTCTGTTCCATTTTTGATAATAGCAATAATGCACCTTACAAAAATGAAAAATGGATTAAATTGTCCACATTAAATCAATTCTGATTTCTATGCAGCATTAAGAACTTAGATTGTGCCAGTTGCATTACAATATTCTAAAATCATCCTAAAGTAGAAGCAAAAATCACAGGAATACGGTTTCCCAAAGATGCAAGTTCTAAGAGTAAAATGGTCTTTGAAAAACCTGTGTGAGGGGCTGCTTGATTATAATGCTGAGAAGCCTAAAGTCTTTATAAGAACATGAGCAAACCGCAATCCATAGAGCTTATTTCTCTTACCTTTTAAATTTCTCTAGAAACTGAAGTCCAAGGGGTTCCATTTCAAGTCTTTCTTTTAGTATTCAGATGATGCAATGTGAAAATATTATTTAGTAAAGGTAATAAACTCTGCTAAAATATATGATACCAGAATTTGTTATCATGCCATTCCCCAAAGCACAAAAACTATGCCTGAACTTACGGCGGCAGAGAATGCCTTAAAAGGGCAGCAAGAGCTTATATGTTTTGACTATATTTGAGAAAATTAGTAATTACTACTCATGTATAATAATGGTGAAAAATGGTTTTTTTAAATTACATCAATATGAATTACTTAGTATACATATTGTGTCAACCCTTACTGCATAAAAGTATCTACATTCTGAATAATCACTCTTTTATCTTTATTTTTAATCAGTACATAAAAATCTTACATATTTATTAATGGGGTACCATAGTGATATTTAAATACATATATACATTGTATAATATTCAAATCAGGATAAACATGCATCTCCTCAAAACATGATCATCTCTTTTTGGAAAAGATGTTCAAATTCCTTCCTTCTAACCATTATCATTTTCTACAGTTACTCTACTATTAATAAGCACTTTTTAATAAGTATGTATACAACAGAGTCAGTGTATATTTAATTTCTATGCCATTCCTCTCATTTTCTACCTTAAGCAAGTTATTAACCTCTCTGCTACTTGGTTGTCTTTGTTCTCATCTGCAAAATGAGAATAATAAAGGTACATTGGATTATTTTGAAGACTAATGTAAATAAAACAGGACAGTGCCTGGAGCATAACAAGTATTCAATTAATATATCACACACATGCACTTATGCAAATATATACACACATTTTGATAAACTGTATATGAACAGTTTGGGTTTTTTTAAGGTTTTGCTTTGTTTTGTTTTGTTTTGTTTTGTTTCGTTTTTGGTACTGAGGCTTGAACTCAGGGGTGTTCTCCCACTGAGCTGCATCCTTATCCCTTTTTTAATTTTCAGATAGGGTCTCCTTAAGTTGCCTTCCTGCCTCTGCCTCCCCACTCCTTGAGTCACTGGGATTAGGGTGCACATCAACACCCCCAGTTTGAATTGACATGTTATTTCAGTGTGAGGATAAATAAATAGCCAAGGACTGATGTCAGGTAACAGATATGTCTACAGTTCTTCTAACAGAACAATACTTATATATTTATTACATGTTATGAATGACAGAAAAATCATGGGAAGAGTAGAATACTTTTCTAATACATATGAATAGTCATTTCAACATGCATATCATCAGCTTTTAATAGCCACAATTGTAAATGAGTTCATCAACTAAATGGGAATACATTGAACTATAAAATTTTCTTCTGCCTGTCTGGGAACATAACTTCAACATCTGAGGAGGAGGAGGACCTGACGACTGCAAGATGGCAATTTACAGAGTGTGATGAGGGGATTTTAATTTTGTGCATCTCCCACACCTCCCCACACATGCTTCAATCTGTGCCACACAAGTGAATTTATATTATACGATTTCCTGTTCTCATTATGTTCTTTGTAAAATTTTCCTCATTCCTTTATACCATCTGTGAAGGACTATTCTCTACCATTGTACTAATTATTCTTCTGCAGAATATTTACATGTGTCCTCGGTAACCCTGGTAACTCAAAACAAAAATTTTAAGAAAATTATGACATTATGGTCATTATTGAAAAAATAATCTGTCAATATCTATGTTTCTGTATTGCTTACAATGATGCCAGTAAAGAAAAACAAAACTATATTAGAACAACAAAAAATGATCTGTATAATACAAATTATATGCAACAAAACTCATGAAAAAAAAGTATTGGAAACAATGACCCAAATCAACGTTTTAAGAGCTATGATATTTCTCTTCATTAATATTAAGAACATGAGCATTAATATGTAAAACTTGTGCTATCCTAAGAATAGTATTGCTAAATAATTTTGTCTTGCTAAAATACTTTCCAAAAAAGGGTCCTTGAGATTTTTTTTATTGGTTCTTTTAGTTATACATGACAGTAGAATCAATTTTGAGATAATTATGCAAGCATGGAACATACCTTATTCTAGTTAGGACCCCGCTCTTGTGAATGTACATGATGATGTTTTGAGTTTTATGCAGAAATAATAATGTGAAATATATATGTATAATAATCTAAATTCCTTCCTCATTAAAATGTTTTTCAAACTTGTAGCACAACTTATTCAGTGAAGTCTTCATTTGGGCCCTACCACTCCCCCAAGTTTGCTTTCAAGGCTAAAATCACCGTGGAAAGTTTTCATTAGGACATTACTGAGAAAGACCATAAAATTTTGCTCTTCACACTCCAAACTCTATTTCCCTGCTATCTGGGAATACAGCTTTGGATTGTCTTCCTGTCAGTTGGGCTTGATTTTGTTGCTTAACGCAGACACCTAGACATTTCTCAGTTCTTGCCATGGCCAATGCCATATACTTGCAAAGCAGATGCCTAAGGTCAGTTTTCCAATATGACTCTCAAAATTCAATGTTGTTTAATTCCTGCTGTCCTTTCAACTTCATCCTGGACCACTCTTCCACATGCCTGCTTCATTCTATCCATACCATACCACTTTACAAGCCTTCAAATGGGCCAAGCTCTTGAACACCCACCTCTGCAAATGCTGTACCTCTGTCTGAAATGTCCTTCTTTATTTCATTGGCCTGTTGAACTAGCATTTAAATGTTTTCCAACTTCCAACTCGATAAAACACTGTGCTTAATTGAGAAGGCAGCCCTGAAGACCCCATTAGAGTTAGTCAAGTTGAAGATTCATTCCTCAGTGCCAATCTACTGGAACCCGCCTCTACTACAAAATTATGGCACTGCATTACAGGGCATTTACTTAATTTTACTTCAGTCTCACTCTACTGTGAACTCCTTCAGGACAGTACAAGGCAATACTTATCTACCCTAACTTAGTCCAATTGCTGGAATAATTTAAAACTCAATAAATGTGAGTGGATGAATAATAGCCTCCATTTACTAAGAACTCATTATGAACTAAGGTTATACTTTTAAATCTCACTAATTCCATGAGGAAATGACACATGACAAAAATTAGATTTCTAGTAACCTTTAGAAGGTCATCTCCTCAGTGATAAATGCACAAAATGAAGAAACTACTGAATAATGAATAAAATCTTTCTAGATCATCGGGGCTAGTACTCAGTCACCACTCATTGACTCTCTTTTCCATTCCCACCACTTCCACTCTAGTTTGAACCCTCAACACCACTTCTGACCAATTACAATACCCTCCTGACCTCCCTGCCTCCAATTTTTGCCTCTTCAATTCCATTCTACAAGACTGTTTATTAAATTGTACATGCATGAAACCCTCCCAAGAGTCTGACATTTAGCTATAAGAATTATACCATTCTATGACTTATTAAGATAATAATTTTTAAATATCAGTATTAATATATTCTCAGACATTTGGAAAACCACCTTCTAATGGAGAATTGTCATAAAATTCCACCACCTGCCTTCATGTTCTTGTTTACCATTTCATCGACCCCAGAAGTATTATTTTAATTCTAACAGAAAAATGTGAAAAGATACATGTAAATAATACACATAAATGATTATATTAGGCGAAGAGATGAGCAAGTCACATTACTGAATATTTTAAAAGAAGAAAAGTTTTGTAGTATTCACAGCAAAGTAATGGTAGACCTGAGTCATCCAACAGTACATAAATTGGGTTTAAGAGCCAGCATGATACGCATCATTTATACTGTAAGCAGCAATTTGTATTTCAGCAAAACATCCAATACATTAAGCTAATATTTTTAATCTGTATTGACAGATCTGCTTATCTTAAAATTGTAAATTTGCTTTTAATTTAAATGTATTATGCTATTAGCCCAAGGAATCTATACTGTGGTGATATAAATTTAAGGAACAATATAATACAAATAATTTAGGTACATAATGGGTATCAACAAGAAATATTTCCCATAAAATAAGGTTTATACAATACACTTGGTTTAGAAATACTAACTATGCCATCCCAGACTATGCCATCCCAGACATTTCATCTAATGATCCTTTTTAAAGTAGTAAATGTTGCTCTATAACTAAAAAGTCAAAACCCAAACTGGCCCAGAATAGGTACAACCTGCATATCTACTGCTTTGAAGTTGGCTCATATTTTCCTAAGCATAGCTCATTTCTTCTTTTGAAATGTCATAATACATACCACAGTGGTTCTTAATAAATCCTAAGTAAGCAATGAATCAAACACACACCCTAATCAACAGAACTTTCAACCATTTATTTATTAACAGACTTCTAGCTTAAAATCAAATGTGCTATGAGTAAGTCAAAAGTGTTAAAGAATATGCAGCAATTCATCTTCTTTCCTGTTTTCCTAAGATAGGAATAGGTCAAATACGTGGAGAAGAGCTTTTACAATGCTGAAGATGTTTTTCTATAGTAGTTGTTTATGGGCCTGAATTTAAGGAGATACAAATGAGTTTCACAGAATAGTATGGCAAGTAGCCCCTCGAGCTTAAATTTTTAATTTTCTGAAAACAGTGTTCTTTGATAGTATAATGATCAATTGGGGAAAAGCCATAATAATTTTATTAAAATTCAATAGACCAATGAACACTCACGCACTGGACAATGCCTCAGAAATCACAATGGATAGAAGAGAACAGAAATTGGCAAGTGATATCGTATGACATTTCAAAATTGCTGCAATATCCTGATTACCAGAAGTAATTGAACTTCTTTAAGCGTACCCTGTAGTCTTTTTCACATGCCTTATTTTATATCATATACTTTGCCTCAACTTTCTATAGATCAAATCCTTAAACATCAGACACCATCAAGAATCTAATTGACTATAATCCTATTTACATTTTTTCCCCAAAGGAAAAGTCCAGACTTTCTGTCCTAGTCAAAATTCAGTAATGCTGTCAGACTAACTTTCCACTATATAAAATGATAACACAATGCAAAATACAGAAAGTAACTATTTTTAGGCATTGGACAACAGACAGCACATGCTGTGATCCTTAAAAGAACTCTGGTTTTCTGCCTAGGGGAACTTTGCAAACTGAGGTACAGGAAAACGCCTGGAGCTCAAAGAGAGAGCAGCAGTCTTTGCTGGCCAAAGACCAAAGAAAGGAGGAGCTCTGGAAATCCACAAAGAATCCCTAAAGCATTCCATGAATTTCCTAAATCTGGCCAATGATAGTTATGTACTTGTAGGGCAAGACTCAATCAACTGGCAGTGAATAGCTCCTAGTGGGTATAAGCTGAATACAAATTCCAGAAATCATAAAGTACTGGGAAATGCTGAACTATGACCATCCAAAGCGAAGCGACACCTAGAGCATTCAATCCCAGAAAGACCACGTTAAGAATGAAGCTACTCTAGCTCTTCTGGCCACCTTAGCAAATTCTAAAACCAAGCCTAAACAGAATAATGATAACCTTCCAGTAAAGTAACTGCAGGTCAGAAAAAAAAAAAAAAAAAAACTCAGCACTCTAAAAGAAAATAACAAAATCTAATAGAATGCAAAAGGCCTACAATAATCAAAACCGGCGGAAACTGGAATGATGGAGTTAAGAGCCAGAGATAGTCAAAGATTGCCAGGAATCATCAGAAGCTAGAAAGAGGCAAGAAAGAATTCCTCAGGGGGAGCCTTGCCATCACCTTGATTTCAGACTTCCGGACTTCAGAACTGAGAGAGAATAAATTTCTGCTGTTTTAAGCCTACTAAGTGTATGTAATTTGCTATTTCGGCCCTAGGAAACTAAAATGTCTGTTTATTAACAATAAAACAAAAATTTCATTAAGTAAATAAATATAGGAAAGCTACAAATGTGAGAAAAAATTGTCAGGAATTTGTAAGGAGCATATGTGAAGAACTCTTAAAACTCAACAATAGCAAAAATAAAAAAGCTAATTAGAAGTGGGCAAAAGAATTGAGCAGTAACTTCACAAAGGAATGGACAATAAGCACATCAAAAAGTACATTATTTGTCAGTAGTGGAATACAAGTTAAAGCCAGAGAAGAGACAACAAAAGATTCGTTGGAAAGCCTAAAAATAAAGGACCTTACCACATCAAGTGTAAGGGGGAACATGGAACAATTAGATCTCTCCGACACTGCAGGTGGAAATATAAAATAGTGTAACCACTTAGGAAAACAGTTTGGTAGCTTCTTACTAAGATAATGTACAACTAGCCTAGGAGCAAGCAATCTCACGCTTAGATATTCACCAAGAAAAATGAAAGGATATATCCCCAAAAAAACTTATACAGGAATGTTCATAGCAGCTTTAATCATAATAACCACAAATGGGAAACACTCAGCTATGCAGCAACAAAAGAAAGGAAAAAACAAATCACGGTAAGTTTATACAATAGCATATTACTCAGGAATAAAAGAGGACAAACTTCAAATATACCTCACTATGGATAAACTACAAAAATATCATGGGGAACAAAGAAATCTAGACACAAAAAGCATGATACACTATTTGATTTCATTTATAGAAAGCAACATAAGAGACAAAACTAAGCTATTGTTACAGACATCAGAATTTCCTCAGAGATGGAGAGTAGGGAAGAAGTACTGGCAAGGATCACCTGGAAAAGTCATAAGAATGCTTGAAAATTGTATACAGGAAATGCTGGAGGTCCTAATTGAAGATATAAGCATACATAGGTTTGAGCTGTGCACTTAGTGTTTGTGCACTTCACTGTAAACCAATTAGAATGTGACAAATATTTTTTAATGTTTTTTGTAGTTGTAGGTGGACATCATGCCTTTATTTTGTTTGTTTTTTTATGCAGTACTAAGGCTTGAACCCAGTGCTTCACACATGCTAGGCAAGCACTCTGCCACTGAGCTACAACTCTAGCCCCACAGAATGTGACAAATATTTTTAAAGGTAAACATAAATATAAATCCACTCAATTTTAAAATCCAATTCAGAATCTTAAATAAGTCACTAATTTATTAGGCAGTATTCATTTCTGAAGATCTAAGCACAATAAACCTTTTTACCTTTCTTTCTATTAGTGAAGAATAACACCGTGGAAGAATTTATCATTGTGCACAATTAACATAAAAGGAATCTACTTTTTACAATTATAATTAGTAGTTATTCTATTACCTCAATTTGGACAAGCCATAACCTGCCAAGTAATTTCAACTTGTCACTTACTGAATATTTACCCTCTTAATCCTTGATATGTTTCACTCAGAAATGGAAATGATGAAGCAGGGCATAGTGGCGCATGCCTATAATCCCAGCAGCTCGGGAGGCTGAGACTCAAGCTGAGGATTGCCAATTCAAAGCCAGTCTCAGCAAAAGTGAGACTGAGTGAGGCCCTGCCTCTAAGTAAAATACAAAACAGGGCTGGGGATGTGGCTCAGTGGAGTGCCCCTGAGTTTAACCCCAGAACCCTACTCAGCCCTGCCAAAAAAAAAGAAAAAGAAAAATGAAAATAATGAGAGATGAGAGTCTTAAAGTTCCAGTAAAGTTTTCTTTATCTGGAGTAAGCCATCTTCTTCTGCAAACTAGAAAAATCAAAGTCTTTGACCATAACTTAAGGAAAATTGTGATTAAATAATATAAGCTCCAAATTTTATTCTAAAAAGCCAGCATCGCTAATTTATTTTTGTATTTTTATTTAGGTCACATGAAAACTTTCCCCATCACAAATGAGCACATGTATAAAAAGATGAGGACCTTTAGCTGAGGCCCTTCTTTATCAAGTATTATGATATCTGACTAAAAGTCCACCAAGCACATGGAGGAGGAACAGGAAATAGGAGACATCATTTAGAGTTGTGCTGTTCAATACATTTCAGTGTGATATACAATGTAGTATTCAATGGCTAGATCAGTACACTGACCACATGAGGCTAAATCATTAAAATTAAATAGAAATTTTAAATTCAGCTCTGTATTTACACTAGCCATGTTTCAAATGCTTAACAGCCATGTAGGGCTAATGGTTACTATGTTGTACTGAATCCATCAGCACATTCTATGGGACAGCTCTAATTTAGAGAAAGAGCTGAGGGCAGAAGGAATTCCTAAAGGAAACCGTACATTTTAAATTTAATGGAAACTCAGTATTCTAAAATGAAGGAAATGACCCAAAGCTAAAGATTAAGATTTCGAATTTTGTGAGCCAGAGATTTTTCATAAATATTTGTATGTGTGCTCATGTGCTCACTTGCTCACTCGCTCACTCCCTTTCTCCCTCTCTCCTCTCTCCTCCTCCTCCTCCTCTTTCTCCTTTCTTATTCTCTCTCATTCTAGCTTGCTCTCTCCTCTCCCTGTCTCTCCCTCCTCCTCCTCCTCCTTTCTTCTTCTTCTTTTGCTGCTTCCTCCTCTTCTCTCTCTCTCTCTCTCTCTCTCTCTCTCTCTCTCTCTCTCTAACACACACACACACACACACACAGACACACACACACATCCTCAAGACAGAAAACTGAAGATCCATCCATTTTATTATCTTGCCTGATCTCCAGTCATATGAGAGTCACCACCCTAAAGAGCTTAAAGCTGAATAATTCAATTTGCCTCCACTTCTGGGAAAGTCTTTGAGCCAAAATGTACTTCTTTGTCTTAGTTAGTCTTTATGTCAAGGGTTTAATCCTTAAAAGCTTTTAAAACTCAAGATCTTAGATTAGAAGGTGACTTGAGCTCCATATTAGGGCAGAGCTTATTCTGGACTTATAAAAATGAAAATGCACTTAGAACACTGACACCATGAGCACGAATAACCATATGGACTAATGATTGGAGTAGATCCCTAAAGTTACTTGACTTGACCATGTACACGGTTTAAGGCCATTTAAGGGACAACTTAAAGGCCAGATGTCTGTAAAAGTGCTCTTATAGCATCTGTGGTTCATTATGCAAGTATATATTTAGAGATTATTGACCCCTAAAGACCACAAAATTTCCTTAGAAGCCATCGTAGTTAATGATGCATTTACATTAAGGAAAAATTCCAGCATTGCCAAGGAGTCTATAGTGTCAGCATCAACATGGACATTCTGTTTTTATGAAGTTTCTTGACACTGCAGATGGGAATGGTTTCCTTAGTGTCACTGTGGTCCAATAATATCAAAATCTGCTAAGAGAGTCCTCAGTTTATGGATCACTAGCAATATTGATCAGCATAGCTCCTCTGGAACCATTATCATTTGTCATGTCAATATTATTGCTACTGCAATCTACTGCATTTTTAAGTTGCTGCAATAGTGGAGTAGCCTAGGTTCCAGGTGAAGAAAATTCTAATTTTCCTTCCATATTTTCCCCTTTTAGCCAATATGCTAAAGCTTTATGATATCTGATCATAAGCAATGGAACTCATTTAAAACAATCAATGCAAAATAAATCCTAAAACATTTTTTCCAGTTGTTCCAAGGCCTAAAGCATCTGTGGTTCATACTTCACAATTTTTTACATTTTCCAATAGTCTTTCAATTTCCATTTAAGCTTCATATAAACGATACACACAAATATTACTTGGAATTTTTTAAAAATTATACCACCATTCAGAATTAAAACTATTCATCTATATACCATGGCATCTGACACTCCATCAATAATGTTCTGAAGTCAGTATCAGCCACAGTCTTTAGAGAGTGGCTTTTTAATGCAAGAATATCTTGTGGGAGTGCTAGAGCAGCTGCTTATTGTCAGGCAAAGTTTTCCCCCATACTATACAATATATAAATATATTCTATGCTTCTGTTAGCTCCAGGGCTAACAGATGAGGACAGACAAAGGACCGCAATAATGGGCTAGGGACTCAACTTGTATAGTCACCACCATCACCATTATTACCACTGGCAGGGCAGTAACTCACCCTGTGCCAAGCATAACAGTGCAGTATGGATACAATGAGGATTAAAATTAAATATTTGAATTTTCATTTTTTTGAATTAAGTGTATTAGATTATTTTATTACTTATGTGTGTTTGTTACATCTATTAATCCTATCTTCTAAACTAAGGGACAGGTCCCTTAAGTATTGTGATCACATATCCTATTACAATTTACTGTTTAACTCCATGGAGACTAATACAGTAGATTTAACACAGTGGATTTATTTCTATTTTCTTATGTGTAACAGGGATAATATTTTATAAATAATGAATGTGCCTTTTTGAATGCATTCACCTCAGCTAACTTAAGCATCCTTCTGCCTGGGAGGAAGATTTTGGCTCAGTACAGAGGAGTGCAAAGAAAAAAAGCCTAGGTAATATTCAACTTCTATAATTCAAAAATAGGATTTTGCAGAAAGACTACAGCCTTGCAAGCCTGCTTCTATCTCTAGAGAGGATTTTATAAATTTCACAATTTCTTCCTTGCACATATCAAGGGTCAGACATGTTGAATGTGGTTCAAAGATTTCCTTAAATATACCCTTTCCACAAATGAAAGGGCACAAGACAGAAGTGAAAAGATAAAAAAATAATAGTTTTTAAAAAATCACACCCTTGCAAAACTGGGTGAGTTATGAAGAAAATAAGGAGGAGCAAAGAGGGAACATCTTTCTCTCTTGGGGCTTTTAAACAATGGGCAGAGAAAGACTCATGCCCACTCCTTGTTTGAACTGAAGTAAATGATGGCTTTGGGGGCTGCAATGTATCAACTTAGGGCATGGCTACATCAAGGTAAACTCAGACCTGCAGTAGGTTAAGGAGAAGGAATGTTCTGAGATTTATCCTTCACAAGTTCTAGATGGACACCTTGCCAGAAAGGGCACCAGAGAAGCAATGAGATGGCATTACAAAGAGTGATGCAGAGGTGCTGGTCAGTCAGGCCAGGCTCAAATAGGATTAGAGCCAGATGACAAAGGTTCCAGAGCACCAACAGGAGCCAGGACAAGGCAGCCATCCAGAAGACACAACTGGGTTCTAACCAGGATAGCAAAAAGCCAATGTACAAATGCCAGCAGCCATACACTTGGGCCTCAAGTATCAGCAGAACAGGTAATAACAGGTGGACAAGGGACATCACCCCCATACAGCAGCAGGGAGACAGACACAGGACATTGGCCTTCATCCTCCCCCAACCCATATAAGAGCCATTAGACACCCCTCCCAAAAGTCTCCCTTTCTTTATGTATAAGGTCACCAAAGTCATACCTTTCTCCTCATGGTCCATCCTATTTTAGAAAAAAGCAAGAGGACTATCTAACAAACTAGATTTTTGTTCTGTTGATATTCAATAGACAGGCCATTACTTCCCATCTACGAAGAATTCATGCTTTAAGCAGTGGTCACTGGACAAACATCATTTCCTAAGAACACAGTCCAACAATATCTAAGGCAAAGGTCACAAGCCAGTAAATCCCAACAGTGCCATCCATCTCCACACAAGTACATTTTAATTCAAGTGGTTCTAAGTAAAGCCTGAACTTTGCACTTACCCATTGATCTCACTACTCCATATAACTCATTCAGATTCAGTGAAACCGTTTTTAATTGCCTCGATTATGTAAGCAATAATGTGAGGACAGACCACTCTAAAATTTTAAGATTATTTAGGTCTGTTTCTTTCTGTTATATTAATATGTGTGGAAAAAAAGAACTTTCAAATCCTGAGATTTGTATAAATAAAAGGATATAGAATTTCTTGGACGGGACGCAAAAGACACAAACCATAAATGAAAACAAAATGATAAAGTGGACGCTTCATCAATATTAAATATCCCTGCTTATCAAAAGATTCCACTAAGAAATGACTGGAGCTGGGTCCAGTGGCACATGCCTGTAATCTCAGCAGCTCCAGAGGCTGAGACAGGAGGATGGAAAGTTCAGAGTCAGCCTCAGCAACTTAGCAAGGGCCTAAGCAAATCAGCGAGACCTTATCTCTAAAAACATAAAAAAGGGCTGGGGATGTGGCTCACTGGTTAAGTGCCCCTGGGTTCAATCCCAAGTACCACAAAAAAAGAAATAAAAAATAAATAAAATGATTGGACAAGCCCCAACTAGGGAAAATTATTCACAAAACAAATACCTAACAAATGATTTATACCTGAATGTGTTAAAAAAAAAAAACCCTACATATCAACATAAAAATATGAAAAACACATTTTCAGAACAACTGCATAGCCATTTCACAAAAAGAAAATATATGACAGTTAGTATAGCATGAAAACATCAGGGAAATGTGAACTAAATCCAAAATGAGATAGCCCTTCACAACCACTAAATTGGATAAAATTTAAAAGACTTCAAAAAACAACTGTTCATGAGGATGCAAAGCACTTGGAACTCTCAGACATTTCTGTCTTGATACAAAATGGTAAACCACTTTGGAGAACTGTTTGATAATTTCTTACAAAGTTAAATAAAACATCTCCCAAGAAGTTCCTCCCTGGGCATTTATCCAAGGAGAAAAAAAAGCATATATCCAAAAGAGATTTATACAGAATATTTATGGCAGACTTACAATAGCCAAACACTAGAAATAACCCAAATGTTTATCAGTAGAAAAATGAACTATCAAGCTGTGGTATAGTCATACAACAAAATAATTTACAATAAAAAGAAAAGTATTAATGATACATGTAATAACATGGACAAAAAGACATTATGTTAAGTGAAAAAAGCCAAACACAAAAGAATACATACTACTCGATTTTGCTTACATAAAATCCAAATATGGACAAAACTACTGTATCTTGTGAGAGATCAGAAAGTAGTTGTGGGGATAGGGTGGAAAACTGACAGCAAAGAGGCACAAGGAATTCTATGGGGATAATGGTAATGTTCTAGATCTTACTTTGGGGATGGTGACCTGATTGTATACAATTACTGAAGCTCACCAAAATGAGTACTCAAGATTTGTTCATTTAATTACATATTAATTAGGCTTCAATTGAAACAGATAAAAAGCAGAAAATTAGTTTATAGGAATAATGAGAATTTTGAGAGAACCACTAATTTAATTGTTTGTTTCTTTGTTTGTTTTGTGGTGCTGGGGATTGAACCCAGGGCCTTGTGCATGAAAGGCAAGCACTCTACCAACTGAGCTAAATACCCAGCCCCTAATGTAGTAGTCTTGAAAAAGATTTTTAGTTGTCATTTTTAATAATGGTTAAAAAAAGGAAATCCCTATAAATGGGGTAGTATTAGAGATGTAAGTGTCAAGATGTCTATTCCATATATATGTTGGTAATCATTTCTAAAAAGTTATGAGAGGCATACTGAAAATATTTTGATTTGTTCTAAAACCATAACAGATTAATGGTTTTATTAATAAACTCTCTAAAGGTTCTTTGTTATAATTTAATTTATAAAAATTACATTCAATTAGAATTGAAATTTCATTTATCAAAGAGGGGATCAAAACAAACATAATAGTAATTTTTATTCTATAAAATATTAATATCAGAAGCATATACTAAAACAATTATTGAGTAGGGCTCACTGAATAAAGTAAATCCCATGAAACTGGACTTTCTTAGGTTCACTGCAAAATTTACCAAGTTGTAATACAAGGAAAACAACAATAAAATGAAAAAATAATTTAAAATGATAGACAATGCCATTAAAGCCCTGGAAATACCATTAAATGCAGCCTGCTTCCACAGGACTCCAGAAATCTTTGCCCACAGATATAATAACACATATGCCAATGTTAACAAGGACATCCAAAGAGATCAGGAAGGACAAAAAGTAATGTAAGAGGAGAGTACTGGGTCCAGATGAATGAATTAGAAGACACAGGCAAACGTAATTTGGCTCTTGGGGCTAAACAGGAGGATATGGGAGTCTGAGATTATCATATATACACTATACTTAAAATATTGATATATGTATTTATATAACTATAAACAAAATTAAGCCAGAATGCTATATCTGTTTTATTAATCAAGTAATACAACATTTCCTTTTTTGGTCAAAGAAGCAACAAGAGTAAACTAACAGTTATTGCTTTAATAGAATCAATCAGGTGAGCATACTACTATTCTGGAATTAGAAGACAATATCTGGTTGTATTAGTCTTCCAAACTCACTCACTCATCACACCTCTTTATCATATATTAAGAGGTATAACAGACTTACATCAATAAACAAATATTAACAGTTAAAGCTACAGGAAAAATTTTGTAAAAATTTTGGTAAAATCATGTTTATGCATTTTCTTTCAGATTAATAGTGAAACATTAATTTACTAAAACTTCAGACAAACCCAAATTTGGATTCTTTATTTATGATTGTATGTTAATAACAAGATATGTACATAGAAAACTATAGAGGGCTGAGGACATAATTCAGTTGTAGCATGTTTGCCTAGCACACAGGAGGCCCTGGGTTTAATCCCAAACACTGTAAAAATATAGAGAAAGGGAACCAAATGCAATTAGTACATGGCAGTATGAAACAGAATGATATAGATACATCCTACGCAAGGCCATGTTGTTATTTTCACTCTTTGCCAGTAATTTGTTTATATACAGCTATAGCTAAAGACAGAATTAAACTATACCTCCCAACAAGAGTGCTTCTAATCAAACTGCAAAAATGCTTAGCAGGTCTATCTGAAAAGGAAAGAGTGGCTGACTAACATTTATAAACTCCATTCCTCCTATAGAGGGATGATGCACCATGGACAAAAGGGCCTATTTTTTGGTTTCCAAGGTTGGCAGCAATCTGTAACACAGAGACTTGGTTCCAGAGTCCAGCTCCACTCATGCATCACATACTGACAGCTGAATCTGTTACATGAAATCTTATGCCATAACTTGTTCTTCCCTCAATACCTACAATGCCACAAGAATAGATTTTGTCATTCAAAAACATTTGATCTTTTATTTATAAACACATTTTACTAGTTATAAACAAGTGTGCCTGCAGGAAGAACTTTGAACTTCCCATGGCCCTTGCTTATATTTCCAAAATTTATTTTGAATGAATACTGTAATTTAACACACTAAAATATAAATGTACTCACTGTCAATATCAAAAGAGCATTTGATTTATTCTCCTTTTTTTTAGAATAAAGTGTCTTTTGCCAGAATTCTATAACTCAATTTAATAATTGGAAGATTTCTTTCTATTGATTCATATTTGAACATACACTGTTTTTAAAAATTTTTTAATTATATTTTCCTTACCTACTTATTCTATTAAGATAGTGTAGAAAAGAAAATGAATACTTTCCTCCAATATTTTCCAGTAACATGCAATTGTTGACCAATATATTATAATTTCCAGAGAGCCTAAAATGAGGTAGCATGCATTTGTATCTCTATTCATCTTTTTCCCATATGAGAAAATTTTCATAAGGGTATAGTGTACACAGATGGGTATAGTTTAAATACTGCCTCTAGTTTCTTCTTAAGGCAACTATTTTTTTAAAACTCTTCTTTTGCTTATCTGACATCTGTGTAATTAATACCAGTCTCAGAACATTTTAGAAATGGGACTGAGCCTTGCAAGTTTCTACAGCCTAACTGGTCTTATCCCAACATCACCCTCAGACTCTACTAATTAACTGACCAAAATAACAAAAAAGTAATCATCCATTAAACTGTTGAGTTCTCCCCACTCAACAGGTTCCTGTCTGGTCAACGATTCACAGAGTGAACATTCATTTTTTTTTTTCCATTAGCCTTTGAAACATGTTGTAATTTGAAAGTACGTTATCAAAGAACAATTTAAATTACACTACTGTCATTGGAAATGCAACCTAATTATTAAAAATTGAAACCATGGCAGCAAAGGCATAAGAAGTCTCTATTAGTTGCTTTGTTGTGGACAGGCATCTATGATCAGGATAATAAAATTTTTGTAGCAACTCTTCAAAAATTGACTTCTACCTCAGAGTCTTAGTGTCTTGAAGGTGAGTGGTAACAAAAACATATCTATTCTTTTTTTCCCCTTTAAAGTCCTCTTGTAAATTTCCATGCTACAACTTCATATCCCAAATCAAATTCTTATATCCACTTCAACTTCAAATCATTCTTAATTTTAACCCATAACATTAATAGATCTTATAAAATATATGCTAAAATAGCATCTTATATCTTCAGGGTTAAAATTTATCATAAAATTAATGATTTGAAAGAATTGAGTGAGGACAACTCAAATTTGATTTAGGAATGTTAAAAGTCCAGATAAAATGAGTTCCAATTTCTAATCCTTGAACTTTAAATTCAAGGAATTTATTAAAGTCATTTCTATGTATTTTCTTCAGAATAACATTCAAACATTAAGTGTATTAAACTCCCAGCAAACTCAAGTCCAAAGTTTTGGATTCAAATTTGGGCTCAATGGTCCTTCCTCTTTGAAACATTTTAAAGCATTTCTCTCCTTTATTTGGGTAATGTTTACTTTCCCAGAGTAAAAATCTGTTTTAATTTAAAAGACAAAAACATATAACCTAGAGTTACAATGCTTTTCTAAGTTACCTAAATTAAATCATCTATTAAGTATTCTATATAAATTCACTCTGAACATTAGGGAATAGAAAGTATTAACAACAGCAATAATGCTAATACAGTACACTGGAACTTCTGAAAATCAGTCTCAGAAGGAAGAACAAACATGAATGACAGTATCATAAAATAAGTTGCCTTTCTGAAGTATTCATACACTTTTAATAAATCTATATTTATAATACAATTAGCAATTTGATGAAATGTAGGAAGAATACATCAGCAAATAACATGTCCTCCTTCATACAAAGTCGACAGGATCTCAGGAAACATCTAGGTTCAGTGTTCAGTTGCTAAGAGTGCTGCATCTCCTTGGTAGCCTAGGCAAACATTTTTATATGCCTTTTTAGTTTTCTTTTTAAAATCTGTCACTCTCCAGGAAGAACTCTGCTCAGTTACAAGTATATGTCAACAAACACAATTCATGGGGAGGATATTCAGCTACCAATTGCTGCTGGAAATTTAAGTTCTAAAAATATAGGTTATGTTCCACTCTGAAATACTTAATCTATTTGGCACTTTTTCTGGAACATTTAATGGTCCATCAGTACAATGTGTTAAGACTGTATGAACACAGAATTAGACACAGTGCTTGCCTAGGGTATTCTCAATTTAAATGGATAAGCAAAACAGATTAAACACTAAAACATCAGTGCATGGAAGAAATAAAGTAGATCACTACCATTACAAATGAATATTTACAAAACAGTTATGCAGTACATAGCCCACTGGCAAAGGGCAGGATATCTCTAAATAGCAAACTTCAGAGTGCTAGAACAATCCAAGATGCTTTTTAGAAAGCAATTGCTTTGACAATGTTAAGGACTGTAAGATAGATGGAAAAACAGGATGTTCTGGACATCAGAGAGGACAATAAAAAGAACAGTTAATTAAAAAAGAAGAAAAAATCATCTTTTGTTTGAAAGTCAAGTGATCATAGAAATGATTTATTCTAACTCCCATCTGTATTTTTCCATTGAAATATTTCCTCCTGTTCATCTAACCACTTCTTGGGTATATTGGAAATATGATGGATGGATGGATGGATGGATGGATGGATGGATGGATGGAAGGATAGATATTCCTTAAAATAAGCCACCTGATTTTGGGGGACTTTGTAAGAAGCGTTTTTTATAAATTGATTCAAAATCTGACTCTTTCTGACTTTATAAATCCTAGTTTTGCCCTTTACACCTTTACTAGTAAAAGTATGAGAGCCATAAAAGTGAGTCATATAAGTATTTTAAATTTCTAGCAGCTACATTAAAAAGTAAAAAATAAACATTTTTATTTTAATAACATATTTATTTGACCCATTATATCAAAAACAGTATTTTAACATATAATCAACATGAAAATATTAATGATATTTTACCTTTTTAGATTAAGTCTTCAGAATCCCCTTATGTACTTTTATAGTTACATTGCATCTCAATTTGTTCTAGGCATATCTCAACTACTCAATAGCCACCTGTGGTTAGTGGCCACCATATTAGATAGCTCAGTTTGAGATAGTTGTTCACAAATGTGGCCAAACAGAATCACAGGAAATGTTTTCAAAATATAAATTCCTGGGATTCATTACAAATTCAGATTCAGTAAGTTTAAGAGGGCAAGGGAGTCCATATTAGATAGCTCAGTTTGAGATAGTTGTTCACAAATGTGGCCAAACAGAATCACAGGAAATGTTTTCAAAATATAAATTCCTGGGATTCATTACAAATTCAGATTTAGTAAGTTTAAGAGGGCAAGGGAGTCTTTTTAATATGGCAGTCAATAAACCACATCAAACTGACATTTGGGAATCACTGTTCTTACAACACACAAAATCAAGCTCAGTCTTCTTATACATGACTGTCCTTCCAAAAACTAAAAGAAATTGTCACATCACTGTCTTTTATTCTCCAGGCAAAAATTCCAAGCTCTTTCAACCATTCCTCATCTGGCATAGTTTCCAAAACTTTCAGCTCCCCAGTTGCTGTTCTCTGGATGCACTCCAGTATGTTTGGCTTATTTGCAATAATGGAGAAGTACCACAGCATAAATAATATAATTTACTCCTTATCTGTCTTTGAAATGTTTCTCAGTCTTTTCATATGAATGAGTGTCCTTGCTAAACTTTAAATTCACAATTTTTCAAACTAACATTTTAAACTGTCATTATTAAGAAGCATTCAGAATGCCTAGGTTCTTCAAAATGCTGTGTAGTTCACTGTGAACTACAAAAGAGAATTCTTACAGTAATTCAGAACATTAAGTTAAGCAAAACTATCTTTTTATGTGTTTCTCAACCTCTTACATTTTAACTAGAAAAGTATTTTGATTTAAAAGAAGGGCTCTTCAAACTTTTTTATAGTTACATATATATAAAATATAATAATGCCACCAGAAAGAATCAATAATTGTCATGAATAAATGAACTAATTTGATGCCACAAGTATTTATTCACTGGAGGCTTACTTAGCACAAGAAGAGTGCCACATAGTAGAGTAGAAGACCACAACAAAGACCCAGAAGATTACAGTTTAGTCGGCATATTCATCTAACAGATATTTATAAAGTTTATAGTAAATACAAGACACTTGGAATATGTATCAGTGAATAAAATACTCAAAAATCACTACCCTTATGGAGATTGATTTCTAGAAGAAGAGAAAGAAAATAAACAATTCAAATGATAAATAAGGGAATTATACAGTATATTAGATGATAAATGTTAGAAAAACTAAGAGATCAGAGTAAGGAGTATCAAGAATATTTGTGGAGAAGACAACAAGTTGAAATTTCAATTCATGATTATGTTAGTCAGCTTTTATTTACTAGGACTAAAATGACTGAAAAGACCAACACAGAGGAGGAAAAATTTATTTTGGACTCATGGTTTTAGAGGTATAGTCCATCGTTGACTGATTCCATTGTTCTGGGCCTGAGGTGAAGCAGAACACCATGGAAGAAAGGCAAAATGGAGGGAAGCTGCTCTGCTCATGGCATCCAGAAAGCAGCAGAAGACAGAGCCAGGAGGCAGGCGCAAAATATAACCCATCAAGGGGATACCCAGTAACTAATTCCTCCAACAATCCCCCACCTGCCTACAGTTTATCACAAGTAATCCATTCAAATTAAATTATTAATTCATCACATGGATTAATCTGCTATTAGGTTATAGGTCTCAAAATCTAAGCATTTCACCTTTGAACATTTCACATTAACTAACATGAGTCCATGCCAGAGTTCCTGCCAACCTGCAAGAGCATAGGCAAAGGCCCAGGAAAACCTTCAGGGACTGCCATGGGAGCCCAGCCAAGGGCAGACCCGAGAATGCTAGCCACCAGTCACGGGAACCCAAACTCAAGGGAAGGACTGCCCCCAGGGACACCTGTAGGAGATCTGGCCTAAGCGAGGCCAGGGACTGTACCCAGTTCCACGCCAGAGTTCCTGCCTACAAGCGGGAGCTCAGGCCAGGGCCCAGGACAACCTTCAGGGACCACCCAGGGAGCCCAGCCAAGGCCACTCCCACTGCCATCTTGAGTTACCTCCACTACCACTGCCACCATCTTTAGTGGTGGTAGTGTCCATCTGGGGACAACTGCTGGGGAATAGAAGTGAATTCCAAGGTGAGATATAGGTAATCTGTAATGTCCCTACAAGATTATAGGATAGAAACCGCAATACCTCAGATCAGCATTGCAAGAAAGAAAGATACATAATCAACATGAAAAAATAAGGGAAGAAAGGGCCCCAAATAAACCTAGATACTACAATAATAGAATCCACTGACAACACAATCCATATTTCATCAAGCACAGTTGATGAAATATCACAGAAAGAATTCAGAATGTATGTAAATAAAGTGATCTACAAATTAAAGAATGACTTAAGTGATCAAATTGATCACTTAAAAAAACTGATCACTCCAACAAAGAAATAAGAGAGCAAATAAAGGCAACCCCTGATCACTCCAACAAAGAGATAAGAGAGCAAATACAGGTAGCAAAAGATAACTTTAAGAAAGAGCTAGAGATTATGAAAAAAAAATAATCAGAAATTCTTGAAATGAAGGAAACAATAAACCAAATAAAAACTCAATAGGAAGCATCACCAGCAGACTAGATCACTTGTAAGACAGAAGCTCAGATAATGAAGACAAAATATACAAAATGTACAATCTTGAAAATAAAGTTGACCATACAGTGAAGATGGTAAGAAATTATGAACAGAAAATACAAGAATTATGAGATAGCATCAAAATACCAAATCTAACATTTATCAGGATAGAAGAAGGCACAGAATTTCAAACCAAAGGAATACAAAATCTCTTCAATGAAATATCAGAAAATTTCCCAAACATGAAAAATGAATTGGAAAATCAAATATGAGAGGCTTACAGGACACCAAATGTACAAAATTTCAACAGATCTACACCAAGGCACATTATAATGAAAATTCCCAGCATACAGAATAAGGATAGAATTTTAAAGACCACAAGAGAGAGAAATAAGATTACATATAAGGAGAGACCAATTCGGATCTCGGCAGATTTTCAACCCAGACCCTAAAAGCCAGGAGATCATGGAACAACAATATATCAAGCTCTGAAAGCAAATGAATGCCAACCAAGAACCTTATATCCAGAAAAACTGAGCTACAGATTTGAGGATGAAATAAAAGCCTTCCATGATAAACAAAATTAAAACAATTTACAGCAAGAAAAACTGCACTACACAGCATTCTCACCAAAATATTCCATGAAGAGGAAATGATAACCAACAATGAAAATATACAAAGAGAGGAAATACACTAAAGGAAAGGGAAGTCAAAGGAGAAACCAAGTCAAGGTAAAAACCAAAAATAAACCAAATGACCGGGATTACAAATCATATTTCAATAATAACCCTGAATGTGAATGGCCTAAATGGATCAATTAAAAGACAGAGACTGACAGATGGGATAAAAAAAAAAAAGACCCAACAATATGCTGCCTTAAAGAGATTTGTCTCACAGGAAAAGACATCCACAGACTGAAAGTGAAAGGGTGGAAAAAAACTTATCACTCACATGGACCATGTACAAAAGCAGGAGTTCCATCCTCATATCAGATAAAGTGGACTTCAAACCAAAATTAGTGAAAAAGGATAAAGAAGGACATTTCATACTTCTTAATGGAATCATACATCAACAAGATATAACTATAAAATATCTATGCCCCAAACAATGGGGCATCTACATATATCAAAAAAATCCTTCTGAACTACGAGAATTGAATAGACAGCCGGGCATGGTGACACAGACCTGTAATCCCAGCACTTTGGGAGGCTGAAATGGAGAATCACGAATTCAAAGCCAGTCTCAGCAATGCAAGGCACTGAGCAACTCAGTGAGACCCTGTGTGTACATAAAACATATAATATGGCTGGTGATGTGGCTCAGTAGTTGAATGCCCCTGAGTACAATCCTCAGTCCAAAAAAAAGAGAGAGAGAATCAAATAGACCACAACACAAAAATACTTGGTGATTTTAACACAGCTCTCTCACCACTGGATAAATCCTCCAAACAAAAACTAAACAAAGAAACCATAGACCTCAATAAAACTATCAATAATTTAGACTTAACAGACAAATATAGAGTATTGCATCCATTGACGAGCAAATACACTTTTAGCTCAACAGCACATGGATCCTTCTCCAAAATAGATCATATATTATGTCACAAAGCAAGTCTTGGCAAATACAAAAAAATAGAGATACTACCCTGCATCCTATCGGACCACAAAGGAATAAAATTAGAAATCAATGACCGATTAAAAAATAGAAACTACTCCAACACCTAGAAACTCAATAATACACTACTGAATGATGTATGGATAACAGAAGACATCAGGGAAGAGATAAAAATAATTCTTAGAGGTAAATGAAAACTCTGATACAACATATCAAAATCTCTGGGACACCATGAAGGCAGTGCTAAGAGGAAAGTTCATTGCATTAAGCTCATTTATTAAAAGAAGAAAAAGTCAACAAATAAATGACTTGACTCTACATCTCAAGGCCCTAGAAAAAGAAAAACAAATCAACACCAAAAGAAGTAGAAGACAGGAAATGATTAAAATCAGAGCTAAAATCAACAAAATTGAAAGAAAAGAAACAATTCAAAAAACTGACAAAACAAAAAACTGGTTCTTTGAAAAAATAAACAAAATTGACAAATCTTTAGCTACTCTAATGAAAAGAAGGAGAGATAAAACCCAAATTACTAAAATTCATGATGAAAAAGGAAATATCACAACAGACACTATTGAAATAGAGGATAATTAGAAACTATTTGAAAATTTATACTCAAGTAAAATAGAAAACCCTGAAGACACTGACAAATTTCTAGATGCATATGACCTGCCCAAACTGAACCAGGAGGTGATACACAACTTAAACAGATCAATTTCAAGCAAGGAAATAGAAGATGCCATCAAAAGCCTGCCAACCAAGAAAAGCCCAGGACCAGATGGATTCTCAGCCAAGTTCTAAAAGACCTACAAAAAAGAATTAATACCAATACTTCTCAAACTATTACATGAAACAGAAAAGGAAGGAACTCTTCCAAACTCATTCTATGAGGCCAGTATCATCCTGATACCAAAACCACACAGAGAAACATCAAAGAAAGAAAACTTTAGACCAATATCCCTGATGAACATAGATGCAAAAATTCTCAGTAAAATTCTGGCAAATTGCATAGAAAAACATATTAAAAAGATAGTGCACCATGATCAAGTGGGGTTCATTCCAGGGATGCAAGGTTGGTTCAACATACAGAAATCAATTAATGTAATCCATCACATCAATAAACTTAAAGAATCATATGATTTTATCAATTGATGCAGAGAAAGCATTTGACAAAATACAGCAGCCTTTCATATTCAAAACACTAGAAAAACTAGGGATAGTAGGAACTTATCTCAACATTGTAAAAGCTATCTAAGTTGAACCGAAGGCCATCCTAAATGGAGAAAAATTGGAGGCATTCCTTCTAAGAACTGCAACAAGACAGGCATGCCCCTCTTTCACCACTGCTATTCAACATAGTCCTTGAAACTCTAGCCAGAGCAATTAGACAGATGAAAGAAATTAAAGGGATACAAATAGGGAAAAAAGAACTCAAACTATCATTATTTGCCAATGACATGATACTATATTAGAGGATCCAAAAATTCCACCAGAAAAATTCTAAAATTAATAAATGATTTCAGCAAAGTAGCAGGATATAAAATCAACACCCATAAATCAATTGCATTTCTATATATCAGCGATAAACCCTCTGAAAGAGAAATTAGGAAAACTATCCCATTCACAATAGCCTCAAAAAAAAATAAAATACTTGAGAATCAATTTAACAAAAGAGGTGAAAGACCTCTACAATGCAAACTATAAGACACTAAAGAAAAAAACTGAAAAAGACTTTAGAAGATGGAAAAATCTCCCATGCTCTTGGATCGGCAGAATCAATATTGTCAAAATGGCCATACTACCCAAAGCGCTATATAGATTCATTGCAATTCCAATTAAAATTCCAACAGCATTCCTTATACAAATAGAAAAGTCAATCATGAAATTCATTTGGAAGAATAAGAGACCCAGAATAGCCAAAGTAATCCTTAGCAAGAAGAATGAAGCAAGAGGCATCACAATACCAGACCTTAAACTATACTACAAAGCTATAGTAATAAAAATGGCATGTAGACCAATGGTACAGAATAAAAGACACAGAGACAAACCCACTTAAATACAGTTACCTTATACTAGACAAAGGTGCCAAACATGTACATTGCAGTAAATATAGCCTCTTCAACAAATGGTGCTGGGAAAACTGGAAATCCATATGCAGAAAAATGAAACTGAACCCCTATCTCTCATGATGCACAAAACTCAACTCAAA
>CM053403.1:64519526-64585837 GCA_028644305.1 Xerus rutilus | reverse complement strand
GTAGTGGACATAATAAGAACGGAGGAACTTTGGTCAAAGGGGAGAGAGGGAGGAGGGAACATGGGGACAGTAAAGATGGTGGAATAAAATGGACATCATAGCCCTAGCTTCATGTATGACTGCACATGCGATGTGATTCTCCATCATGTACAACCAGAGAAATGACAAGTTGTGCTCCATTTGTGTACAATGAATCAAAATGCATTCTATCATGTATACCTAAGTAGAATAAATAAATAAAAATAAAAATAAAAAGTCCAGATAAATAGAAGGAAGACCTACAGAATAAAGGAAAGGGAACAGAGGGAGGGAGCAGAGAAGGAAAAGTAGAAATACTGGTGTCTGAATTGGAGCAAATTATATTCCATGCTTGTATGATTATGTCAAATTGAATGCTGATAATATGTATAACTACGATGCACTAATAAAAAATGAAAGAAAAAAAACTAACACATGAGCTTTTCTGTTTTCTACTCCCATTCCTTACAGTGAACTTGGCTAAAAGCTGCCAGCAATATCCATGCCACCGACTGAATACTGTGCTGCCTGGAAATTTCCTCCAACAGATTAATTAGTCCATCATTTTAAAATTCAGCCTCATACAAAATCTCAGGCCATAGGCAAAATGTTGTTAATTTCTCTGCCAGAATATAATATGAGTGAAAGCATCTAGTACAGTTCCCAACAGTCTTCATTTCCCTCTGAAACCTACTGAGCACCATCCACATTCCTATTGCCTTTATGGTCTTCTGCACTCCCACCAGAATAGCCCATTAAACACCCCTTCCAACATTCTAAAGCTTTTCCAGTTTGCATCTCTCAACCTTTCAAAATTCCTCCTGTGAACCAGCTTCTAAAGCTTCTGAACCACATTCTCAGGTTAGTCACAGCAATGCCCTCACTCCTAGTACCAATTTCTGTTTTAGCCATCTTTTGTATCACTGTGAACAAAACACCTGACAAGAACAACTTAGAGGAGAGAAACTTTATTTGGGACTCAGTTTCATAAGTCTCAGTCCATAGAGAGTGGACTCAGTTGATCTGGGCCCAAGATGACACAGCATGGGGAAAGGGCCCAGCAGAGGAAAACTGCTCAGCTCATGGTAGGGTCAGGAAGCAGGAGGAGGGAGGAGAAGGGGCTGCAGGGAGGATGCACCTTTCCAGGGAACACCCTCCTGGTAACCCAATTTCTCTATCCATGTTCCACCTGCCTATTATCATTCGGTCAGTCCATTCAATCTAGCACGGACTGATTAGGTTATAGCTCTCAGAAACCAACCATTTCCTCTGAACATTTCTCTATTAATACAGGATTTTTGGGGAGGACACTTCATATCCAAACTATAACAGGAGGATATCTCAAATCCAAACCATAATAGTAAACATAGAAATGCTCATTACAAAATTGGTAGTTGAAAAAACATTTAAAGGTGGCAAGGGGGAAACATACAGATATCTGGAGGAAGAGTATTCCAGGTAGAGTGAACAACCAATGCAAAGGTGCTAAGGCAGAAGTTTACCTGGCCTATGTGAAGAATTGCAAAGAGGCCAGTGGAGCTGAAGCAAAGCAACAAGTGAAGAGACAAGCAACCAAATCAGAAAAGCAATGAGGCAGGGTTGAGAGTGTTCATGTAGTATTCTGTAGAGTATAAAGACTGTGTCTTTTATTATGAGTGAAATGAGGAACTACTAAAGGTATGGAACAAAGCAGTGAAAAGATATGTACTATGTATATGAATCAACTTCAAAAATAAAAATAATAGTTAACATTTATTGAATGCTTAGTGTCAGGCACAGTTTTATTCCTATACCTACATTTCAATCCTAAGAAGCAGGGATAAGTACCAAGATCAAGTCCACATAAGTAGCTAGTGGAAGAGCCAAGACTGGAGCCCAAAATAGCTACCTCCAAAGCCCATGCTCCTAACTACCATTGCACATCAGCATGAACTCATAATTACATCCATCATTTCTTTCCTTTGTCTAAACTGGTTGAGTATGACCTTCTGAAATAGCAATTCATTGTCATTCTGCATCTTTCCTTTGTAGGAACAGATACTTAGTTGTCTTGGTTCCTCATTCCTTCCCCAGAATGAAGGCTGTCACCAGAGGTGCCATCAAGAACAGCTCAGAAAATACATGTGCAGGTGCTCAGTTCCTGGCATAACACCAAATGAAAGAGATGGGAACTGTGTTCCACACATTTCTTTCCCAATAGCACCATCTCTAATCCTTTTTACTTAAATGGAGAAAGAATGGGTGCCTGAAAAAATGGGTCCTAAAGCCAGCATGAAAAGGATATGCAGAAAAAGCCAAAGAAAAATAGTCCTTACTCTTTTCCTTGCAGTACAATTCAATAAATGATATTCAAAGTCATCTACTAGCCAGGCACCGTGGCATACGCCTGTAATCCCAGTGGCTAGGGAGGCTGAGACAGGAGAATCAAGATTTCAAAGCCAGCCTCGGCAATGGCGAAGCACTAAGCAACTCAGTAAGACCCTGTCTCTAAATAAAATACAAAAAAACAGGGCTGGGGATGTGGCTCAGTGGCAGAGTGCCTCCGGTACTTCCCAAATCAAACTTACTTCAAATCCTTCAGATATCCCTGGCATTTTTTCACAGGAGACGGTTATGCTTGCCCTTGTCAATAATTGTAGCTACAATACTCAGTGAGTATCAAAGAGCATACTATATTCAGTCCATTCTATTGCTAAAAGATTCATGCTTTCTAATTTTATACTCTCCACCTCTGAATGTTTTGTTTGTTTTTTAAAGAATATAACTGAAAACATGACACCTGATTTTACTGTTTGTTCTGAGAATTAGTTCACAGTTAAATGATGGGGAGAATCTCTTAAAGACAGCATTTACTATAAAATGCTACTTTAAATACCAAATGACTAAGATATTTTTAACTGTCAAGATCAAATTTCAAATAACCCCAGAAACACATTTTTATGTACAGTAGGGAGTTGGTAAGGGCTCAAAAGAAAGTTCATTCAGTTACAAATAAATGAATGCTAATGTCCAAGAGATGTATTAGTTTCCTTTTGCTGCTATAACAAATCACCACATATTTAATGGCTACATCAACACATATTATCTCACAGATTTAGAGGTTAGAAGTTCAAAATGGCTTGCACGAAATTAAAATTGAGGTGGAATAAGGCTGTGTTCCTTTTCCAGGCTCTAAGGGGAAACTTCCTTTCTTCCTTTTTATAGCTTCTAAAGACTGCCCACCCCACATTCCTTGGCTCTTGTCTGTATTCCAGCCTCAAAGCAAGCAATGGCCAGTTGAATCTCATATTGCATCACACTGACACTGACTCAAATATCTTTCTGTACCACATTTAATAAACTCTTATGAATGCATGTGGTGCAACAGATAATCCATGATAATCTCTTTATCTTAAAGATAGCTGATTATATTAACAATCTTAATTACACCTCCAAACTAAATTCCCCCTTGCCATGCAATGTAACACATTCATAGGTTCTGGGGATTCACATGTAGATATTTGGAAGATTATCATTCAGCCTACCACAGTCTGTTCGCTGACCACCAAAGATTCACATCCATCTGACATACAAATATATTCATGCCAATCCAAAATACCCACAAAATCTCATCTAAATCTTAATCTCTTCGAAAGCCTTAGAAACAAGACATCAGCAATATCTTGGCAAAGTAGGATTTTAGGGGATCATCTTCTGTAGAAAAAAACAACAATTTGAACAACTATCCACACATAAAAATACCATCACAAAAGCTAAGGAAACCAGATGTGAGATTACAACTCCTATATGTAGTACAGAAGAAAAGACAGATTGTAGAGGGGAGAAAGGACAGTTTTATATTATCCATGTCATCCCTCCCTGAATCTCAGACAACACAGCATTGGGAGACATGCTCTCCACTTGGAAGAAGTAAAGGGAAGTGAACACCAGGCTCCAGAACTGGTGTTTTTGGTCAGAACTCCAAGAGACTTTCCCCAGTGAAATACAGCATTAGACAGGTCTCCATGGCCCCAGGCTCCAAGGCAATACCCACAGACAGAGCCTTGAAGACTACTCTAGTGCCAGATCAGACCATGCAGACCGAGGCTTAGGCCCATAAGGAAGACTCTGTCTTTAAACCACCCACTTCTCAGAAAACCCCAGCTACCCTAAGTACCAGAGTAGTCCCAGCATGAGGCTGGCCCTCACTGACTGAGTATCCCTCAGGATACTCTACAGAGAGGTCAGGCTCTAGGCCACTCCCAGTACCAGGCTGGGCTCCCCAGTTCCACACATCAGGCCTACCCCAACACCAAGCTGTCCTGCACAGTCCTATTCATTAGGCTCACCCCAGAAAATACAGACTATAGGCCTACACCAGTACCAGGCCAGTCCCTGTGGACTCAGGACACAGATGAGTCCCCCATGAATACAGACTCCAGACCTCAGATTCAATCAATAGGTCCACACCACTGAATCCAGGCAACAGTCCTAATCACCTACTAGAAAAGCATCAACACAGCCTGCCTAAGAACTTCAGCAACAATCCCACTGATAGAACACAACAGTTAGCCCTGCTGAGAATTTCTGGACACAATGATTGATGAAGGGCTTTTCCCAGACAAAGCCAGCCTACAAAGACTAGAAAAGGTTCCTACTTTTTCAAATGCAAAGACATTAATATAAGGCAACAAGAAATACGAAAACCAGAGACGACATACTACCAAAATATCTCCCTGTAGTTGGCCCCCAAAAAATGAAAATAAATGAACTGTTTGTCTAATAATTAAAAAATAAATATCTTGAAGAAGTCAGCAAACATTAAGAAGATACTGGAAAATAATTAGACAAAAGCAAGGGAAAACAAAACTAATATGATAAATTTAATGGGGTAATTAAAGTTATTCTTTAAAAATTGAATAGAAATAGAGAACTAAAAAATACTGTAAAAGAAATGAAAAATATGATAGAGAGCAACATTAACAGAACTAATCAAGCAGAGAAAGACTAGGTGAACTTGAAGACAAGTTATGTGACAATACACAATCAGAGGAGAAAGAAAAAAGAAAAACAAAAAGGAATAAAAAAACTTTGTGGGATTTATAGGGCAACCAACATCAAAACAGCAAATTTTAGAGTTATAAGAGTTTAAGGACAAAAGAGAGAAAATAGGGTCAAAATCTTAAAGACATAATAGCAGAAAACTTTCCAAATCTACAAAAATATATAAAATATACAGGTACAGAAAGGTCAAAGTTCTCTAAATACATTCAGTGCTAATAATACTGGCATAAAACATACCATCAAGCTGTCAAAATTCAAGGACAAAAGAGAATACTAAAAGCAGCCTCCAAAAAAGAGAAGCAAATCACTGTAAAGAAATTCCAAAAAGGCTAACAAAAAATTTCTCAGAAGAAACCTTAAAGGTCAACAGAAAATGGAATAATACATTCAAAGTGCTGGAGCAAAAATCCTACCAACCAAGAATACTGTAATTGGTAAAGATGTCCTACAAAAATGAATTAGAAGAAAGGCCTTTCTAGGCAAACAAAAGCTGAGAAAGTTAATCAACACTACACATCTTATAAGAAAGGGTAAGTGGAGATTGTCGAGCTAAATGACAAGGACAGTAAGGAGTAACATGAAAATGTAAAAGTATAAAACTCACTGGTAAAAGTAAGTACAAAATGAAATTTGGAATATTCATACTGTAACAGTGTTGTATAAATCATTTAAATCTTAAGTGTGAAAGATAAAAGACCAAAATATTAAATAAAAAAAGTTACAATTATTTGTTAATGAATACACATATAAAAATATGTAAACATTGACATTAGGAACATAAACTGTGTGTAGATAAGGTGAAGTGCAGGGTTTTTATTTTTTGTATGATCAAATTTAACTTGTTATCAGTTTAAAACTTCATGTTACTATACAAGATATTTTGTGTAAGTCTCATTGTAACCAAAAAGGAAAAATCTATAACAGATACAGAAAGGATAAAAAGTAAGGCATCAAAGCATATCAACAGAGAAAATTATCTAATAACAAAGGAAAACTGCAAGAGAAAAAGGAACTAAGAATCTACAATAACCAAAAAGCCATGAACAAAATAACAGTTAGTAAATCCTTACCTAGCAATAATTACTTTGACTCTAAATAGATTAAATTCTCCAATCAGAAGACGAGTGCTGCTAAATGGGTTCCTAAAAAGAAAAAAGAATCAACTATATGCTGCTTAAGAGAGGTTCACTTCACCTTTAAGACACAGACACATAGAGCATGAAAGTGAAAGGATGGAAAAAGATTTCTATGCAAATGAAAAACAAAACAAAAAAGGCAGGGGTAGCAATATTTAACTCGGATAAAATAGACTTAAATGCAATAACTGTAAAAAGAAAAAAGGTCATATAAACTATGGGGTCATTTAGCAAGGGAATCTAACAATTGTAAATATAAATACACCTAAACCAGAGTAACTAAATATATAAAGCAAATATTAATAGAGTGAAAGGAGAAATAAACCATAAACCAATAATGATATGGGACTTCAATAACCCACTTTCAGCAATGCACATATCATCCAGACAGAAAATCAATAAGAAAACATTGGACTTAAACTATACTTAAGATTAAATGGACCTAATAGATATGTATAGAACACTCTATCCAATAACATAAAAATACACATTCTCAAGCAATCATGGAACACTCTCCAGAACAGAACATTTGTTAGGCCCAAAAAATGAGTCAACAGATTTAAAAAGATTTAAATCAAATATGTTTTCCAACAATCATGGTATTGCTACAGTTTAAATATATGTATCCCTCCAAAATTCATATTTTGAATATCCTATGTGATAGTACTGTGGTGTGGTCCTTGGGAAAATAATTAAGTCATAAGTGTTCCAACTTCATGAATAAAAAGAAGGTGAATGGAGCATCTCATACCCTTTTGCCCTTCTGCCATATGAGGATATATTAGAAGATACCACCTATGAGGAACAGATCCTACCAGATGCAAAATCTGCTGGTGTCTTGGTTTTAGGTTTCCTAGACTCCAGAACTGTGATAAAGAAACTTTAATTATTTATAAATAATTCAATCTAAGGTATTTTGTTTTAGCAACCAGAACAGACTAGGAACAGACTAGGACAGGTATGAATCTTGACACCAATGACAGAAGAAATTAGTGAATTCAAAACATGGAAATTAAACATGATCATTAGCAACCAACTGGTCAAAGAAGAAATTAAAAGGACATTTTAAAAATATCTTGAGATAAAAGAATATATATGTGCAACATGACAAAACTTTTGAGAAGCAGTAAAAGCAGTTTTAAAAAGGGAAGTTTATGGGAATAAATACCTACAATAAAAAGAAGAAAGATTTCAAACAAATATCCTAATGTTCTATCTCAAGACAAGAGAGAAAAACAATTACAACAAAGCCCATAGTTAGTAGAAGGAATGAAATAATAAAGATCAGAGCAGAAATAAACAAGAGAATAAAAAAATAATAGAAATGATAAACCAAACTGAGAGTTTATTTTTTGTAAAGATAAACAAAATTGACATAACTTTAGTTGGAGTAATAAGAGAAAAGACTCAAAGAAATAAAATCAGAAATGAAAGAGACATTAAAACTTCTCCTACAGAAATTAAGAGGCTACTATGAACAATTATGTGCCAACAAACTAGATAACCTATAAGAAATGGGTAAGTTCCTAGACACATACAACCTATCAAAACTGAATCATGAAGAAATAGATAATATGATCAGACCAGTAAAAAGTAAGGAGATTTAATTGAAATAAAGTTTTCTGTCAAATAAAAGGCCATGAACTGATGGCTTCACTTTTGAATTCTACCAAGCATTTAAAGAATAACTAACACCAACATTTTTCAAACTCTTCCAAAATATTGAAGAGAGAATATTTTCACACTTACTTCATGAGGCCTGAATTACCATGGTATCAAAATCTTATCTAAATCAGGTATGAATGAGGAAAGAATAATACTATAAAAAATAACATAAGCCAATATACCTGATAAAACAAGATTCAAAAATCCTCAACAAAATACCAGGGAATCAAATTTAACAACACAGTAAAAGGATCATTTACCATGATCAAGTAGGAATTATACCAAGGAAACAAAAATGGTTCAACATAAACAAATCTATAAATGTGAAACGCCAAATTAATATAATTAAGGACAAAGACCATATGATCATCTCCATAAGTCAAAAAAGGCATTTGACACAACTCAACATCCTTCATGCTAAAAATCCTCAACAACTTAGAAGAAATGTATTTCAACACAGTATAGAGTATGTATGATTAAACTACTGCTAACATTATACTCAATATTTTAAAAGTTGAAAACTTTTCATCTAGGAGCAGGAACAAGACAAGGATGCCCAAGCTTGCCAATCTTAACTGAAATAGAAATGTAAGTTTTACTCAGAGCAATTAGACCCTTACCTCAAACCATATACAAAAACAATCTCAAAATGGATTATAGACTTCAAGGTAAGACCCCAAACCATAAAACTACTAAAAGAAAAAAGGGGACAATCTCAAGGGCGTTGGTCTGGACAACAATAGTTCGAATACCATACCAAACACAACAAAAGCAAAAATAGGTAAGAATTACATTAAACTATAATGCTTCTGCATAGTAAAGGAAGCAACAAGTGAAAAAACAACCTACTAATTAAAAGAAAATATTTGCAAACCATACTCCTGACAAAAACCATATTTTGGTATTTGTTAATACCAAAATACATAAGAAACTAAACAACTTAATAGCAATTAAACAAGCAAACCAATTTTTAAAAGACACAGAGCTTAATACACATTTCTCAAAATATTTACAAATGGCTATTAGGAATAAGAAAAAATGTTTATCACCACTAATTATCATTAAACCACAATGAGATATCACTTAAATCTGTTAGAATAAGTCTTATCAAGAAAAAAGTAAAAATAACAAAGATTGTCATGGATGTGTAGAAAAGGGAACCTGTGCAAACTGCCGGTGGGAATATAAATTGGCACATCCTTTACATTATGGAAAATGGTATAGGAAGTACCACCAAAAAGTTAAAAACAGTTACCATATGATCTAGTAATCCCACTTCTGAGTATAAATTCAAAGAAAATTAAATTAGTTTGTCAAAGAGATATATGGACTCCTACTTCCACTGAAGAATTTTTCACAATGGCCAGACACAATCAACCTAAATGTCCATCAACAGATGAATAAATAAAGCAAATGTGGTGTATATATGCACAAGGGAATACTGTTCCACATTAAAGAAAATCCTGTCACTGGTGATGACATAGATGGACCTGGAAACCATTAAAGTAAGTTAAATAAGCCAGGCACAGAAAGACAAATACCACATGATCTCACCTATATGCGGAATCTGAAAAAGAACTCATACAAGTAGAGAGAAGAACAGTAGTTACCAGGAGCTGAGTGTAGGAGAGGTCATCAGAGAGTTGTTGGTCAAAGAATAAAAATTTTCAGTTAGATGGAGAAATAAGTTCAAAAGGTCTGTTCTACTATATGGTAACTGTAATTCTAGAGAGGAAAAAGGAAAAGAAAGGTAGGGGTAGAGCTAATGAAAATCAAAGGGAGATCAGAGTTGAGGAAGGAGACTGGGGGAAAGGAGAGTGGGAGGGAAAGAGGGAATTATGGGGAATAATATTAGCCAAATTATATTGTTATAGTGTATGTATGTATATGTAATAATTAATCCAACAATTATATACAACTATAATGCTCCAATAAAAAAGATTTTTAAAACAATGTGTTATACTTTCAAAAATCTCTAGGGCACTGAATTTTAAGTGTCTTCATTAAAAATTTATAAATATGTGATGAAATGAACATGCTGATCAGCTTTATTTGGATACTCCACAAAGTACATAGTGGGAAACATTCACTCATGGGGGTAGGGGAATAGATATTCCTCAGATTAAAAGATAACTCCACATTTCTTTTCTGAAAAATTCCATCTCTATTCCTGGCCTCTAGCTAGGTACAATGGCTCACACCTGTGATCCCAGCAACTCAGGAGGCCAAGAAAGGGCAACTAGAACAATTTAGCAAGATCCTATCTCAAAAAACAAAAAATAAAAAAATAGAAAGACTTGATATGTAGCTCAGTGACAGAGCACACCTGGGTTCAATCCTAGTACTGCAAAATGAGAGGGGGAAAAAAAGTAAAATATAAATGAAGTTTTTTAAAAAAAATTTCTGGCTTCTGCTGAAATAATTGAGGGGATCCATGAATTATATATCCTTCAATGAGCCCTAGCTGCAATCTGACCTTTTAAACTCTGAGACACAAGCAAAAGATTTTCCAGACATACTCTTGGTTTTCTCTTCAGAACGGCCATTCCTGGACAGTGAATCTCCTATTTTAACATTCTTTTGTAACATAGATGGGCAGAGGATTTTTCAAATATCAAGTTCTGGATCCTTTTTGCCAAACAATTCTCCCCCAATCTCTCTCTTTCATCTCATATTTTACTATAAGCGGCAAGAAAAAGCCAGAGTGTACGTCAATGTTTTTCTTACAAACCACTTCAGCTTAATATACAAGTTCATTGTTTAAAAGTGCTGTTTTCCACATGACGGAAGGACACAATTCAGTTAAGTTTCCCACCATTACACAAACAAGAATTTTCTTTCCTCTAGTTTACAATAACAAGTTCCTCATTTCCATCTGAGTCCTCTCTGGCAGTGTCTTTAATGTTTATATTTCTACCAATAGTCTGTTCATGACTTAGATTTTATTTAAGGAGATTTAGATTCTCTACCACACTCTTCACTTCCTTCTGAATACTCCCTAATAGTGTCACCAACATCCATATTTTAATTAAAATCTTATTCATGGCAATCAAGACCTTTTCTAATATGTTCTCAAAATTCTACCTTCCTATTGCCCAACCTCAAAGCTACTTCCACACTTTGAGGTATTTCTTACAGAAGTATCACACTTTTATATACTAAAATATATGTTAGTTTCCAATTGCCACTATAACCAATCACAACAAAATGGCTTCAACTAACAAAAATTAATTACATCACAATTCTGGAGGTCAGAAATCCAAAATTAGCCTAACTGGACAAAAATCTAGGTATCAGCATTGCTGTGTTCCTTCTGAAGACTCTAAGGGAAAACATTTTCTTGACTTTTCCAGCTTCTAAAGACTTCTTACATTCCTTAATTCTGGGTCCTTTTCCATCTTGAAAGCCAGCAACGGCTGGTCTAGTCTTTCTCATATCACAGAACTCTGATACTGACTCTGATCAAAGAACTCTGATACTGACTCTTCTACCTGCATCTTACATATTTAAAGGACTTGTGATTACATAGGTCCCATTCAGATAATCCCTGACAGCTTCTTTATCTTCTGACCAGCAGATTAGCAGCCTTGTTATACAATATACATAAAATTCTCAGGTTCCAAGAACTAGAACATGAACATCTTTGCAGGACTATTATTCTGCCTACCACAATACATGTTCATATAATGATGGCTTTTCAATTCTGCTATATTAATGTGATCTACAATGTAACCTGGTCCCTGCTATACTCATTTGCTTCATTTCACTTTAAAACCCTGCGTCTCCTCTCCTCTAGACTTCTATTTTCTCAAATGCACATGCTCATTCTAGGCTCGGGACCTTTGCTCATACCATTCCCCTTGCCTGTGTCATTCTTCCTCCCTGAATTCCCTCAGTCTTTCTTCTCCAGACTCCTCTAATGTATCCTTCAGCTATCAGCATAAATGACTCTTCCTCAAAGACAATTTCCCTGACCCTTTGATTCCCCGAACTAAAATACAGATTCCCATTACATCCAGTTTTTCATATAATTTATCTTAATGGTGATTATCTGTGTAGTTATTTAATGGCTGTTCTTAAGGCACTATGAAGCCAAGTTAAGTTCTATTTCTTTACCATACACCTAATAATGCATAGGAATGATTCATTTGGTTGAATGAAACTTGTTTAATCTTCATAACATTGTTCATTTTATAATCAAGGATACTGAAGCTCAGAGAAATAAAGGGCCTTCACTATAGTATCACAAATAGTCTATTTGGTTTCTAAGTTCATCTCTTAATCACTGTGTTATTCTACTCTACTAGGGCATCAATGACCATCACCCCTAAGTTTAGACATGCCCATTAACTATCATACATACACTGACACCTTGCTTTCCTTAATGCAGTTATCTTGACCTACTAAATCAATACCCTTATTTCATTCCATTTTCAAACTGGCATGAGTATAGATTTGTGAACATTTTTTTCTTTTTAAATCTTAAAGTTCTTTAAAAATAATTACCAAACTTATTTTTAAATTATCAACTCGGTAAAAAATATGCTTTGGTTTTATCTACTTCTGTGGGGATTAGTGAGATTATAAAATCTATGTACACTTCAGAAGAAATTTTCTTAAGCTAACAGATGAAACTATTTTGGGAACCTGGACAGACAAATTGTTAAGAAATCAAAGATCTAAAAATCATGCTAACTTTGCTACAAAGTCCTAAAACTTTGCTTCTATGCAATCTCATTCCTAATCTCTTACGTACACAGCGAAAAGAACATTATTATGATTGCTATCTTGGAAAACACTTGCTAGACTTTAAAACAAGGTAGGCAAAGTTCCACTTGCAACTGCACTAGTCCTTAAGATTTCAGGGCCAGGTGCAGTGGCACATGCCTGTAATCCCAGTGGCTCTGAAGGCTGAGAAAGGAGGATTGCGAGTTCAAAGCCAGCCTCATCAATGGAGAGGTGCTAAGCAATTCAGTGAGACCCTGTCTCTAAATAAAATCAAAAATAGGGCTGGGGATGTGGCTCAGTGGTCAAGTGCCCCTGAGTTCATTCCCCGGTACCATGCCCCCTACCCCTGGTAAAAAAACAGAAAAAAAATATTTCAAGACTCTTTATAACCGTTTATAGGTCTTTCTCAGTGTCAAAATTCACTCCTCTATTTTTTTAGGTAATAATAAGTGTATTTTTGTGGCTATGAATAAGACTATAGCTAGAAAACACTAGAAGATCCTAATGTAATGCCATATATTTTTGCCTGGACATTTTTTTCTTAGGAAAACTAATGTACTAGGGACAGATTGAAAGCCACATTTATTAAGTGATGATCCAATTTAGCATCTTAGAACTTAAATTTCTAAAGCAGGTAAAAATTAAATTTCGGCAACAAAACCATTTTACTGATACTATGGTTGCTATTACAATAAAAAGGTATGATTTTGACATATATTTCCATTTGTTGTGACTATAAACATATAATAAAGTATTAATAATATATTCATGTTTCATACTAATTTACAAAGATTATTCATAGTTTGAAAAAGTACTGAATCACGTGAATCTCAAAAATCACTAAAGAGAAAAATGAAGCAGCCAAAAGGAAAAATTAATATTAAATTGTAAAAATCACTGGGAAAATACATAAATACTGAAATTTCTTCATTTTAAAGCTAAGAGACAAAGTAAGATAGTTTTGTTATTGCAGGAGAAATCTGACAGTTCAAAATCTCTTCTATCTATTTAGAACACATCTGATAGCACAAAGAAACTTGTACCATAGATTCATAAGAAATCTGAGAGCATTTCATTTCTGCCATGACATTTTACACACCATATAAAATATCTGCAGCACCCTCAATTCACTATAAATGGATCTATAAAATCTCCAGAGTTCCAATGCTTTTGTTTCTCTAAGCCCATGGAATACAATGAAGCAGCAAGACTCAGAACCGACTTCTTAACAAAACCTCTCATATCCTAAAAGCAGAGAAAATACCTTTACAATGTAATGCAGAACTACCATGCAGAGTAAGAGGTCCACTTGTTGTCAATTTTGGAATCCAAATATTAGAAAAAGAGAAATTGCTAGAGCATAATCAATACATCAGTAATATATGCCTACTGAGAATACAGCAGGCAGCAAATACTTACTGAAAGATTGGCTACATGAAATAAAGTTCACAATTTGGCAGGAAATGAAATCAAATCTTCAAATTTCATAAAGTATATTTGCAAGGCATTTACTCTGTCTAAATATTGGGCTTGGTATCAATCATGAAACAAAACAACCAAATCATCAATGTACACTGATGTCTAGTTACTGAGGATGATTCAAAGAAAACATATTTTATGTGTCTTAGTATTTGGAACATAATATCTACCTTAAAGAAGCTGGCAATTATGTAAAAATAAATTCTAAACATTCTTTTTTTAAAAATTAACCAGGAAAAAATATTGGTTCCTAAGACTATTTCCAAAAAACTGCCTAATATCTAGTTTTCCAATTGTCTCATATAAGATGTACAATCCTTTTTTTTTTTTTTTTTTTTTTGGTACCGGGGATTGCACTCAGGGGTACTCAACCACCGAGCAACATCCCCAGCCCTATTTTGTGTTTTTTTTTCTTCTTGGTACCAGGGATTGAACTCCGGGGCACTCGACCACTGAGCCACATCCCCAGCCCTATTTTGTTTTTTATGTAGAGACAGGGTCTCACTGAGTTGCTTAGTGCTTCACCCTTGCTGAGGCTGGCCTTGAACTTGCAATTCTCCTGTCTCAGCCTCCCAAAGTGCTGGGATTACAGGCGTGCACCACCATACCCTGCTAAGATGTACAATCCTGAGGGCTCCTATTTGTGACAGTTCAGGCATTCTTTACATGAAGCCAGGAAGAACATTAATAAAATGTAAAGGATATTTGGAAATATGAAGAGTATTTCAATACCATGTTTTTATTAGAAGCTTTAGATTCTGTTAAAGTTTTTCAGTTACTTGAATTGGCAGTCATGAAATGACTTATTTTCCATTTCACAGAAACTGAAAATTAGAGATAAAATAATATATAACAAAAAACAAAAGCTTAGCCCTGATAAAATGTTTATTGAACTCTGAAATTTTGCTGACAGCTGAGCCTTTATTTCCTTTATTAGAATTGGGCATTGTTTTTAAAAGATTCAATATCTAAGCCCCACCCTCCAAAACAAGGGCTTTAAGTAAATATTATCTTAAGTATCTGACACAATAAAAACACTAATTTAAAAAAATAAAATTTAAGGGACAGTTTTTGAAACAGAAAATTACACTTTAATTTCTGGTAAAAGCAAACTTGTTTTAAATAAATGCAACACATGTCAATTTCCTCCTTTCCCAACTGTGAGCTTTGGTATTACTGTCCATGGTGACACATACTGGCTATAACAGGCAATAACACCACTAGAGAAACACTCAAGTTTATGTGATTGCAATTTCTTGGTGGCATATCTGCTGGAGTGGATGTATTTTGCACATTCAACCCTTTATTAATTATGAGTTGCACTTCTTATGAAGACATGGCCCCAAAATGACCAAAGAAAAATCTAGGTGGCATGGGGAAAGATGTCTTACTCCACCAGAGATGTGGAACTATACTCCATTTCTCTTTTGCCTTCATCTATTCTTCACCATGTCACAGTCTAGTCTTTCAGTGTTTAGCTACCTTTTACAGCATCTTTCCACAAACCAAGTAATTTTCAAAAGCTTTACTACATCCAAATTAAAGATTTATTGTACTGAAATTTGCTTGTGACTACACAACATATTTAAGTATAATTTGAAAAGTAGTCATTTGTGCATAGCCAATGTCCACTGACTTCAAAAAAGTTGTAAAATCCTAATCATACAATTAATGGTGATAGAAGACAATAAGAGTGTTTACTTGAAATATTTTCAATATTTTGAGAATATTATTCCCTTTCTCTTGTCATTGGTGAAAGAGGAACGATGATCTCTCCACCATGCATCTTGCCTCAAATATAGTTTACTTGTGATATACAGTAGATAAAAATACTAAGAGGTATACATTTTTCTGGGAAGTTACTCCCATAAAGAAATGCCTCCCTGTAAAGACCCACTGTACCTGAAACTTTCAGAAATCAATGTCTTAACTAAGATTAAGCTATCTTGTTTCCTACCTAAATCAATTGCACCCAAATGAGGCGTTTGTGTTATAATTCATTGTTCCCCAGACTCCAAAATCAACCATCTGCCATCGGGGTTTCCTATCGGTAATTAAGGGACTCTCCATTAGACTGGCAAGAGCACAAAGTGAGGAGGAGGGTGCAGGAGTGGAGAAAAATCAAGCCACTTAAAAAGAGATGGGGCAATGTGTCTTACACTCAATCCTCAGCTCAGAAACTGTCATCCATGAAGCAACACAAAGTTAGGAGGAGAGGCCGGGCCAACTCTTCCCAAGGCTATTGCAACTAAAACCGCACTGGGGACTTAACTGCACTGGATCATACCTTGAAAGAGAAAGGCTTTCGTCCCATTATGCAGCCCTGGGACCTGGCGCACTCCGGCAGTGGATTCTCCAAGTTCTAACTCTGTTAAGACGTCGATCTGCAGGGAGGGGTCTACCCCAAGCCCCCAAACTGGTGCAGTGGGGAGGAGGAGGAAAGAAAGAAAAAGCTCCATTAAAATGCAAGCCTCTTACTCCAGGGCAGCAAGAACCGCGTCTTCGCGACAATATTGGGAAGTGATGACGAGAGGCGACTCCCTCCTCCACCGCGGAGAGCCTTACCTGAGATCAGCAGCCAAGCTTTAAATAGCGGGACACCCAGTCCCATTTCCATGACCTACTTTAAGCCCCTCTCTGTAGGAAGTTCCCCCTCAGCCCTCAAACCTGACCAGGGGCGTGATCCGCCTATCTCCAGGGCAAGCACACACACACACACACAAAATTCTAAATCCAAACCTGCCCCTACTCCAAGCTTCCCACTCCAGATCTACTTCGGGTCCAGGAAAAGCGAGGCGTTCCCCGCTAGCCCCGAGGCGGGATCCATCCCTTTTCCCCGCCCCGGCTCTACCGCCACTCACCTGCCCCGAGACCGAAGATCAAACAGAATGTTCTCAGTAAGACCCGAGACTCCATGGTGTGGATCTGCTCAGTCCATCGTCTCCCTCTTTAAAAATAAAAATAAAAATCGAAGAGGTTCTTGGAATCAAGCGAGAAAATAGCGTGTGCCTCTCCTCCAGCTGCCTCGGATTTACTGATTAGTAGGATTAACACGATTTGGTTGCCTAAAAAAGAAAAGGGAGGCCCCCGGAGACGCGTGAAGAACTTAGAGCCTCCAATGCGCTCATCATTCCCACACGGAGAGCCCAGGCGGCGGCGCGGGCTGGGAGGGGTCCAGAGGGAGGGGTCGGGCTCGCCCAGGACCTGCTACGCCAGGGAATTAGCTCCCGAGCCGAATAAACGCAGCCGAAGACGCGCACACCCTGAGAAAGGAAGGCGGCCCCTAGGAAAGCCTGGGCTGGGGCAGCCCCGCACCCGCCGGTCTTCCCCGCCGCCCGAACCTGTTGTAAAGGCAGAGACAATGGAGAGAGCGTCGGGAGACGCGCGGAGGAGAGACCGCTCCTCCGGGAGGGAGGGGCGGGCCCGGAGGCGGGGAGAGGAGGAGGAAGGAGGAGCTGCCAGGGCGAGGCCGGCGCTCTGTGTCCCTCTCCTGCACTGGCTCCCGGGTTCCAAGCCGGGTCTGGCGAGCCCCCGAACCACTGCAGCCTCCGCCCTACTCCCTCCCTCTCTCGCTGACGGGCAACGTCAATCTCCTTTCGGAATTGAAAGATCTAAATTCAAGGTGCTAAGTTGATGGGCGGTCTTTGCTCTCACCCCTTGGTTTCGGGCGCGTGTCTCCAAAGACAGACCGAAAGATAGAAAGGACCACCCATCTGCTGGCGGCGAGGCTAGAAAAAGAGGCCACTCTTAAAGAAAAGGGGTGAAGCCCGAGTACACTCGTGCACAGGGCTCGGGAGCAGCACCGGGCGCAGGGAGAAGGCCATCAAAGCTCACTGGACTCGGAGGAAGAAGAGAGACAGCTGTAGATGGGTGGTGAGCCTGGGACATCCTGGGAGCCCTACTGGAGATGTTCCCAGCCCGGGGCGGGGCGCTGAAGAGCTTCCCTGGCTTGGAGAGTGCGGAAAATAACTTAGGAGCTGCTGGACAGCTCCGGGACCTCGTGCGCCCCCTGCCAAAGCCAATGTGGAGGACCTAGGCTCTGGTTCTCCAGGACAAGCACACAGTCGCAGGAGTCAAGGAGACCAAGGAAGGAAGGAAGGGAGAGAGGGGGGAGGGAAGAAGGAAGGCAGAATGTTCTCCAGGTGAGAAAGAACAGACACTCCACTGTTAACTACACTTATGCAGGCTCTATCCAATCTTCACCATACATGCTCAGGACCATAAAAGTAAGGTCATTGTGCTCTATTTCTCAGCAGGCAAAAAGTACATTCAGGATCAAAGGCACATAATACTTTTCAAGATAGCCCTAAAATTTTGAGGTACATTTTTAGGAAAGACAATCAATTTCCATTTCGGAAAAGTTAATGGTTTCAAAAGGATTCGAATTTTAATCAGAACAAGGAACAATTATGTTTCTTAACCTTCCCTCCAAACAAGTGAATTCTGACTTCTCCAGCTGGATCTGACACAGCTTGTTACTAAAATGCTTACTTGGGTAATCCGAGGTTCCTACATAGCAGGATATAATGATGAATGTTTATAATATGCTTAATACACATTCTATATATATGTATATATACATGTATGTATGTGTATGTAGACACATAAATACAGTATAACAGTATAAGTGGAGGAGGGGGCATTTATAGCTCTGATCTTGGAAGTTTTAAGAGAACAAAATCAGAATTTGAGAACTTTTTCGAAATTAATTGTCAATACTCTCTGCTTATGAAAAATCCTACTTAATTGTAATTTTGTAAACTTTGAGAAATATTCCAGTACTTATATGTGATGAAATTGGTTTTTATAATACTTCCCAAATTTTTTTAACTACACCAAATAAAGCTAATTTCATATTAAATAATTCAAAGGAAATTATTCCTCAAAGAATTAAAAATCTGTCTGTGAAAATACATGCAAAATATGACACTGTAATAAATACCTGTAAAAGTTACATAAATTTTAGGCAATGTCATTACTTAAAATCCTATTGTAAGAGAAAATGAGACAATATAAATATATGTATATACACATACTTACATGCAGAAGTTCTCCTAACTTAGTTGTACTCAACCAAATCATAAAATTAGGGATATTTTCAATTTCTCTGACTCTCACTTACGATATGCTAAAAACTGATGGCCTGTCTTTCAGTCCCTCATGCACACATATGCTCCCTCCAGAAGAGTGATATTTTGTACCTCAAATTATTCCAGCTGAACCTGCTACTTTAACTATCGACCTAATTAAATATCATGGAAATTATTAAAATAGGAGTACAGAGGAGGACAGAAAGTTGTTTCAATAAAACCAAAGAGTAAATTTTGAAAAACTCAATAAAAATGAATCACTGTATTATTTAGGGCAGGAATTCTCAACCTTAGAGCTACCAACATTTTGGGTTTGGACTATTTTGTGCCTTTTAGAATGATTGGTAGTATTCCTGATCTCTACCCACTAGATGCCAGTATTTTCAGGATTTCATTTTATCTGTATGTCTAGTTTCTTTAAATTTAACCTTCATTTTATTTGTTTTTATGTGATGCTAAGAACGAACCCAGAGCCTCATCTATGCTAGGCAAGCACTTTACCACTGAGCTACAACCCCATCCCTGTATCTGTATGTCTTTTCACAACATCATCTTTTGCAGCTTTTAAAATTGGTATCCTAGGGAATACAATATGCTGACTTAACTTTTCACCTTCTACCTAGAATCCATATGTTACCACTTCAACTGGAATTTAGAAACATTACCACTATATAGTGTATCCTCACCTCTGTATGCTATGGTTGTCTTCTTATTATAGCAACATACACTGAAACTCATTTTAGACAACATTAAAGTGTTTGCTTATAATCATTACGGCAAGCACAACACCCCTACCTACCCGCTCCAAAAAAACTTTCCATGTCCTAATCCCTGGAACCTGTGGATGCTACCTTACATGGAAAAGGGGACTTAAAGTTGCAAATGAAATTAAGATTGCTGATCTCATAATCTTAAAATAAGGATATTCTCCCGGATTATATTGGTAGGTCCAATATAATCACAAGGATGGTGGTAGAGGGAGACAGAATGCAAGGTCAGAGTAATGTAATATTAAAAAAAATTGACTTGCTGTTGCTGCATATGAAGATGGAAGAATATAGAGGGGCTACTAGCTATGGAATTTGAGCAACCTCTAGAAACTGGAAAGGACAAAAAGAAAAAAAGGATCTTCTCTAGAAACTCCAGATAAAAATATAATATTGCCAATATCTTGATTTTAGCCCAGTGAGATTCATTTTATATTTCTGAATCAAAATTGTAAGATAATAAATTTGTGTGTTGTTTTAATCCACCAAATTCATGGTAATTTTTCATAGTATGCATAGAAAAGTTCATTTAAAGTGGCTAATTCTACTGGCATCAATTATCTTCATATTGTCCTAAAGATTCAAGACAATCCCAATCAAAATTCTAGCAGTCTCTTTCATAGCAATTAATAAGCTGGTTATAAAATCTATATGTAAAATAAAAGCAAACAGAAAATCCAAAAATGTTTTTGAAACAAAATGGAGGATTTGCACTGACTTCAGGACAACACTACAAAGCAACTCTGATCAACACGCTGCGGTATAAGACTAGTCTACTTAGTATAATATGAAGTAGTGTAGGCCAAGACACCTGGCTTAAAATTTACAACTTTTTGAAAATATCATTAAGTCACTTAAAGTCAAGCTACAGGATAAGAAAAAATATTTGAAAAAATATATCTAATAAAGGAATTCTGGGGCTGGGGTTGTGGCTAGCACGCGTGAGGCACTGGGTTTGATCTTCAGCATTTATTTATTTATAAATAAATAAATGAAATAAAGGCATTGTGTCTATCTACAACTAAAAAAAATTTAAATAAAAAAAGGAATTCTATTCAGATTATATAAAAGGCTATTATAATTCAGTGAATCCAGAAACTATCAACTCAAAATACCAGGCAAGGTACTTAAATATACTCTTTACCAAAAATAACGTACAAATGGCAAACAAAAAAGTACATGAAAAAAGTTTCAACATCACTAGTTATTAGGGAAATCCAAATTAAAACCACAGTATGACACACACTTTATTACAGTGGCTCAAAACACAGGGAACAATTCTAAGTGTTAACACGATGTAATATGATCAGAGTTCTCATTCTTTGCTAGTGGGAATCAAGAGTTAAGACTTTTGGAAAACTGGAAGCTCCTTATAAAATAAAATGTTCACTCTTAGGTATTTACCCTAAAGAAGCAAAAACATATTTCCTCATATATGCTCACTGCTGAATGTTTATAGCAGTATTGTCAATTTTAACCAATGTTAGAAATAGCCCAAATATCCACCAAACAATAAATGAATAAACAAAGTGTAATAAATTTATACCCTGGAATACTACCCAGCAATGAAAAGCAGCTAACTACTAATACATGGAACAGAATGCTTCTCTCGCATAGTGTTGCCCTTTACAAAATCTGGGATGACTTTAGGGTGATTAAGGCTCTTTTATGTTTGTGTGTTCCCTTCATTATATGTAAGACAATCAGAGTATCTCGGTTTCTATTTCAGGGCACAAGGCAAAATGGCTCTGGCTTATTTCACCAACCACACACTCCGACACCTCCCTTACCCAGAAGGACCTGACATTTTAAGACTCTGGGGACCACATAAAATAACAGAATGATTTTGGAAGTAGAATTAGACTAATAATGTATAAATAGATAAAAAGAGATCCAAGAAATAAAATAGCAACAAGAAAAACTACAAGAGAAAAATGATTTAAAAAGCAGAATAATTAAGTATAACATAGAACAAAAATGGTAAGTAGAAGAAGATAATTTGTGTAACAGAGGTGGCTTTTCTCCCAAAGCACATTCTCATTTGTTGACAATAGAAAGTAAAAGAGATGCCTAGCTAGAGAATACAGGAGGAGGTTAAGTTTTAGTCAACATTCTCTGAATTCACCACACACTTCAAACTATTCACACAACTCAACTGAAACTCTCTAAAAGGAAAATAAAAGAAGTATTTCTTCAAACACAATTCTAGAGGCACATGACAAAAAGAAATAACTTGGAACTTGGTTAGGAGCTTTGGAGTCAAGTTCCTGTGTTCTCTTTCCAGGGCCAGACACAACCTCCCTGTACCCGTTATCAGGATAGCATGATCATTAATGCCTATCTATCTCAGGGCTGCTGGGGGTCGTCTGTTTTGCCATGCAGTATATGAACAATTGTTCCTTCTGCTGTTGTCACGTCCAACTATGCCACATCAGTACTAATCTATTTCTATCACTCCCCTTTGTGATTCAGTTATCACAATGCAAAAATTATAATAAAGTTGGTACATAGGAATAGGCACAGAAAAGAGAACTGGAATGGGAATAAGGTTAACTAAATAGCACAATTATCTAGTGCATTGCTGGTTAAAAAATACATATATAGCGTTCTGAGCACAGGACTAACTGGCTTATCAAATGTATCAGTCTCCAAGAGCCATGAGTCATCGGTTCAAAAGCTTATCCCACCATGCAGCCCTTATTTTTAACTGCCAATAGTCAAACATAGTGAGCATTGGCTGCTTTTGCCAGTACTTTTCAGTACTTAATGTTCATCTGAATAGAATGAAGCATCCACATGGACCCAGCTGGTCTGCTGGCTTCTGGCCTTGTTTCAGGTTTCCTATTAAAAGATAGGGCTTTGCTATGGATTAGGAGACGAGTAACCCTCCTCTGAAGAGCTAAAGACCACAATATTCTTGGTGATACCCAGAAATCAGTTCTGCTTATGTCAGTTTTCATCCTCTAAAACACTCCAGAAATGGTAACTAGAAAAGTCATCAATAATTCCATTTTCAAAGAAAGATCTTTATTTGATTCTGTCTCTGCTATCACCAAAAAGAATTTCTTTTCTAAGGCCATATGTAGACCTCACCTTAAAGAAAATGTATTAAGTTTTTTTTTTTTTTTAAGAAAATGTATTAAGTTCAGGCCTAAAGATGTAATAATTCTAAATCCTTCCTGACTCATCATATAATTCTTGGTAATGCTTAACTGCTGTCATTAGAATCTTCATTTTGATGAATATGCATTTGCTAGATGAAAAGCCCAAGCCAGGTTTCCCAAATGCATGGCTTGGGAACAGGATAAGTTTATGTTAGTACCTTAAAAGGCTGGAAGGGACCCAGATTCAGCATTATCTCTGCCAAAGTGTCTGTTCACACATTTCATCCAATCCTCTGAAAGAAAGAAGTGCTCCAAGAGTTTGTTACCCTGCCAGAGCTGCCTCTATGTTCAGCTTAACTGTCTTGGCCAAAGCCTAGAACTAAGAATGTGAAAAGGTACACAGAGCTGCTGAATGAGCAGGTAAATAAGTGGGTTGAGTAGCACAGGGGTGTCCAAGTCATCCTTACCCTTCTTCTATGCAAGCTGACTCTTGGTATTCACAATGTAAAGGAAGAGATTTGTGGGAAGAATGGCCATTTTTTATAATCATATAATAGGTTAAAAATTCTCTGTTTGCAAACCAAGTTTCAAACAAATCAGTCTGTTCAAAATCATAGTACGGCTAGTTAATTCAGAGTTCATTCTTCATACTTGTTCTCTTAATTTATTTGTTTATTCAAAAGATATTTGTGGAGGTCTAATTATGGTGCTCCATGTTTCAAATTACAGAATCTCAAACTAGGGTTATGGCATCACTTAGATCAAAGAACCCTTTGAAGGGTCATGGACTAATTCAAAAACCTAACCACTGTTTCTAGATCTTCCAAAGAAATGATGCACCACCCTGACAGACTTCCCTGACCACCTACATGAAGGGTTACTTAGGCCCCATAGACACCTCTCTGACCAAAGATTTCACTGTTTCTCCTACCCACTCTGTTCTTGAACCATTCATCATACTTCTGCCCCAGGAACTCTGCACATTTGATTTTCTGTCTGGAATGGTCTTCTCCCTCACAGCCAGATGGCTTATTCCTTCACTTTTTTCAAATGTCACCTTTTCAGTAGGTGACAAGTTGTATATGTATGTATATATATATGACTCTACTTGCAAATTCCAAGTAGAGTCATATACATACCCAGCACTCCCTGTCTTCTTTCCTCAATTAATTTTACCTATTTATATATTATATGTGTGAGCGTCTCTATCTCCCCATTCTAATATCTAAGCTCCATTTTTCACTGATTTTTCTCCACTACTTTATACATAATACATATACATGATACACATTGGCTGAATACAATAATGTATATGAATACACCTAATATGCATATGGCATATACATGGCATTTGAAAGTGATAGCTATTATCATGGAGAATTTACTACAGTTAAAGTGTGCATGCTATTGATCAAGAGGGTATCCTCCGGGGCACATGAAATCTCTGTTTTAACTTCTACAGAACATTCTATCTAGTTGCTAAGATATGGCAAAATCTTGCTGCTTTCATCTCTAAATCACTACTCTACATTCAAAATGGGTTGAACAAATGATTTTTGATGAAGATCTAAGTTTCTGAGCAAAACCTCCTGTGTAATATTTGCAGCAGTTTTGTAACAATTTTTTAGCAACGAAAAGAAATTGACAACTTATTTTCACTTGTTATTTATCTCAGTATTTCAGGTTCTTATTGATTGTACACAAAACTGTGCCTCAAAATACCTCCAACTTAGGACAAAACACATTATTTTCATTTCCTTTGGTTCCTCCCTTTCCCACAGCAAATTATATCAATGTGACTGACAACTATTTCACCTACGTTATAAGTACATTTTTCAACCTTTTGCTTTTCTACTCCCTTTATCCATACATCAAATTATTTTTTTTTTCCTTTGGTTTGACTACAATTTTCCAGTTTCCCTCTGTAAAGCATACGCTATTTTAATTGACAAACCTCCAGTGTATAAAATGTGACTTTGTTCTCTATGGTTCATGAGTATTTATTAGGTGTCAGACATTGTTCAAAGAGCATTAACTCTTTAATTCTCATGATCATTTCACCAGACACATATTTGTTACAGATGAGGAGAGTGAGGTAAGTAGAAGAGGTTAAATATCTTCACCGGGGCCTTACAGCTGATGTTGATAGGACTGGAATGCAGTGTGACTACATAATTGATTCTCAAAACCACTCCACTATAGCAATCTCTTAAAAGTTGCTAGAAACTTTAATCTAGTTAATTCCAGGATTATTCAATCACTTCTCTGTTTTCTCAGCTTAGGTTAAACTTTCCGTTCAGATTTCTCCCCCTGCATATTATTGCCTCCGAGCATGCATATATTTCATCAAGGCAGAAGTGGAGAAGACATCATTCTCATTTTTAACCCTCCAGATTAGGAGGTGTTACTGGTGTCCAAATTTTCCCTTATACTTTGGTCATTTGCCCCTTCTGTGGTGTTCCTCACTCAGAGGACACCAACTTGTTCCCTACGCCCTGCTATTATGGTCAGAGTTTTCTGAGTGTGATAGCCCTTCCAAATATCCACATAACAATGTTAAATAGACTGGCACCAAGAAGAGAGGCTTGGGCTAGCCCAACGATGAAAATGGAAACCATGGGAGGAGGTCTTGCTAAAATCTTCACACCTTCATACCTGGCAGATCCATATGCAATATGCCCTCCACTCCCCCACAAAGGTGTTGCTCTTGCAGTTCTCCTGCAGGATAGTCATATCAAGTGTCCTCTGCTTTTGCCTCAGTCACTGTCACTACTGGAGCTCAGGCTCTTGGGAACCACATCCCTTATGAGCCAATGTCTTTTATATTATTGTTGTTGTTGTTCTTTTATGTGGATTGTTTTGTTCACTCTTAATTTTTAAATAGGTTACATGTTCTTCTCTATAAGCGTTTTCTTTTTATTACTATGACAGATCTTTTCCCTCCTTTAGATTATGATTCTGTATAGAAAGACTTTTTTCCACCTTTCCCACTAGACTGAAAGTTCTCTAACAACAAGGCTTGTGTCTTTTCTATTCATAAGATTAAAGGTCAAACATAATGTCATGCACACAGTCAGAGCTTAATAAATACATATTTCTTTAATCACATTGAAATGTAATTTCCTCTCTATTCTTACTCAATGCACAGAATGTGGTTCTATACTCTGCCTTAAGAGGATCTCAAAAGAATGTATTTTACTAATTAGGTAGATACATTTATCTAACACATCAATAAAGTACACTAATTTCAAGACTGAAAACCTGTTTTCAAAAACGTCTCAGTACCGGAACAAGCCTATTCTAATAATAAGTGCACAATGCCTGGGTTTCCTGGGGAATTGTTCATCACTGGGTGAAACATCTCATAAAAGAGTGAGGTTGCCATGCAGTTGAGAAAATAAAGGCAGGGTCAGAAGGAAGATTTCCTTACATCTTTTTCAAGATTTGAGAATTTGAAAAAGGAATCTGGGTATGCAGATAAATCTTTGAAGGTACATGAGTAACAGTTTACTAGAATGACTAGAACACAGGTAAAAACATCACCAGACTGATAGTATCCAGGCTTCTACTTATAATTTTTCTACTCTCCAATTGAGCAGGTCGAAGGATTTTTCTCCATCACTACCACCAGGCTTCTATCATCGCATACTAACATCTAACACAAAGCACCTGTCAGTTTTCAGAAACTGTGTTTAAGAAGCTTCATGGATTATTTCACATAATTAATCATTACAAATAGCCCTCTAAGATAAATACTTTTATTATTTTCAAACTACTACTGATGAAACCAAAGTCAACACCAACAGTAAGTAGTAAGATGCACAATTGAGCTTTGCATGTATTGTAACAATCTGATTTTAAGACCCAAACTATTTTTAAAGCATCATTATTCAGAGAGAATGTTATTTAAACTCATCTGGAAATTCATACACCAAAGAAACTGTTATTCACAATATGCTCTCCGTCCATGTGTTATTTTCCTAGGGCTGCCATAACAAATAACCAAAAACTGGGTGGCTTAAACAATAGAAATTATTTCCTTACAGTTCAAGAAGTTAGAAATATGAAATCAAAGTGTTGGCATGGCCATGCTCCTTCTGAAGCCTCATGCTTGACTCTTTCTGCTTCTGGTAACCCCAGGTGTTACTTGGTCTGTTGTAGCATACTACAATGTCTGACGCCAAGACAAAAAGTCTGAATCAGCTCTTTCTATCAAACTCTTCTGAACCTCAATTTTCTCATCAATTTTCTCCATCAGAGATTAAGTTAAAAACATCAAGTGTTTTCAGCTCCAAAATTCTATTACTCTAAGTAAAACATAGCCAAATTAACCGTTCACATATTTAAAATAATACAAAATCACAGTCACAATAAAAATTAAGCATTAATGGTTAGTTCTCACTTAAACAACAATTATTAACATTATTTATTGCATTATTATTAAATCAAGTACTTTTTATAACATTATTATTAAATCAAGTACTTTGACATCTGATTGATAACTCTTTACTACTCAGAGATGATATAGAAAAATTTCATGGTTTCCTTATTGCATATTATAGGTAACAGCAGAGCAGGCAACCATTTGGTCTTAAAATAGGCTGGCTAAAGGATTTGAGGTTAGCTGTTCCCAGGAACAAGTATGACAGCTGGGGTCCCTCAAGTTTCCTAATTGTGAATGACCACATAGCATCCTAAATGATAACAACAGATATCATTGGAAAAGGCTCCTTCCCGTCTTTTAGACATTGTTCCAAACCCTAATCCTGGCCTACAGAGGTGCTTCTCAAACCATGTGTGGTAACAAACTAATTCTTTTTAAATATCTAATCCATTATAAATCAATAGATTAGAGAATTTAAAATTTATGTTTGTAAAGTATAAGAAAATGAGCTTCTAGAAAAGATAAATGAAAAAAGACATACATATTCAACAGACCTAAAATTATATTTCATTAAATCTAATCAGAACAAACAATAGGAAAATTAGAGAAATAATATACATTGTTTATCAAAAGTGTGCATTCAGGAGAACAAATTGGAGAACTTCTGATTATGATCATAATTTTTGTCATTCACTATTATAAAAACAGAAAGTTATAAAGGAAATAGCAGTTCCCAATATTAAATTGCTTTACACACACTTTGAATGAACATCATGTATATCAACTATTGAGCTTGTTTTCTTCTTTTGAAGTTCTCCGTGTTGGAATGATGACAATGTTACTCTCAGGGAATAACATACATCTATGTCCTGTTTTATTAACATTCATAATACAGAAAGCAGTCTCATAAAAGTAAATTGATTGGAATGGAAAAAAGAAATAACAGTAAACTCAGGATATTTGTTTTTTATTTCTATTTAAAGTGGGATTAAGTGATGGTGTATTTTCAAAATCCTTCTTTAATCCTGTATCAATAAATAGTAACAATAACTTATTCTATAGATAATCTTTCAATAATTGAAAAGGATGCTGGAGCCACTATTTTTTTCATGTATGCATCCTTTTGGATAGAAGTAAAATTCCAAACATTTTGGATATGTCTCACAGATTTACAAGGTCAAGATCATCAATTATCTCATCAATAAATTGTGTTAAATTATGGATCATATCATAACACTCCTCAGAAATTGTTCGTCCAACCTTCCAACTCTCAATATTATCCTTCAGTTTTACCTATTATTGAAAAATGTGTGTCCCTTCCTTGTATCAAGATATTAAGATCACTGAAAGCATCAGAGACATCAGATTTATAAATAAACCTACATTATCCAATTTGCAGCTTTAAAAAATTGGGATAAAACTGGTTTCATGTTTGTTTATAAAGACAGAGAATTTCTGTTAGAGTTTGAGTGCCAATGTTCATGTGTTGGAAGCAAAACCCTCAAGGTGGCAGTGTTGAGAGGCAGTGAGCCTTTAAAAGGTATAGCTTAGTGCAAGGTAATTAGGTCACTGGGGACACTGCACTTGGACAGGATTAAGATAGTTGTCCTGAGACCCATTTAGTTCACATGAGAGTGAGTTGTTATTAAAGAGTGAGCCTGAACCCTGAAACTCTCTTTGACTTCTTGTCTTGCCATGAGATGCCTCTCACAAGTGCTTCCTCCATGATGCCATTCACCATGAGGCCCTCTCCAGAAGACTCACAAGTGAGGCCACCCAATCTTAGACTTTCAGTCTCCCAAAACTGTGAGATAAACCTTTCTTCTTTATATATTATTCAGCCTCAGATGTTTTGTTATAACAATGAAATGTAGACTAACATAGCTTGTTTTGTGGTCCAAACATTGTCGGCAGAATGTTTTGTCTATAACCATCATAAATTCAGTATGCATAAACTTGTGCATAACTAGCTTTGACATCATCCATATCATCACTTAATAAGAAAATGCTGTAGAATTTAACACATTATCCTTTACATAACTCATGATTTTTACTGTCACTAAGCACACTATTTAGTTCAGCTGACATTTTTTCTCAGAATAAGACTTTCTCAGTGAAGGGAGCAGTTTCTTTAAATGACCCTCTGAAACAAGCTTCTTACATGGAGTATTATTCCACACTGTTTTCCTCTAATTGTAGTTGCACCATTAGCAAATACTCCTATGACAGTTAAGCAGCAAACCACAATTGCTGATGATAATCACATGCTCTAAATTATGGTAATATCAAAATGTTCTAAGAATTTCTAAATACTTGCTCCTATTCTCTCATATGGACTCATCATACACAGTTTGTAAACTGGCATCACACTTTGAGTAAATAACCTTGGTCTCCAAGACCCTACAGACTCCATCCTTTCCCCAGCTGTCTAGCTTCATCATATGTCATTTCCTCCCCCCTTTTATACTCTGGTCACATATAGATACACCATATTCTCTCTCTCTCTTCATGCCCTATATTTTTCCTATTAGAATTTGTCCTTCTTATAACTATTTGCTTAATATCTGTATTCTCCTCTAGAATGTAATCATAACAATGGCAGAGACCTTGTCTACCTTTGTTTATCATCAAATTCCCAAAGCCAGGAACATTAAAGTTGTTCAATATTCACTGAACTGACTCTTTACAGTATCAGCCCCTCCCAAAAAAAGTCTCACATGTTTAGTGAAAAATGTACAATAACATTTTAAGACCCATTGTGTAGCAAAAGTGAAAATGACTCTTCTCTTTGATAATACTAATCTCCTTTTAAAAACTGTTCAGATCTGGAGACTTTGGAAGGCAGAAAAAGAAAAGGAATAAAAGAAAAGTAGAGTGAGAAAGAATGGGAAGACGACAGAAACAAATGAAGATGGAAAGCCAGTCAGACCAGCAGTACAAAAGCAGCTAAATTTTCATTATTGTGCCACTTGCTTGACCTAGAATAGCCTTCCATTCTCACCCCAGTCCCTGCTTGATGAACTTCCACTCATCCTCTCAAGACTCACATGGTGGGGCTGGGGTTATGGCTCAGTGGTAGGGCACTTGCCTAGCACAGGTGAGGCACTGGGTTTGACCCTCAGCACCACATAAAAACAAATAAACAGGATCTGTGGTTGTAGTTCAGTGGTAGAGCACTTGTCTAGCATGTGTGAGGCACTGGGTATGATTCTCAGCACCACATGTAAATAAATAAAATAAAGGTCCATTGACAACTAAAAAAAAATTTAAAAAAAGACTCACATGGTTATAATATCCCTTACACACATTAACACACAAACACATGTAGGCACACATACACATAGAGCTAGATGCTCCCTCTCTCTACTATATTCTTCAAATCTACAGCATTCTGTATCCACCTATGTTGTAGTACACATCAGACTATTGTTACAAAGTTGTTTACTTGTCTCTTTTCTCTATCTAGACTGTATCTTGCTTAAGTGGGATTTGTTTTTCACTTTTGAAGTACAATAACCTAGTTTAGTGTTTAATTCGGTGTCTTAGTCTGTTCAGGTTGCTAAAACAACATATGACTGAGTAATTTATAAACAGATTTATATTGTTCACAGTTCTGGAGGATCAAGGGACTATCAGATTTGATGTCTGGTGAGGGCTCACTTTCTGCTTATAAATGGTACTTTCTATTTATGCTCTTTCATGATAAAAGGGGTTAATAAGCTTCCTTGAGTTTCTTGCATAAGGGAACTGATCTCATTCCTAAGGGTTATGCCCTTAGGATCTATCAGCTTCTAAGGACTCCTCCTTTTTTTTTTTTTTTTTTTTTTTTGGTACCAGGTATTGAACTCAGGGGTACTTGACTACTGAGCCACATCCCCAGCCCTACTTTGTGTTTTATATAGAGACAGGGTCTCACTGAGTTGCTTAGCGCCTCACTTTTGCTGAGGCTGACTTTGAACTTGAGATTCTCTTGTCTCAGCTTCTCAAAGTGCTGGGATTACAGGCGTGCGCCACTGCGCCCCGCTAACTCCTCTTAATATCATACTTAGGATTAGATTTCAGAATATTCACTTGAAGAGGGACACATTCAAACAATAGCATCAAGTGTAATTTCAGTGCACATTTGCTAACACAATGGCCGATCATGGTTTATGTCTATTTTCATAGCCACAAGGAATCAGTACGGTGAAGAGTCACCAGGAGCCAGGGGATTAGCAAAGGGCAAAAAGAAAGGATGCTGTGTGGTGTGAGGATTGGAAATTAGACCAGACGGCAGTAAAAAGAACTCTTTTTTAAGGGTGAAGGAAATGAAGACAGAGATGTGGGAGAAAAATAGTTAAGAAAAAAAAAGAGGCACAAAAGACCATTTTTAGTTCTTTCACAAAACACTTAATATCCTATGAAATTGTATCTTTTTTATATTATTCTCTCTAGTTGAGTATCTTTGTTCTTATTCATGTATTTTTTCAACAATCTCTTAGTGAGAAGCTACATTAAGAAAGGATATTGTGTTTTGATGAGAACTAAGCTAATGAGAAAATAGGATACAGCACAAACAGAACAAGAATAAAGACATATAGAATAGAAACAGGCAGGAAAGAAGGGCATATAAACCACCAGGCCCTGCATATTTACTGATCTATTCTTTTGGCTCCTCAATCAAAGAGTGGACTCATAATTTGTCAGTCTTTTACAGATATGAGTTCCCAAATGCTGTGCCTTGAGATGACTGTGACTTGGAATGTCTTTTCATATTTCTCAGTGTTCAAATTTAGAGTTCTGCCTTTAATCAGTATAAATAACTGCAAAAAAAACTAGATCAGATTTTTCTATTTTAAGACATCTTCTAAATCTCACTAAATAGGTAAATAAGTTTTTGCATTTTATAGACTATTTTTATACCCAATTTTCTGCAACAAAGAGATAAATTCTGTATAATGTAATAAAGAAGACATTGGGCTGAAGTTGTGGCTCCCTGGCAGAGCGCTTGCCTCGCACGTGTGAGGCACTGGGTTTGATCCTCAGCACCACATAAAGATAAATAAACAAAATAAAGACACCGTGTCCATGTATAACTAAAAATATTTTTTAAAAAAGAAGACACTGATTTCTGGATTTGTTAATTACATACTGCTGGCAATTTATCTTAACTATATAACAATTTTATAGCAGTCTAAGGGAATATACTTATTTCGACCAGATTTATTACCATCAGTATTTGCATTACTTCCATTTCTGCAGAACTTCAAATTTGACATCTGAAGTCTTCAACTGTGTGTGCAATCTTAAAAATTGGTAATGTGATGAAAATTAATATACTATCATTTATGAACCCTATTCATTTAAAACCATTTAGTGCTCATGGGTAAAGTAAGTGTTTAAGTTCATCTTTATACAAAAAACTTAAATTTTTAAAAATTTAAGCTCAATTACATTCTGGTTTCTAAAATAGCATTGTAACATGATAGAGAAGTAGAAACTGACTATATTGCCTATTGAATTTTCAATTACTGATACTATTTGTTGTTTTTATAACTCAAAGACATTATGAGGAGGGAGAGTAGAGAAAGGAAGTTTGAATCCCTTTACAGAAGAAATTCTAGCTAGAACCCCAGGTAGAAGGTACGATGGCAGATACAAAATCCTGGTCAAACAATAAAAGGAAGCTAAAAGATATAATGAGCAGTAGACATATGGATCAAAGGTATGAATCACAGGGAGGTAATTGGAAAAAAGTCATGTTTATTCTCACATTTTGTTCTTCCATTTGATTGGCTGGCGCTGGCCAGTAGAGAAAAACAGGAAGTAGAGAACACAGAAAGCAACCTATGGAGAAAGGAAGTCTTCTCCTGCAACTTTTCCCATGGTATTTAAAGAAACATAGATAGCTTGATGTCTTGCTGTGGTACTGGAAGAGCATTTATCAGGGTAAGTGAATGACAACTTGTGTCAAAAGTTGCTATGATGAGACTTCAGCAATTTAATAAAGACCCATAGTTCTGTTAAAAGGAGCAAAGAAAAACTATTGAAATACAAAAGGAAATCCTAATTTGCAACCAAAATTATATTTATTTCAGCCTTGCTTAAAATCAGTTTTTCATTTTCTGCATCTATTTATATAATAGACTAGTATTCATACCGATAATTAAACACAAAATAAATTTTTCAGGTAAATGAAAAAAATCACTTTGATCTAAGTCTGCATTATAAACACAAGTCACTGTCATGAAATTGTGACTATCCCATGGAGCTGAATTATAAGCCCTGATACCACACTTCTTGAACTTTTTAATCTCTGTTCCTTTAATAAACATATTCAAGGAAATTGCAACTTGTATACATACAAAGCAATAAGATTTTTTCTGATATTTATTTTCTGTAAATTATGAGATCTTATATCATGGCTCCCCCTTTCATTTGATACCACCACCACCACCACAGGGCATGTTCTTCCACATTATGATCCATAGTTGGAAGAAATCCTTTGATTTCTCTTAAGTGGCATTATATTATCAATAAAAATAGAGATGGAATAAACAACCAGCTTACACTATTACCTAACATGTCTATACTGATAAACATTCAATTTGACAGTTCATAAGTATATGAATTCAAAAAGTTTTTCACTGTTTAATCCTATCCTAATTATTTAGGCTAGGAAAATAAAGCATTTACTGTGTTAGGAAGTAAGAAAAATAATTGCAAAAAAACTTGAGATTTCCATTTGGGTCAAAGTAGTTAAGATAGTGACCATTCAATAAGATATGAAGAGGGGCAATCAGAATAGGTCTTTGATTCAATAAATTTGAAAGCAAGGAGATGTCATTTATTAAAGGCTAAGTTTTACCATTTCACAAAAATCATCCCACTAAGCAATTCCTTGATGGTTACTAAATATATATGCTAGTGTAAGCTAATATGAAATACACAGCAAAATTTTCACAAAGAAGAAAATGCATTTTTTAGTTCAAAATATCCAGCTGAGGTTAGCTTTACAGGCTTCCTTAAATAAACTGAGAGGAAATTCCTAACATTTCCAACTCTTAGTTAAGTGACCTTTTGTTAATAAGTGATGGAAATTAACATAATTGTAAAGTTTTCGTCAAAATCAACAGTTCTTAAAGCAATTCTATGGCAAAGGTATGTACAACATGAAAGCTACAGTGGTTTGTGTTTCTAAGGGCACAAGCTTCTATGAAAGGTACAGGCTAGTAAAGGAGATATATATATATGCATAAGATATCTGCTGGGCAAAGCAATATGCAATTGATTCTATAAGAGAAATATTACTCAACGTAATAAAAGAACACAGACCACAAAGATAATAGATTAATAAAGACCACAGGAGTTTTCAGAGGATAAAATAAGTTTTAAAATAAATAATTTTTAAAGGGCAAATGAGGAACATTTAAGATGGATGGCACACCAGAGACAAAAGTTTACTCCCTATGTAACAAATGCAAGTCTAGTTTAGATACATGAGGTGAAGAAAATAGCAAATGGGGATGGAGAGGCAAGTGAGGCTCCATATTTTGAAAGTTACAGAGATTCTGGGCTTCAATTTGAAAACAATAGGAAACCACTGAAGGTTTTTAAGCAGAGGAATAACTCAATCAAAAAGGAACTTTAAAATGCCCTTTGCTCTTTTTTGGAAAAAAAAAACTATATTATTGACATGCTTTCTTAAAAAGACCCATCTATACAATGCTGATGAAGTCAGAATGTTAAAAAGAAGCTCTGATGCTTCTAAAATTTAATAAGATGACCCAGAGTAATAATCACCCTCTTGAGTTGGCAGAATCCCTGTCAGAGTTGCCAGATCACTGAACACAGCACAGAATCTGATCATAACATTCTCAGAAACCACAGAACACTAACGAAGGTTCACACAAAATGAGATGTAGAGAAGCAAAGTGTTTTCTTTTGTTATGACAGCATCTTCAAATCTGGGCAAATGAATATGTATGACCAAGATCACTCAAAACAAATCTATCAAATGTCTAGGACACTTTGGATCAATAATTTATAAAGATAGAAAATTAAAGAATAAATGCCAAAATATCTAAGTAATTACTCTAAGGTCCATGAAGATTAAAAAATAAAACACAACAAAAACCACATCATGGAAAGAAGTCAGATTCCCTGAATGACTTCACCAAAATATTATGCTATAAATATAATCAAATTTTCAGTATACTTTAAAGTTACAGACAATGATTCCAAGTAAAGGGCCAGGATCACTAATCATTACATCTATAATGTTTTTCTTTCCTTTTCCAAAGTAGTTTATTGCATACTTACTCCGGGAAATTTTTGCAATAAATCAGTAGCCTATTTAGATATTGGTGAAAATGAGATAACACAAGGGCATTTGGGATCTTTCCTTAAGTAGGATGCTTTACTGAAACATCCATCTTTACCCTACATAGTGAGACATGGTTTCCCAGCTCTCATTATTTTCTCCACACACTTGATTAAAAATTTTAGGATCTAAAAATATAACAGCAGAATGAATGAAGGAATAAAGTTGATTTCTAGTTTCTGCCTTATACTTTTTTAAGTTTTCAAAATTCTCCACAGTGGGTACTGTCTCTGTCCACTTTCTGTTGTTAAGACAGAATAAATTAGACTGGGCAATTTATAAAGAAATGTATTTTTCACAATCATCAAGGCTTGGAAGTCAAGAGCATAGCACCAGAATCTGGTGAGGGCCTCCATGCTGTGTCATAACATCATAGAATGGCAAATGAGCTAGTGTACCCTAGTCCAGTCCCCTGAAACCGTTCTTCCCTCCTAGAGCTCTGGATCTATGATAGGAGAGGTAGCCTTTAAATATCATTGAAATTCTTTTGGGGTCTTTCTTCCATTGTCTTCATTAGTAGAACCTGGTTTTCTTCTATCCATGCATATCTCTTCAGCCAACAGTTACTTGGCCACATCCTTAGTATTCTCTCCCAAACATGCTTGTAGACTCCTTACATGACCAAAGAGTCTTCCAAATATTTCTTCTCTGCTTCTCTTTTAATTATAAATCCCATCTTTAAGTCATTTCTTTGCTCTCTAATTTCACTATAAGTAGTTCAAAGTAGCCACACAACAGCTTGAATGCTTTGCTGCTCAGATATTTCTTCTACCAGATATTCTAATTTATCACTATTAAATTACATTTTTTGCTGGGTGTGGTGGCATATACCTAATCCTAGTGACTCAGGAGGCTGAGGCAGGAAAATCACAAGTTTGAGGCCAGCCTGTGCAACTTGGTGAGACCCTCAGCAACTTATTTTTTTAAAAAAAAGATCCATCTTCCAAAAAGCCCTAGGTGATGGACATAATACAGCCAAATTATTTGTAACTGCATTATTACTCCAGTTTCCAGTATCTTGTTCTTCATTTCCATCTGAGATCTCATTAGAATGAACTTTATTATCCATATTTCTAACAGAATTCTGATCATGACCATTTAAGTAATCTCTAAAATGTTCCAGACTTTCCTTAGTCTTTTCTTCTTCTGAGTTCTCACCCGAATCACCCTTAACACTACATTCATAGCCATCTACACCTTTCGTAGCCTGTTCTCCCAAATTCTTCCAGCTTCTACCCATTTCCCTGTCCCAAAGTTACTTCCACATTTTCAAGAAATTTGTCACAGAAACAATACCATTCTTGGTACTAATTTTCTGTCTTAGTTAATTTTCTGCTTTTATTAACAGAATACCAAAGACTAGATGAATTATATAGAACAGAGATTTAGTTTTTACAGTTGTGAATACTGAGAAGTCCAAGACTAAGGGGCCACATCTAGTGAAGGCCTTCTTGCTACATAACATGGCAGAAGGCATCATATGTGCCAAAGAGTGAGTATAAAAGAGTGAAATTTATCTCTCCTGTGGAAACTAACCCAATTTCATGATAATAGCATTAATCCAGTCAAGAAAGTGGAGCTCTCACAATCTGAAAGACCTCCCTTTAGGCTTCCATCTTAATACTACTTACAATGACAATTAAACCTCAATACAAGTTTTGAAGGGGACAAACACTTAAACCACAGCAGGTAAGTCTTAGTTTTGCATTTGGAAAAAAATATTATTTAAAAATTCAGATTTCAAACTAGGGTTATAAAAAAAGTAGACACAGTACATTGACTATGCTTTCCTGTCCAAAAATAATAACCAGAAATAATTTGGAGGTCAAAGTAGTATTAAATATTGTTTCAAATTAGAAATTGTAAATTTGCCAAAGAAATTTCAAACATCTTAATATACTACAAAATTTATGAACATTAATATATTTTAAACAAAAACAATATGATTCACATTGAAATTAGAGATGTTTGAAAATTCAAGTCACTGTCACTTCTTTACAGAATTGTTTTAAATGGTATTCAGAGTTATCTTAAAATTAAAATGGTAAGACAGAATTTAAGAACTCATATATTGAGGATTAAAAGTGAGAAATCTTCTTACAGACATTTTATAATAATGAAGTCTAAAAGATTTTTCCCCCTTCCAGATTGAATAAAAGCATATTCCTCATTTCAGTAAATGCTAGATGGATCCTTCTGATTACTCATGCCAAAAAGCTTGCAGTCATTTCTCTCACATCCCACATTCAATAACTGAGAACGTCCTGTCTGCTACTCCTCAATATGCTTCTGGAATCTGGCCACTTAACACCTCTACCCACAACCACATTAGGCCAAGCCACCATCCTAATTGGTCTCCTTGCTACTGTCCTCTTGTGCTTCAGACTATGCTTAAAATGAATGGCCCCTTTAAAATATAATTCAGGTCCTGTCACTCCTCTGCTCTAAACCCTCAGCAATTCTCCATCTCAATTGATGTAAAAGCTAAAGTCCTTGTCGAGTCTCCCATGATGTAGTTGATGCTACCCCTCTGATCTCATTCTTCTTCCCTGATTCCATTTAGGTTTCTATGGCCTCCTCACTGTTTCTAGAACAAGCACTGTTTTTTGCACTTGCTTCTCTTTTAGCCAGAATGCTTTAGGCAGAGCAGTCATTTTTGCAGGTGTCCCCATGGCTCACTCCCTTACCTCCTTGGTACTTTGCTCAAATCTTGCCACGTCCATATTATTCCTGACACCCTCTTTCAAAATTCCAAACTATCTCATTCACATATTTCCTACCACCCTTCTCAGAATTTTTCTACATAGCATTTAACATCATCTAATATCCCATATATATTCCTTATTTATCCCATCCTACTTCCTCAGTAGAATGAAATCTTCAAGGGGACAGAATTTTTCTCTTATTGCTGAATGTATGCCCAGAGCCCATAACAATGCTTAGTACACAGTAGTTGCTCAATAATTACTTTATGGATATTAAGTAAAAGTGAAAACGTTGAGTATACTATTGGTTATACACTCCTAATGTTTGGAAAGAGGCCTAGGTGGGAGATATTTTATCAGTCACCTGGGTGAATTTTATCAGTCAACAAAGAAGATGGCTTTAAAATTAAAGAGACTAGATTCAGTGAAATTGAAATGTTCAGAGCTTAGTCTCACAATATTTATTGGAAAAGCATAATGATAAAAATAACTGCATTTTGATGAAAAGGCATCATGATAAAAATAATGCACTTTTTATAAACTTTAGCAAAATTTACAAAAGTGAAGGTATTAAAGAAACACAAAGCAACCAATTTCAGAAGTCTGAATCAATAACTTTTTATTGACTTCTAATTTCATTTTGCTTTTTTCACATTCAAGGTTATCTTCTCTTCGCAGTAAATGAAGAACATGACAGCCTTCTCATCCTTCTGTTCACCATCTGATCTGAACAACCACTATGGAACACTAATATGGAACTGAAACACAAGCAAGGTGTTTTTCTTAAAGAATTCCCATCTCTATTCTTCATCTTCTGTGACCATTTCACTATGCTGGTGACAGGCAGGACATGTGGGAATTGAAAGTAATATACTTGGAAGTAAACAGAGATTACAATTCTCTCTCCAATAATTTCAAACTTATTCTAAAGCGTCTTCAAAAAAATAATAATAAATGCAGAGCCCAAGGTCAGACAACACTTTACTGAGAATCAGCCATTAGAATGCAGAACAATCCTCTCAAAGACTCTGCTGTCTGCATTTTGTAGGAACAGATGTGAAAAGTAGGGAAAGTATTATAAAATAACCACCACCGCTACTTAGTAATTTGTGTTAATTGTATGTATGAAGTTGTGGCCCATTGTACTTCTCAAGTGACATTGCTAATCAATCTCTACAATTTGTTTCATCGTGATCAAAATACAGCTAGGCTGGACAATACCTAGCTTCAGAGTAATCTAAAAGCTTCTTCAAACACCTTTAATGCATATTCACAGCCATCACTTTCTAAAATGTAAGATTTCACCACCTACTATATTTAAATTTCTAAAATCCGGATTATATATTTCAAGTCTGTTTAAATCAAAGGTAAAGTATTGGAAAAGACTACATAATTTAACAAGTGACATGTGGTAGAGGGTGCTGACTCAGCAGATGATAGGCAATCAACAGGCCAACCTAAGCTGTACGAAAACTGCACATAACTGCAGGTTTAAAGTTATGAAGAGGTTGAGAACGAATTTAAAATTTTTGTAAATGAAATAGACAAGGGAAATCAAATAAGAAAAAGTATAAAGGCAAGAAAGTTGAAAGTATAAAATCAGCATAAGCAGTAACCAGAAGTAGAAAGTCAGGCAATTGAACTGGGTTCTGGATCTGACCAAACTAAAAAAAAATTGGTATTAATCACTCACTTTGGGCTTGCATTTTTCAAATGAAAATTATGACAACTGAGTTAGTAATAGAGGCAGCAAGAGAATTTTTGGAATATGGTAGAAACTAATATTAAGTAATCACTGTGAATTTTTCTTAGTCTCCTTTAAAATAAAATATCTAGAACCTTCTTTACTCCATCACACCTCCCTTGCAGTCCTCGTTGCACCCAGCATTATAACCACAAATCCCACCTTCCTTACCTTAGCATAATGATCTTTCCTGGAAGAGATCTGTAGAGTATAGGAAAGTTGAGAAAATAACAAAATTTGAAAACCTGCAAGTCAAACCATTATAAGTCATACTTAACATTTATTGAATACCAGTACCACAGAATCATAGACTACAGGTCAGAAGAGATAGTAAAGGTCCCTAGCTCAACCAAGTATTCATTCTCAAAGTTCCTCTATAACATTCCTTCCAGCAGCTAGATTATTTTGTTAAAACATTTTGATTGTCAGGAAATTCATCATTCTCCAAAATGTCCTATTTCACCTTCAGATATCCCTCTAACCCATTATTTATTCAATTCTTATTGCTACTCAGATTGAACAATTCACCCAAGATAGTTACTGACAAGAAAGCAAAAACACCAACATAGACTAGGCCTACCCCACAGAGACCACCTTGTTATCTGATTGGTACATTAGCTCCCCAATGATTCTAATATGCACCAGGATTAAGAAACATCGCACTAAACTTAGTTCAGTCCACACATGGTATAATCACTGCTAGAAAATACCAGAGGATCCATCTCCCTAAAAACCTTTTACCCATTAATCTCCATTTGACTTGTTGATGATTATACAATAGAATAGGTAACATTATAATACAGAAAGAGTACACGATTTGAATTCAAACAGACTTGGCCCACCTACTTCCTAAGTGAGGGAACTCAGCCAAGGTATCCTTCTGTCCTGAGTTTCTACAATTATAAAAAGAGGATAAAAATAACCAATTGAGAGTAAAAGGCGACAACATTCCACCTGGCCAGCAAGTGATATCATGTCTCCTCAAGCCTTCAGAAGGTAAATATGCTGGACAGACTCTGCAGTGGCTCCATGATTCCCACCCCTTGATGTGCATATCTAATACAATCCCCTCCCCTTGAAAAGAAGCTTCCATTATGTGGGGCCAATGACTTGCTTCTAACAAACAGAATATGAATAAAAATGAAGGGACTTTGCAAAAGCAATTAAGATCCAAATCAGTTGATTTCAGATTAATAAGCATAAGGAAGTTTGTCCTGGGTGGGCCTGACTTAATCAGGTGAATATCTTAAAAGAGCAACTGGGCCCTAAAGGAAGCCTAAGACTCCCAGCAGAAGAGACTCTCCTGTGGGCTCAAAGAGCAAGGGGTCATGTTATAGAAGTCCTTTGGCAAGTGACTGTGGATGGCCTCTAGGAACTACAGGTGGCTTCAAGGACCTGAGGGCAGCTTCTGGCCCATAGGAAAAACAAAAACTTTCAGCCACATGGTCTAGAGGAAATAAAATAAGCCAATAAATATCCTGAATGATTTGGAAGTAGATTCTCTCTGAAAACTTCTAGATGACACTGCAAATATGAGACCCTGTGAGACTCTGTGCAGAATATCCCACTTAAGCTGTACCCAGACTCCCAAGCCACAAAGAGAAAATGTAAATTACTTGGCATCACTAAATTTGAGGTAACTGATGTGCAGCAGTAGTAAACTAATGCTGCCGCACACGCAGCAATTCAGGAATCTGAGGCAGAAAGATCACAAGTTAGACACCAGTGTGGGCAACTTGGGGAAACCCTGCCTCAAAATGCTTAAAAAAGGGGGTCACTGGGGTTGTAGCTCAGACAGAGCTCCTGCACTCACTTCCCAGTACTATAAAACAAAATAAATACTCTTAAACATCATCTTTTTTTAGTTTGAATGTTTTAAGTTCTTTCCTCATGAAAAGGATTTTGAAAGTACTTGCCTGGTCATTGTACCCAAAACATCTCCATTACACCAAATTTATTTCAACTATGGCTTACAAAAGTGTATGCCATCATCACAGTAAAATGTATACTTTGGATTAGACAAAGGGGAATGAAGGCAAGGAAGGGGGAATGGGAATAGGAAAGATAGTAGAATGAATTGGACATTACTATTCTATGTGCATAGATGATTACATGACCAATGTAATTCTACGTCATGTGCAACCAGGAGAATAAGAACTTATACTTGGGGCTGAGGTTGTGGCTCAGTGGCAGAGCGCTTGCCTCTCACTTGTGAGGCACTGGGTTTGATCCTCAGCACCATATAAAAAAAAATAAGTAAAACAAAAATAAAGGCACTGTGTCCATGTATAACTAAAAAATATTTTTAAAAAAGAACTTATACTCCATATATATATATATATATATATATACACATATATACACATATATATGTATATATATAATATGTCAAAATGCATTCTACAATTTAATAAGAAAAATTAAAATATATATATAAAACAAAAAATGTATTCAGACAGTATTAAAGGATACTACCTCTGAGGTGGTGGTAGTAGTAGAAATTTGATGAAAAACATGATATTTATAATCAAGTTTGCTATGTCCTGTTTTTACCCTAAGGTACAGATCCCTTCTATTGTGTTGACCTGGCATTTAGAAGGAAGACATTATCAATTTAGAAAATTATCAATTTTTTTTGCTAATGAGATTCTCAATTCTCTTTATCCACTTAGAATGTAACCTATCTAAACTGAAGCTTATATTAACTTCAAAGCTTGTAAAATATATTTTGGAAAGTTTCATGAAGTCATAAATATTTCTACTGTAGTATATATTAATCAATTATATTTTGTATTAATATTTGAGCTGCAATAATGACCTCACTAGCCTTATGTTAACTTGATATATTTATATGCTCATGCATGAATGTGCATAGATGTCTTTCCAATGTGCAAAACCTTAGAACTTTGGTATTTCTCTTTCCATATTTGCACAGGCAAAGTATATTAACCAATTCATATCCAAACACTCATAAAGCCTCACTCTTCCATCCTTGCTCACTAATGATTTCCTGTCTGACTACATGCATTTTCTATATTTAATTTCCAAAGGAGCCTTTCATTTATCCTTTGTAAAGCGGTAGCAGAAGAGATTAACCATACCTTCCTTTGACACATACTAAGTCATCCGTTGCTCCTTTCCCCCCTGCATGCCGTCCCCAATTTCCAATGTAGAGAGTATTCAGACCATATAGGTACCCATTATCCATTCTCCCTCTACCTCTCCTGCCCTCTGAGCTTCCCGAACAGGCTCTACTAATCACTTTTGTACATTCAGATTGGCTAATTATCCACATACGAATACATTTGGTATTTGCTTTCTACATCTGACTTATTTCACTTGACATGATATCTACCAGTTCCACTCATTTTGCTACAAATGATAGAATATCGTTCCTTTTTGTGGCCAAAAAAAGGAGAATAATAGTATCTCAAGAATGTTGCGGAAATTCAATGATATAATGAATGTAAACAGTGCCCAGCATATAATAAATATGCAATAATGATAAACTATTACTTTTAATTTAACATAAGATAATACTAATGCAATATAAAACTACATAGATACCCAATAACTACATGTTGAATGTAACTGCATTGTTATGGGTTGAATGGTGTCCCTTAAGAGATATTAAAGTCCTAGTCCTAATTACCTTTAACCATGACCTTATACAAAAATCCAGTCTGCAGATGACCAAGTTAAGACATAGTCATTAGGGTGAGTTCAGTATGAATGTATCCTTTAAAAAAGGGGAAACCTATACACAGAAACATGAACACAGGGAGAATGCAACGTGAACATGAAGACAGAAAGCAGGCGAAGTATTTACTGAACAACATCAGATTGCCTGCAAACTTCCAGAAGCCAGGGGAGAGGGCTGGAACAGATTCTTCTTCACAGCCCTTAAAACACCTTGATCTCAGATTTTTAGACTCCAAACTGTGGAATGATAAATTTCTGTGTTTTAAGACACACAGTTTGTGGTCCCTTGCCATGGCAGGCCTAGAAAACTCAGAAAATGAGTGCTCGCTTTTTCCCTAGTCATACATTTATAAGTTGATGTTTATTTTCATGGATACTTAATGGAAGCACAAGAAACTTGACTCTCAAAATAAAAAAATTAAGTCATTACACATGGATTTTAAGGTTAGAGACTAGAGAGCATTTCATAAGAAAGAGGAATATTCACATACTAAGGGAAAAGGAATCATTTGAAAGTTATGCAATGTATTTTAATGGAATGAGGAAACAAAAATCTAACAGAGTTTTCAAATATAGAAATAAAGCAGAATAATGAAAAAGGTGAAGAGACAAGTGCACTTTCTTAATAAAATGATAAAATCACAAATGTTAAAGTAGATTAAGGAGATAAGATGTGAGAACAGAATCCATTTGGACATATCTTTTCAATTTTAATTCTTTAGAAAGTACTGTAAATTGTTATATTTGCATATTTAATCATTACTTTTTAGGTCCTCTTAATTCCTTGAAATTTCTCAGTAAAGAATTGTCAGTAAAAAGATGTGGAAGATGTTTTGTATTAAATTTGAATATATTATTCCACTTAATTACAACCTTCATGTAACAAAGGTTTCCTAATGTAGTCTCATCTAAAATTAATAGGTATATACTCAGTGAATTCAAATGTTTAATGAGCTACAAGGTTTATTAACATTCCCATTTTATTTATTTTTAGCTTTATTAAAGCTCTTCTATTGCCCACAGGCTTGTGATGCACATATCACATAATAAAAAAGCAAAATTAAATTTCAATTCTTATGTAGCAGAATTTCCTACAAGCAAATGAGTATCAACATGTCAACTTTATTTCGAGATTGCCAGATTTTAAATTGAAGATTAAAGTTATTTGCTTTTAATAAATCTTGTATTTACACATAGAGTGCAAACAAGTGGAAAAGTTACCAACAGACCTATCAAATGACATATTTTACATAAAAATGAACATAATTCTGCAGCTCAGGTATAGCTCACTGCTCAAATAAATATCTCTCTCATTTATTGGCTGACATTTTAAATGATAAATTAATTCCTGTGAAAAGACAAATGTTACTGAAGGGGTTAACATTTTGGCTACTCTCAGTGACAACATTTTTGAGGCCTAACCTAAGTGCAAATTATAATGAGTAGGTGGAGACTTGTGGAGGGAGGCTGCAAGTGCCCAAACTGACATCTGTCAGTTTCCCTCTGTTATTTATATCTATTCAGGATTGTATTTTTTTTTCACATGAACATCTTTTTATTCAAATCATGACATAGGAGTCAGAGACCCAAACAGTGGAGAGAAATGTGAAGCCGTGATCTAATGTCTATTCATTTATAAACATTCATTGATAATGATATGCAATGATAATTAGCTAGGTTTTATTGGATATACAAATGTAAGGACCTAGCGGTCAAGTTCTCAGAAGCTTACAGTTTGGCAGAGGTAGGAAACAAGTTTAAAACTCACTGACTTAGGCAGCAGAGCATGATAAAGAGCATGAACTCACAGTTAGACTGATGGGGTTGAATTGTGACTCCAACTTACAAGTTATGTAACATCTCTGTAACTCAGCCCTTCAATTATAAAGACTAATTGAGTTAGTACATGCAAAGCACTTGGAACCATACAAGCAATGAATATAACATAAGAATCATTTATGAAAATGAGATGGGGGGAGTGCTAATGGAGTTCAAAAGATATGAGATGGTATTTGATGCCAAAAATCAAGAATGACTTTTCTAAGATAAAGAGTATAAAGCATAAAATATTAGTAACCTCCCACCCAATCCCACCTATCATACACAAAAGGACTTCTCTACCTTTTTCGAGAGTACTTCTGCTATTCTGTTGTTTGACAGGTTCACTTCACATGTGGATAGTACTGTAACTTATTCTTCCCCTTTTGTTTGCTCATTCTCCTTGGTCACAATGAGAACAACTTGCTCTAAAACTGTCATTTTATAACAAAAATATGTCAACATCCCACACATAGTCTTTGCAAAAATGTCAGGGTGAATTTTTATGATGCAAGTGTCATGAATATCCTTTCACATTCATTTATTTTTAATATATGAGGAAATAAGCTCTCATATGTGAAGGGAATAAAGAACATGAGTTAAATCTGGTTCATATCATATGATATTTTAGGATAGTATGAATATTGATCATATAAAGATCAACCAAATAGTCCAAAACAATGCATCATATGTATCCAACTTTATATACAGTTTACTTAAAAATAAATCTTTTTAAAAAGCATACTATATACATTTTTAAAAAATTTTTTGTAGTTGTAGATGGACACAATACCTTTATTTTATTATTTTTATGTGGTGATGAGGATTGAACCCAGTGCCTCACACATGCCAAGTGAGCACTCTACCACTGAGCCACAACCCCAAACTACCTCCATTTGGGGGCATAGCAGCCACCACCATAGCCCTTCCTACATGGAAATCTCTACCTTGGGACATCAGACAGAATGAAGAAGGAGCTGCCTGTAGCAACACCCCAGGCCACACTGTGGCATCACCAAATAGGCTACCCAATGCTATCATACAGCTCATCCTTCCAGCCTCATCTCTGAAAGCAGTTGCCTCCATATTGGGACATTGCCACTGCCATCTTGGGTTACCTCTGCTGCCGCCTCTGCCATCTTTAGCTGGAGCAACTTCTGCCTTGGGACACTGACTGAGAACTGGAAGCTCAACATCAAGGTACCTACAGGCTTGACACTACTGCTGCCAACAATTAGGGGCATGGCCACCTCCATCTAGGGATACTAACCAGGACCTGGAAAACAGTAGCCAAGGTCCCTGTGGGCCCATTTGCACCAGAAGTAACTAAGTGTACTAACAGACACCATCCTATTACAGAGGCAACAGGGAGACTTGCATGGGGTTGCCTCTCTCTCTTTTTTCTCCTTCTAACAGCCAACTTCCTTCAATTAACCTTTCACTAGTCCTATAATCTAATACCTCTATATTTTTACATCCTATTTCATAAATATCATAGCCTACCCCCCTCCACCATTAGAAACAGTAAACTCTTATGCAAACCTATTGGCTATGTGGTAGAAGATAACCAAACTCATCATTCCTGGTTATAGTGACAAAACTGTAAATGTCAAAATAGAAGCTAATTGATCTATGGCTGCATATTGGTTGCATTGGGTGCTGTAAATATTGATAATAACCCTTAAAGGTGAGGTATTGGTAACCTGCAGGGACACTGCAAGATTATAGGGTAGAAGCTGTAATACCTCAGATCTGCAGTGTAAGAGAGGAAAACACATGGACAACATGAAAAAACAAGGGAGAAAAATGCCCCTAACAAACCAAGATACTATAACAATAGAATCCATTGACAGCACAGTAGATAAAAAGTCAGAGAAAGAGTTCAGAATATATATAATTAAAATGATCTATGATTTAAAGAATAACCCAAGTGAGCAAATACAAGCAAAAATTGATCACTCCAACAAAGAGATAAGAGAGCAAATATAGGTATCAAAAGATTACTTCAAGAAACAGAGATTCTGAAAAGAAACCGAACAGAAATACTTGAAATGAAGTAAACAATAAAGCAAATAAAAAACTCAATAGAAAACATCACCAACAAACTAGATCACTTGGAAGACAGAACCTCAGACAACGAAGACAAAATATACAATCTTGAAAATAAAGTTGACCACAGTGAAGATGGTAAGAAACCATGAACTGAGCATCCAAGAACTATGGGATAGCATCAAAAGACCAAACCTGAGATTTAACAGGCTAGAGGAAGACACGGAGATACAAACCAAAGGAATGTACAATTTTTCCAATGAAATAATACCAGAAATTTTCCCAAACATAAAAAAGGAATTAGAAAATCAAATACAAGTGGCTTACAGGACATCAAAGAACAGAATTACAACAGATCTACATCAAGACACATTGTCATGAAAATGCCTACCATATAGAATAAGGATAGAATTTTAAGGGCTGCAAGAGAGAGGAAACAGGTTACATATAGAAGGAGACCAATTCAGATCTCAGCAAATTTTTCGACTCATACCTTCAAAGCCAAGATATCCTGAAAGAACATATACCAAGCTCTGAAAGAAAATGGATTCCAACCAAGAATATAATATCGAGCAAAATTAAGCTTCACATTTGATAACAAAATAAAAACCTTTCATGATAAACAAAAGCTAAAAGAATTTACAGCAAGAAAGCTTGCATTATAGAACATTCTTGGCAAAATATTCCACGTGGAGGAAATGAAAAACAACAATGAAAATCTGCAAAGGGAGGAGCTACACTAAAGGGAAGGCCAATCAAAAGACAAACCAAGTCAAGTTAACAATCAAAAATACAGCAATGGCAAGGTGCTAAGCAACTCAGTGAGACCCTGTCTCTACGTAAAACACAAAATAGGGCTGGGGAAGTTGTTCAGTGGTCGAGTGCCCCTGAGTTCAATCCCCAGTACCAAAAATAAATAAATAAATAAATCAAAAATAAGCCAAAATGACTGGGAATACAAACAATACCTCAGTAATAACTCTGAATGTCAATGGCCTAAATTCATCAATCAAAATATATAGACTGGCAGATTGGATTTTTTTTAAAAAGACCAAATAATATGTTGCCTTCAAGAGACACATCTCACAGGAAAAGACATCTACAGACTGAAGGTAAAAGGATGTAAAAAAATGTATCACTCATCTTTAAACAAGCAAGAGTTTCAATCCTCCTATCGGATGAAGTGGACTTCAAACGAAAGGTAGAGAAAAAGGATAAAGAAAGTCATTTCATAATGCTTAAAGGATTTATATATCAACAAGACATAACAATCATAAATATCCATGCCACTAACAATGGAACACCTACATGTATCAAGCAAACTTCAACATGTCTTCTCAACTTCAAGAGTCAAATAGACCACAACACAATAATACTGGGTGAATTTAACACACCTCTCTCACCACTGGACAGATGTTCCAAACAAAAACTAAACAAATAAACCACAGAACTCAATAATACAATCAATAATTTAGACTTAACATATATATATAGAATATTCCATCCATCAGCAAGTGAATACACTTTTCTCTCAGCAGCACATGGATTCTTCTCCAAAATAGACCATATATTATGCCACAAAACAAGTCTTAAAAAAATAGAGATACTACTCTGCATTCTCTCTGATCACAATGAAATGAAATTAGAAATCAATGATACAATAAAAAATATAACCTACTCCAACACCTAGAGACTAAATAATACACTATTGAACGACACATGGATAACAAAAGACATCAGGGAAGAGATAAAAAAAATTCTTTGAGGTAAATGAGGACTCCAATACAACATATCAAAATCTCTGGGACACTATGAAGGCTGGGTTAAGAGGAGAATTCATTGCATTAAGCTCATTCATTAGAAGAAGAAAAAGTCAATAAATAAATGACTTGACATTACATCCCAAAGCCCTAGAAAAAGAGGGATGAACTAACCCCCAAAGAAGCAGAAGACAGGAAATAATTAAAATCAGGAGTGAAATCAATGAAGTTGAAACAAAAAAAAAAATTCAAAAAATTGACAAAACAAAAAGCTGGTTCTTTGAAAAACTAAATAAAATTGGCAAACCCTTAGCCACCCTAGAAAAAGATGGAGAGAAAAATTCAAATTACTACAATACATCATGAAAAAGGAAATATCACAACAGACACTATTTAAACACATAGTATAATTATAAACTATTTTTTAATATTTTTTGAGTTGTAGATGGACACAATATCTTTATTTTATTTATTTTTATGTGGTGCTGAATGAAGATCAAACCCAATGCCTCATGCATGCAAGGCAAGCGCTCTACCACTGAGCTACAATCCTAGCCCCTTAGAAACTATTTTGAAAATTTATATTCCAGTTAAATAAAAAACCTCAGAGACACTAACAAATATCTAGAGGCATATGACCTACCCAAAATGAACCAGGAGGACATACACAATTTAAACAGATCAATTTCAAGCAAAGAAATAGAAGATGCCATCAAAAGCCTACCAAGCAAGAAAAGCCCAGGACCAGGTGGATTCTTGGTCAAGCTCTACAAGACCTACAAAGAATTAATGCCAATATTCCTCAAATTATTCCATGAAATAGAAAAGGAGAGAACCCGTCCAAACTCTTTCTATGAGGCTAGTATACCCTGATACCAAAACCAAACAAAGACACATCAAAGAAAGAGTATTTCTGACCAATATCCCTGATGAACATAGATGCAAAAATTCTCGATAAAATTCTGGCAAATCACATACAAAAATATATTAAAAAGATAGTGCACCATGATCAAGTAGGGTTCATTCCAGGGATGCAAGGTTGGTTCAACATACGGAAATCAATTAACATAACCCATCACATCAATAGACTTAAAGATAAGAATCATATGATTTTATCAATAGATGCAGAGAAGGTATTTGACAAAATACAACACCTTTTCATGTTCAAAATGCTAGAAAACTAGGGATAGTAGGAACATACCTCAACTTTGTAAAAGCTATCTATGCTAAACCCAAGGCCAATATCATCCTAAATGGAGAAAACTTGGAAGCATTCCCTCTAAAAATGGGAACGAGACAGGGATGCTCTCTTTTACCACTTCTATTCAATATAGACCTTGAAACTATAGCCAGAGCAATTAGACAGATGAAAGAAATTAAAGAGATATGAATAGCAAAAGAAGAAGTCAAACTATCACTATTTGCTGATGACATGATTCTATACTTAGAGAATCCAAAAAATTCCACCAGAAAATTTCTAGAATTAATCCATGAATTCAGCAAAGTAGCAAGGTATAAAATCAATGCCCATAAATCAAATGCATTTCTATACATCAGTGATGGATTCTCTGAAAGAGGAACCAGGAAAACTACTCCATTCACAAGAGCCTAAAATAAAATAAAATAAAATACTTGGGAATTGATCTAACAAAAGAGGTGAAAGACCTATGCAATGAGAACTACAGGACACTAAAGAAAGAAATTGAAGAAAACCTAAGAAAATGGAAAGATCTCCCATGCTCTTGGATAGGCAGAATCAATATTGTCAAAATGGCCATACTATCCAAAGCAATATACAGATTCAATGTGATTCCAAATAAAATCCCAACATCATTCCTTACAGAAATAGAAAAAGCAACCATGAAATCCATTTGGAAAAATATGAGACCCAGAATAGCCAAAGCAATCCTTAGCAAAAAGAGTGAAGCAGGAGGCATTGCAATACCAGATCTTACAAAGCTATAGTAACAAAAATGGCATAGTATTGGCACCAAAATAGACATGTAGATCAATGGTACAGAATAGAAGACACAGAAACAAACCCACATAAATACAGTTATCTCATACTAGACGAAGGTGCCAAAAACATACATTGGAGAAAAGATAGCCTCTTCAACAAGTGGTGCTGGGAAAACTGGAAATCCATGTGCAGCAAAATAAAACTAAACCCCTGTCTCTCACTATGTTCAAAACTCAACTCAAAGTGGAACAAGGACCTAGGAATTAGACCAGAGACCCTGCACCTAATAGAGGAAAATGTAGGCTGAACCCTTCATCACTTCGGATAAGGCCCTGACTTCCTTAACAAGACTCCTAAAGTGCAAGAAATAAAATCAAGAATCAATACATAAGTTGGACTCAAAGTAAAAAGCTTCTTCTCAGCAAAAGAAACAATCAGTGAGGTAAATAGCCTACATCTTGGGAGAAAGTTTTTGCCACATGCACATCAGATAGAGCACTGATCTCCAGGATATATAAAGAACTCTAAAAACTTAACACCAAAAAAAAAAAAAAAAAAAAAACCAACCCAATCAATAAATGGGCTAAGGAGCTGAACAGAAACTTCTCAGAAGAAGATATACAATTGATAACAAATAAATGAAAAAATGTTCAACCTCTCTTGTAATTAGAGAAATGGAAATCAAAACTACTCTAAGATTTCATCTCACTCCAGTCAGAATGGCAGTTATTAAGAACACAAACAATAGATTTGGCAAGGATGTAGGGGAAAAGGCACACTCATACATTGCTGGTGGGAATGCAAATTGGTGCAACCATTATGGATAGTGGTATGGAGATTACTCAGAAAATTTTGATTGGAACCACCATTTGACCCAGCTATCCCACTGGTAGGACTGCAAATTGATGCAACCAATCTGGAAAGCCATATGGTGATTCCTTAGAAAACTTGGAATGGAACCACCATTTGACCAGCTATTCCACTTTTTGGTCTATACCCTAAAGACTTAAAAACAGCATTCTACAGTGACGCTGCCACATCAATATTTATAGCAGCACAATTCACAATTGGTAAACTGTGGAAGCAGCCTAGATGCCCTTCAATAGATAAATGGATAAAGAAACTGTGGTATATATACACAATGGAATATTACTCAGCAATAAAAGAGAATAAAATCATGGCATTTGCAGGTAAATGGATGGAGCTGGAGAATATCAAGCTAAGCGAAATAAGCCAATCCCAAAAAACCAAAGGCCAAATGTTCTCTCTGATAAGTGGATGCTGATCCATATGGGGGGGGGGGTGGTGAAGGAACTTTGGGCAAAGGAGAGGGAGAGGAGGGGAAGGGACATGGCATCAGGCAAGATGGTGGAATGAGATGGATATCATTGTCCTAGGTTCATGTATGACTGCACATATGGTGCGATGCTACCTTGTGTACAACCAGAGAAACGAAAAGGTGTGCTGCATTTGTGTATAATAAATCAAGATGCTTCTTGGCTGAAAAGGTGTGCTGCATTTGTGTACAATAAATCAAGATGCTTCATCAAAAAATAAATACAAAATATTAAAAAAAGAATACAAACAACAATAAATGTTGATGAGGATGTGGGGGAAAATGTACACTCATACATGGCTGGTGGGAATGCAAATTGGTGCAATCATTACGGAAAGTGGTACGGAGATTACTCAGAAAATTTTGATTGGAACCACCATTTGACCCAGCTATCCCACTCCTCAGTTTATACCCAAAGGACTTAAAATCAACATATTACAGTGATGCAGCCACATCAATGTTTATAGCAGCTCAACTCACAATGGAATCAACCTAGGTGCCCTTCAACAGATGGTTAAAAAAATTATATACACACACACACATACACACAATGGAATATTATTCAGCCTTAACAAAGAATGAAATTATGACATTAGCAGGGAAATGGATGGAGCTGGAGACTATTATGCTAAGCAAAATAAGCCAAAACCAAAAAAACCAAAGACCAAATGTTTTTTCTGATATGTGCATGCTCATTCACAGTAAGGGGGGATGGCTAGGGAAGAATAGTTAGTTTGGACAGAAGGAAGTGAAGAGAGGGAAGGGGCTATGGGGTTATAAAGGATAGTAGAATGAGACATTATTACCTTATGTACATTTATGACAGCATGACCAATGTAATTATGTAACACATACAATCAGAAAAATGAGATATACTCCATTTATGTATAAATGTGTTCTACTGTCCTGTATAACTAATTAGAACAAATGAAAAAAATTTTAAAAAGAACAGAAAATTGTGACTGTGACGGATTACAGTGGAAGACTGAAGACAGGGACAAGGCTTCTGGTTCATATCATTGGGTGATCCCTTTTAGTGAAAGATGAGAAATTGGAAGAGAATCAGGTAGTGAGGGATGGGTAACAGTTTAGTTTTAACCATGTTGAGTTAAGGTTTCTGTGAGACACCACCTGTAGGGGCTGAACAAACAGTCTGAGTGTTGGCAGAGACTCCTGTTTAGAAACATGGATGCGAAGAACCATAGACCCACGGATGGTAACTGAAACCCCTGGCATTGAAAAAAGTATTTAGAGAGGAGAGGAAACAGTGTTGGATTGTGTCTTGAGAAACTAAAATACTTTAGTATAGCCTTAATTTCATTACAATATAGACTTTTAAAAAAAATTTTTATTTTCCTGATTTTAACCCATCCATCCATTGCCTAGTTGTTGTTTTCTAATTAAATGCACACTAAAACCACCAAATCTTCTAAATTTTTGAGATCCTAAATTTAACTTAATGGAGATTACAAAACTTAAAGCAATGTTTTAGATGTATCTATCAATGATAAACTTAGAGCAATTAATGCCCTGTACGTTTTTCAACTCCAAGTAAGTTTTAGATAAATAATCTCCATATAAGAAACCAGCTTGCTGTGTAATTTTCGAGGTTGCTATGTAAATATCTATATACAAACCCCCAAAATTTACTGTTACAAAGATTGAATTCTCCTTGTCTTATCTACTTTGAACTTCCCTTTCATTTTCTGATTTGCTTTTGGATTATTGAAACCAAAAGAGAGGCAACAGACAGCAATGACTTAATGCCATGAGTAATTCACAGAACTAACTTCAGGTCACAGGAGTGTGAAAACACATGCAGGAAGCAATAACACGTACAGAGTTTTCTTTCCAGAAACTGATTTTGAAATAGCCAATATTAGACAATGTTTATGGAATCCAATACTCACTTAATACAAAGGAAGAATTGCAAATTTTAAGATGCCTCTTTATTACAGCAAAACAAAGCTTATTTCTAACCAACCAATCTTGGAAGAGTCTTGCTTCTTAAAATTTATTTATTCTGTTCCTTCCATCATTCCCAATTCAACAACTGATCATAAGTTATAACATAAATATTCTCTCTCCTCTGTTTTTCTTATTATTTAAAAATCAACTTATCAGCATTAATCACATAGAATTAAAGAAAATTTGAAACAAGAGTCTTCAGAATTCACTTGACTCAAATTTCTTTTCATAGGTGAGGAAACAGAAGCTCAAATACATTAAATAACTTGCCCCCAAATACATACTAATATGGCAAATTAAATGACTTAATCTTACTTTAGTTCGAATCAGTGTGCCAACATTTATATGTAATAAAATCTTTCATATTTTTGAGGGTAAGCTCTGTGAAGCTAGACATTGTCTATCACTATACAGAAATGTGACCCTGCTACAAGTTAGCTTCACTTTAATAGACATGAATCAACTTCCCATTATCTTTCAAAAGTTACTGACATACCTTATTAGATAGTAAAGATCTTATAAAAGAATATCAGTACACTTCAGTTCCAAGCTTTTCTTCTCTTTATCACCATATGAGGTCATCTTTAGAATATTCCTTTACCCAAGAGTAATATAAAATTGTCATTTCTCTGATGAATCTATCTGTGCTCTTCCTTAATTCATGATATCAAGCATAGTAAGGGGAAATCATAAACCCACAACTCCTTATCACAAAACAGAGATTTGGTTTCCACTCTTCCAGAAATCTCACTGAATAAATTGAATTTGTAAATACTGAATTTTCTAAATAGAATACAAATACGTTTTTCATCTCTTAGAGTTTAACAGGTTTGTTTCTCAATTCTCAAATTCAACTTTGGAAAAATTGCAATTTTTAACTTGTGAACAAGAAAAGATATTCTTATTTTAATTAAGTAATTTTAGAAATGAGTTTTGAAAACAAAGTTATAGCATACCACCATTTATTGGCTAAGTAGGCCTCAGTATCCACAATCTGAGGTTATACATTTATATTAAAAGATAATTAGGTACACACTTAAGACCTTCTTAGATTCTCATTGCAAACAGAATAAAATCCACACTCCTTACTAAGGTTTTACCCAATACCAACTCAAAAGCATCCAATTCCATCTTCATCTCAGACCACTTCCTCACTCACTGTCCCTTGAAAATGACAACTTACATTCAAAGCAAGATCTTTGCTTCAGCTTTTCCCAATCTCTGGAATATTCTTTCCCTTGATATTCACACAGTAGAGTAGCCCTCCCTCACCATCCTGTACATACCTTCCTACTATCCTGTAAGGCACTTGTTACTAAGGAATTCAATTCCTTAAGAATCCTTCAAATTCCTAAGATGGAGGAAATTCAGTCCTAAAATTATAAAACTCTGGTGTCAATCATGAACATAGACACCTTCAACTGCAGCTTCTTTGTGTTACATAGGAGGGAACTAACAAACATAGATAATAGTGAGTTTCCTAAGGTAACCCGTGTGTTTATTGCATTTCTAAAAGTTGCTAAATCAGAACCTCAGTTGAGTATTTAAAGCACTAGCAGGACATTTGCTTCCCTCAAATACAGTAAAATTCACTAACTTTATTAGAATTAGTATTATAAGAATTATTACTGTGAATATTATAATTATATTTACTAGAAGACTGCATGGATGTGCCAAAGCATGTTGGTTACTGAATATGTGACTATGTCTAAGAAAGTATCAAATCCTTTAATCACCAAGCAATTAGATCAATTCAGCCACTCAATCTAAATTTCACAATTCTTTATCAATTGACAGATTATCACTTGCTCAAAAAGCCAACAATAAAAAACAAGGAGTGAATCTCAAAATAGTAGAACCAGCAGTATCATAAAATACATAATCACATATGGAGGCAAACATTTGAATTGATTATTTAATTTTGTCAATAAGTTAAGGCTTGGCAGTACAAAGTGCCTGTAACAAAGGGTTCAATAGAAGTACTTACAAGTACTAAGTAACCATCAAATGGCAGTTGGAAAAATGGATGAATGAATGACTTAAGAAAAGAGTGATCCAGTTAACCCATTTGATTCACAAAAACTTCTATTGCCAGGTTTATTGCCATTCTATTTTGTACCTCAAGCTGTGCTTTCTGCAATTTGAAGCATAGCCCACCGTATCTTTCTGGCATCATTCTGGAGGTCAAAAACCTCCGGAACTGGGGTTCATTTGGGGTTAGAATAAGCCTTAAGAATTTGATTGCTTTATGATAAACTTTCCTTGACTCAAATCTACCTCACTAGGATTAACTATCCACTTTTTAAATGTATTCACAATTGTGATTCTTGTAATAATTTTTAGGTGCTTAAACAAAGACTATGCAGAAATCTTCCCCAATAAAGAACACATGAAGCTGGGTGCAGAGGCGCATGCACCACTCTGGGAAGCTGAGACAGGAGAATTGCAAGTTCAAAGTGAGCCTCAGCATTAGCGAGGAGCTAAACAACTCAGTGAGAACCTGTCTCTAAATAAAACACAAAATAGGGCTGGGGATGTGGCTCTGAGTTCATTTCTGGTACCAAAACACACACACACACACACACACACACACACACACACAAAGCTCTTCAGTTGTAATTTTAGTTTGAGTATTAAAAAAAAAAACACTAATTCTTTTATTTTAAGAATTGAACAGCATTTTGGAATAGAAACATTTCATCTTTTGGCTAAGTCTGTTTCGAAGTAATAAATTTGATATATTTCAAGTATTTTTAAAATACTTAAAAGAGTTCACCCAGCAGAAAAGTTACCTTACATGGAAAACTGAGATAGGGAAATTAAAAGGTCAGAAGAAGGGAAAAAAAGGAAATGAAACAAAAACTTTCATGTTCTCAACCCCTATACTCTCTGTTTTTTCCCATGAAGTCTGGTAAGCCCTTGAAATGCTCTGGCTTGCTGTCTAAATCATGATAACTTGACAAATCCCCTTTGCAAACATCCTCACTGTGCCTTAAATAGACAACGCAATTTGAAAGCTTAAGCTACTCTTAACACATTAAAAACACAAAATTCCATAATAAATTGATAGACTTCACTTAAATTTACCTGACATGGCAGTAACATACATATTATAGTTTCAAGGTTCAAAGAAAATGTTCTGGAGTCATAGGAATTGGCCTTTAGATCCAGCTTCCACTCACCAGCTGCCTGACCTTTAGAAAATTATCTCACTTCCCTAAGCCTCAGTGTCTTCATTTGTGAAAGCAGAATAATGGTACCAGCTCCATAACATTATTGTATGAATTAAATAAATATTTCAAATACCTGGCACATAGTAGGCCTTCAAACATGTAATTAGTAGTGGTGGTAATAAGAGCATAAATGGATTAAATATTTCAAGCAGCAACTAAAAATGCAAACATGTCTGATAATGTGCATTCAAATATTTTAAACTAAACCATGACTTTTCCACCCACTCACTACTATAAGATCCAAATAGAAAGAAATGAAAGTGAACCACAACCTGTCTTCTCTTTTGCAAGAGTTTTCTAATTAGCACATCAACTAATTCACTGCTTACAAATGTGCAATTCATAAACACAAACTGTTGTCTCAGACATTGATAACTTAAATGATTTTATGCATTACAAACTCAATGTAATTAGATATAATTATGAATTGCACACTGATTTATTCAATTTCTCTTGCATGGACTTTCTTATTTACTAAATGTCTAACTCTAATAAGGGGGCTATATTAGAACAATAATTAAAATCTTTAGTATTTTGGGTCAATATATATTTTTTGTTAAATGGACCCGGTATAGTCAAAGTGAATTTCAAAAAATAATTCACTGCAAGGGCGAAGCAGTGGAAGATATGGAGGGAGGAGGAAGTACTGGGGAGTCTTATAGTTCAAATTATGTTGTTTTACTGTGTGCATGTATGGATATGTAACTACAAAATCCAACAATATGTACAACTATAATGCACTAATAATAAAAAGGAAAAAAATAATAATTCACTTCTAAATTTGGAAATGAAGTCTTCTGGACATACCTTAAGCAATGTGTTTTTAAAATATTATTTAGATTTAGGAGATCATAAGAAAGCGATAACAAAATTTTATTATCTTAGATAGATCCAACTGAAACTGTTTTGCATATAAAAAGATTAAAAATAACTACTATAAACTGATTTAATCATAAATTTATTTGAAAACTTCAGAAAGTATTGACTTCAAAAAATAGAACAAAAGTGAGGATAAAATGAAGCATTAAAATACTTAGTTTTAAAAGTCAATCCTGTGTCAAATATGTTTTTCTACATATAACTAAACAAAATGCTTTTTTTTCTATTAAACATTCTGAAGACTTCATTGAGATCAGCTGGACATAAGAAACACTGGCTTTGCTGGGCTATCATAAGAAATAAACTGAGAGGCTGGCACCAGGACATACACTTGTAGTCTCAGGTACTTGGAAGACTGAGACAAGAAGATGTTGAGATTAAAGCCATCCTGAGCAACCAGTGAGAACCCATTTTGAAAAAAAAAAATGAACTGAGGCCTATGTGAGAGCTATGGAAATTACTACAATAGTCATTATTACAATGTATTTTAGATCTATAAAACCAGTGATTGGCTAATTTTGAACACCTAAACTACAATACTAAAGAGCATTAAAACTTTATTCATAAATAATTCCTAAAATCATTTTTAACTTATGCCATGTTTGAAGTGTTTGTTTTTCTTAATAAACAATTATTCAAATAAAAAGTTGTGCAAAAAATAACCCCTAGGATATCTCATTTCTTGTCATTTTTTGTTATGTACTAATTCCTGTTATAGACTATTCTATGCCTATTATGAATCTCTCCAAAATTATGTAGTAAATGTGGACTGTCATGAAAGGACAGTCTTCTTACATTCTTTCTTATATGTCACTTTTGTATGTAAAGAAACGGGAATAAAGGGATACTTTTAAAAGTAAAATATAACCCTAGGCTACTAGATTCCAAATAATCAGAAGAACTATAGCGCCATCTTGTGGAATAAAATATCTAACTAATGAAATGCTTTGATTCCATTAGAAACAAAAATGTGATTGAATTTCTTGGCCATCTACTCTAGCTTCATTTGGTGATCTATTATTTTAAAACAAATTAGTCTGGAACACTTATCAGACAGTGAATAGAACTAGAGTAGTAACATATATAATACAGAAGTTCAGTGATTTATATCAGTTATGTATAAAGAAAAATACAAGGATAATAACTTTATTCGAGGTTGTCTTAGAACCAAAGAAAGAATCTAAACGAGGGCTCTTCCTTCATTCTTTTAAAATTGGAAGGAAACCCTTAACATGGCCAAAGTGGAGTTCCTGAAAAGCTTATTAAGGAAGCACATCCTTTAACATCCACAATCAAAAAGAAGAGAACAGATTGAGGAAGTGTGGGGAGAAACAAGGTTGAATAGGTGGGATCAGCAGAGCATTCAGAAGACGTGGAACTTCTCAGTTCAACTAACTGAAACTTACTGAGAGGCTACAATGTGCCAAGTACTTGGTATCCATAAGAATAAAAAGATTAGACAGATGATAGATAGATAGATGATAGATAGATAGATAGATAGATAGATAGATAGATAGATAGATAGATAGAGGAATATATTATGTAGCCCCAAAGACACTTAAAAAACTGTGAAGTGCACAAAGAAATGCTGAACTGGAAGAAATTCTCAGAGAAGCCAGGGAAGCCCTAGATCAGTCTGTGAATTCATGGTATCTACAGACAGACCCTTAAGGGATAAGAGAATAGAAATAATATTTTTCTCTCATTCTCCCAAATCTGTGAATGGAGCAAAATGGTGAAATCTTATGTGAACCCTATACTCTAAGATACTTTTTGAAGTACTTTGCATATTACTATGTGTATTCCATAAATTAATTCCTTATTATTAGGAATTAATTCCTTATTATTAATTATTAATAATTTACCTACTTGTTTCTTCTAAAGGACTATGATGTCTTTGAAAACCAACCATCTTACTCATTCTTTCATAGGTACACAATACCAATCATGGGCAAATACAGCACTCAACACATTTGTTGAACTGAATTAATTATACTTTACAGTAGTATTTGTGTTTGGCCAAAGTGATAAGCTCCTGAGTTAAGGACCACAGGGCCTTCCTTAAGGTGCCCAGACCAGCATAGAACACTTGTGCTAACAATTATTTCCAAAGCTGTCATTTATCAACCTCTGGTTTTGATGCTTCCAGTCCTGAAACTACCTTTATAACTACATCTTCTGAACAAACAAGGGCAGTGAATAAAAGAAAAGTTGTATCTGTCTTATTTATGCTTTTATCTAGTGATGAAGATTTGGAGTGATTTTATTCCTAAAAATTTCTTTGTTTAAGAAAAAGACTGGAGAGCCCCCCCTCCATCTCCACAGAGACCAGGCAGGCCCAGAATAGTCTTGGGGACACCTATAGAGCCCAGGCAGGCCCAGGATATGCCCACTGAGCAGCAAGGAACTCAAGCCCAGGCACAGGACCACCCCATCAACCCACGAGGAGCCCAGGTCCAGGCCCAGGACTGCCCACCACACTGAGGACCATACCCACACACCACAGTGCTGCATCTCCAAACAAGCCACCCAAAGCCATCGTTTGGTTAGCCCCATCTCTAAAAGTGGTCACCCTCATCTTGAGACACCTCCAACGCCATCTTAGGTTATCCCCTCTGCTGCCACCACTATCTTTAGTTGCAGCAGCTTCTATCTTGGGATACCAGCTGATGGCTGGAAGCCCAATACCAAGGTACTTACAAGTTTGACTCTACCCTGCCACCAACTATAGACATGGCCTCTTTTATCTAGGGACAAAAGCTAGGACATGGAAGACCATTACCAAAGTCCCTACATGCTTGGATACACCAGAGGTATCCCTGCTAGGTGTGCTAATAGCCACCAACTTGTTGCAGAAGCATGAGTTGCTTCTTTCTCTCTTTTTTCCTGTTAACAGCCAACTTCTTTTGATTCATTTTTCACTCTTCCTATGATCTAATACTTCTGTATTCTTACCTACTACTTCATAAACATCACACCCTATGCTCCCCCCATTTCTCTTTGTCCACCATTTGAAAACCTACTGTTTATTCTGACAAAACTGTAATCACCTAAATAGGAATTATTTGGTTTAAGGTTATATATCATTTGCATTGGGTGTTGTTAATATTTATCTCCCCCTTAAAGTTCAGACATCAATAACTTGCAGGGGTACTATAAGATTATAGGGTAGAAACTGTAATACCTCGAATCTACACTGTTAGAAGGGAAGACTCATGAAAACCATGAAAAGACAAGGCAAGAAAGTGCCCCAAACAAATCAAGATGATACAATAATAGAAGCTACTGACAGCACAGTAGATGAAATGTCAGAGAAGGAGTTCAGAATGTACAAAATTAAAATGATCTAGAAATCTAACAATGACATAAGAGAGCAAATACAGGCAACAATTGATCACTCCAACAAAGACATAAGAGAGCCAATACAGGCAACAAGTTATCACTCCAAACAAAGAGATAAGAGAGGGAATACTGATAGCAAAAGATTAGTTCAAGAAAGAGACAGAGATTCTGGGAAAAAAAAAAAAGAGAGAGAAACACTTGAAGGAAACAATAATCCAAATTAAAAACTCAATAGAAAGCATTAGCAACAGACTAAATCACTTGGAAGACAGAACCTTAGACAACAAAATCAAAATATATACTCTTGAAAGTAAAGTAAAATTGACCACACAGTGAAGATGGTAAGAAACCATGAACAATGCCGGGCGCGGTGGCTCAAGCCTGTAATCCCAGCACTTAGGGAGGCTGAGACAGGAAAATTGCCAGTTCAAAGCCAGCCTCAGCAATGGCGAGGTGCTAAGCAACTCAGTGAGACCCTGTCTCTACATAAAACACAAAAAATAGGGCTGGGGATGTGGCTCGGTGGTCGAGTACCCCTGAGTTCAATCCCCAGTACCAAAAAAAATAAATAAATAAAAGAAAAGAAACCATGAACAGAACATCTAAGAGTTATGGGATAATACCAAAAGACCAAATCTAAGAATTTAGAATAGAGGAAGGCAAAGAGATAAAAACTAAAGTTATGCATAATCTCTTCAATGAAATAATATCAGAATATTTCCCAAACATGAAAAATGAATTGAAAAATCAAATATAAGGGGCTTACAGGACACCAAGTGAACAAAATTACAACAGACCTACACCAATGCACATTATAATGAAAATGTCTAGCATACAGAATACGGATAGAATTTTAAGAGCCATAAAAGTTTCAGATTACATATAAGGGAAACCAAGTCAGATCACAGTAGATTTCTCAACCCAGACCCTCAAAGCTAGGAGATCTTGGAACAACATACATCAATCTCTGAAAGAAAATGGATGCCAACGAAGAATCTTATATCCAGCAAAATTAAGCTTTAGAATTGATGATGAAATACAAATCTTCCATGATAAACAAAAGTTAAAATAATTTACAGCAAGAAAGCCTGCACTATAGAACATTCTTGGCAAAATATTCCATGAAAAAGAAATGAAAAACAGTAATATAAATCAGCAAAGGGAGGAACTACACTAAAAGAAAAACCAATCAAAGGAGAAACCAAGTCATGTAAAAAACCAAAACAAACCAAAATGGCTGGAAATACAAACCATATTTCAATAATAACCATGAATATTAATGGCTTAAACTCATCAACTAAGACATAGACTAGCAGATTGGATTTTAAAAATGTCCAACAATATGCTGTCTGCAAGAGACTCATCTTTTTTATAAATATTTTTTTTTAGTTGTAGATGGACACAATATCTTCATTTTATTTCTTTTTATGTGGTGCTGAGGATTGAACCCAGGGCCTCATGCATATCCCAGTCCTCAAGAGACTCATCTTATTGGAAAAGACATCCACAGACTGAAGGTGAAGGGATGAGAAAAAACATACCACTCACATAAACCATGTAAACAAGCAGGGGTTTCCATCTTCATACCAGATAAAGTGGACTTCAAACCAAAGTTAGTCAGAAGAAATGAAGAAGGTCATTTCATACTGCTTAAGAGAATCATACATCCACAAGACATAACAATCATAAGTATTGATGCCCCAAACAATAGAGCATCTACGTACATCAAACAAACTCTTCTCAATTTCAAGAATCAAACAGATCACAACCCAATAATACTGGGTGACTTTAACAAAACTCTCTCACCACTGTATAGATCTTCCAAACCAAAACTAAACAAAGAAACTATAAAACTCAATAAAACAATAATTTATATTTAACAGATATATATATAGAGAGAGAGAATATTTCATCCATCAGCAAGCAAATACACTTTTTTTCTCAACAGCACATGGTTCCTTCTATAAAATAAATCACGTTATGCCACAAAGCAACTCTTAGCAAATACAAAAAATAGAGATAGTATCCTGTATTCTATTTGACCATAATGGAATGTAATTAGAAATCAATGATAAAATAAAAAGTAGAAGCTACTCCAACACCTGAAGATTAAGTAATACACTATTGAATGATACATGGATAGCAGAAGATAGCAGGGAGGAGATTAAAAAAAATTCTTAGAGGTAAATGAGAATTCTGATACCACATATCAAAATCTCTGGAACACTTTGAAGGCAGTGTTACAAGGAATGTTCATTGCATTGAGCTCATTCGTTACAAGAAGAAAAAGTCAACAAATGACCTGACATTACATCTCAAAACCTAGGAAAAAGAAGAACAAATCAACATGAAAAGTAGTAGAAAACAAGAAATAATTAAAATCAGGGCTGATATCAATGAAATTACAACAATAGAAACAATTCAAAAAATTGACAAAACAAAAAACTGGTTCTTTGAAAAAATAAATAAAATTGATAAACCCTTAGCCATCCTTATGAAAAGGAGAGAGAAAACTCAAATTACTAAAATTCATGATGACAAAGGAAATATCACCAGAGATAACCACTGAAATACAGAAGATAATTAGAAACTATTTTAAAAATTTATACACCAATAAAATAGAAAGTATTGAAGACACCAACAAACTTCTAGAGAAATATGAGCTGCCCAAACTGAATTGGGAGGACATACACAATTTAAACAGATCAATTTTGAGCAATGAAATAGAAGATGCCATCAAAAGCCTAACAACCAAGAAAAGCCCAAGACCAGATGGATCCTCAGATAAGTTCTACAAGACCTACAAAGAAGAATTAATACCAATACTCCTCAAATATTTCTATGATACAGAAAAGGAGAGAACCCTTCCAAATTCATTCTATGAGGCTAGTATCACCTTGATACCTAAGCAAGACAAAGACACATCAAGGAAAGAAAACTTCAGACCAATATCCCTGATGAACATAGATGCAAAAATTCTCATTAAAATTCTGGCAAATCACATACAAAACGTATTTAAAAGATAGTGTACCATGATAAAGTGGGGTTCATCCCAGGGATGCAAGGTTGGTTCAACATATGGAAATTAATAAATGTAATTCATCATACCAATAGACTTAAAGATAAATATCATATGATCATCTCAATAGAATGCAGAAAAAGCATTTAATAAAATATAACACCTTTCATGTTCAGAACACTAGGAAAACTAGGGATAGTAGGAACATACTGCAACATTGTAAAAGCTATCTATGCTCAACTCAAGGTCAACATTATTTTAAATGAAGAAAAATTGGAGGCATTCCCTCCAAGACAGGGATGCCATCTCTCACCACTCCTATTCAACTTAATCCTTGAAACTCTAGCCAGAGCAATTAGACAGATGAAAGAAATTAAAGGTATATGAATAGCAAAAGAAGAACTCAAACTATTACTATTTGCTGATGACATAATTCTATACTTAGAGGATCCAAAAAACTCCACCAAACAACTTCTAGAATTAATCAATGAATTCAGCAAAGTAGCAAGATATAAAATCAATACTCATAAATCAAATGCATTTCTATGCATCAGTGATAAACCCTCAGAAAGAGAAATTAGGAAAACTACCCCATTCACAATAGCCCTGAAAAAAAATACTCAAGAATGAATCTAACAAAAGAGGTGAAATACTTATGCAATGAAAACTATAGGGCACAAAAAAAGACACTGAAGAAGATCTTAAAAGATGGAAAGATCTCCCATGCTCTTGGATAAGAAGGAATAATGTCAAAATGGCTATACTACCAAAAGTGTTACACAGATTTAATGCAATTCCAATTAAAATCCCAACAGTATTCCTCATAGAAATAGAAAAATCAATCATGGAATTCATCTAGAAAATTAAGAGACCCAGAATAGCCAAAGCAATCCTTAGCAAGAAGAGTGAAGCAGGAGGCATCACAATACCAGACCTTAAACTATACTACAGAGCTATAGTAGCAAAACCAGCATGGTACCAGCACCAAAATAGACATGTAGACCAATGGTACAGAATAGA